>JAMPIV010007360.1:0-336902 GCA_024509875.1 Oreohelix idahoensis | reverse complement strand
ATCCCACGAACCTGGGCATCAATAATACGAAGCTGGCTTAAACTGTGATTAGGACTTTTTACACGCTTTTCTTTAACTTGCCTTGTACTCGTATGTCACTGTCGTGTCACCTTCAAATCTTGCAATCAATTTTTCAATCACTTCCAGATGAGCAATAGCTCTGAAACTTGGCATAGTTGTTTATTCCTGATGACAATACAATAATAAGTCGTAAAAATAATAAAATGAATAAAATTAAAATTAACAATCATTTTTTAAAAATTGAATCAGCACGGAAATGGGCGATAACTGCAAATAATCTAGGTGTATTCTTTTCACTCGTTTTCCACTGATGATTTTAGTTATTTTGTATACTGTGCATTACATTAGTAAGACATAAGCAAGGAAATCTCATCACAACAGTAGAGGGACAGGAAACAAGATGGGCAGAGCATTTCAGAGAAACCCTGAATAAGGAACCACCAGAGACACAATTGAATGTTCCTGAGGCTGAAAATGATCTAGATGTTAATACAGACATCCCACGAAAAGAAGAAATCATCACAGCAATCAAAGGGTTAAAGAATGGAAAAGCTCCTGGTCATGATAACTTAAATGCAGAGCTATTTAAGACAGACCCAGAGCTAGCAGCAGAACTATTAGAACCACTATTTGCACAAGTCTGGAAAACAGGGACAACACCAACAGAGTGAAGAAAAGGAATAATTGTCAAATTGCCCAAGAAGGGAGATCTTGCAGACTGCAATAATTGCAATAATTCTCTCAGTTCCCAGCAAAATACTAGGCAGGATAATTATACAGAGAATCTCAAAAGCAGTGACCACAAACTGAGGAAGAACAAGCAGGATTTAGAAAGAACAGAAGATGTGTAGATCATATATTTACCCTCAGGAACATTATAGAGCAGTGCTCAGAATAGCAAAGACAGTTGTACATTAATTTCGTTGATTTTGAAAAGGCTTTTGACAGTATACATAGGGACAGTTTTGTGGTGAAGTGGGATGTTATAAATATTTATAGGGGACTTAGTGTACTGACTGAGATCAGCTGTGAAGGTATCTATATCTATTAAGAGTAGTGTATTATAGATAACCTTACTTGCTACCACATATCTCTATATCTCAGTCAGAATTATTCTGGAATAGTGTGATGCTACGTTATGTGTCTAGGGTATGTGTATGATGAAGTGTAAGTCACAACAACAGACAGATAAACAATTTAATTTAATCCACTACTCTTAACAACACTGTGACACTCACATACATATAACACTCTATGAGAATATCTCAAAGAAGTCACTCGCAACTTTTCAAATAACAATATGTATTCATTACTGGCATGAATGAATATGTGTCCTGATTCAACTACAAGGGAACCAGGAATCACAATCAATTTAAATTACAAGTTATGTACAGAATGTATTTAATATGAATATTGTAGTGACATATATTATTACAAATGTTCTATGTGTGTGTCAGTTGTGTAGTAGTAAAATGAGGTAATACTGGTTTTGTTTTGTTCAAGCTCTGTTGGTATTTGTCATCATGACTTCAATAGTTTGTCTTAAGGGACTAGTATTGGAGATGTTCACAGTTCCTGATTTTAAGACAAGTAAATTCCCCTCTTAATGTTAATTTTACAAAGTCAGTTCAAGATGAGGGGACATAATGTTGAGCTCAGCTGGCCAATTCGCTTATCTGGCGTGATGGCGGCAGGAAAGGACTCCTCTGCTCGAATTCTCCTCTGGGCTCTGGAGACACCTCACTGATAGCTAAAAGGACCAAGGAGTATGCTGTCCGACACTGGATTCAGCAAAGCTCTGACTAGGTGCTGCTCAGTACCATCAAGACCACTGTCCCTGAAATCAAGAAGGATGTACCTTCTACTTCATAACTAACTTAAACTCTCTTGTTACACTGATCACAACACAGCACAAACATTGAGTTCAGAGCATTAGGCCAACTGTCAGCTTCATTTGAAATACTTTATTCCAGTATTACCCTTCTTAATGGTTACTACGCCTCTGCAATTCCAGCATTATTTCTTTCTATTCAATCATCCAGGTGTCAGTGTACTGTTTGGCCATTCCATGCCGTTTTACTTCTCTCCGACACCCTCTGTTCAGGCTGGAGCATTACAGGCTTTACCTCACGTTGGCCACTGAACTACACATATATATACAGGCATAAATCAACAATTCACATTCAATTTTCATTAAAAGATATTGAATGGTTCAAGCTTACCACAATTCATACGAATAAACACAGATACGTTGATTAGCAATGAATTCTGGCACAAACTGGCACAAATTCCCATCTGCTTATCTTCCAGGCTTTTATTTAGCCAAATATAAGCTGGCTTCAACGCACTGATGCTTTATCAAGCTTATTTAAACAAGTGGTTTCGAACTAACGCTCCCAAGTGTGTATATCAGCGAGTTGACCAATGAGCCCCGTTTCGACAAGTGTTTGAAAAAATGTTACCTTTCCCGTTTCCCTAACAACCAAGATTAGTATTTATAGCCCGACCAATCGTGGTTAGGCTTTCATTTGTTGCGCTCCAATCAATTTGGAGTTTACATGGTAGGCTATTTATGTAACGTAAGGTTTTTTCAAACACGTTATAAAAAAAATTTTATGAGCAGAAATGATTTTATGCTGTCAGGCACCCTCAATATTTTATTTTGGGTATAATTTATTAATTCCTGGACTATTTGCGTAACGTTTTACATATTATTTGTCAGCAAGCCCTAAGGAACCCAATTATCCAAATTTAAAAGAGCTACGTGGCTGCGTTCAAAATATGCAATTTCTTCTACCTCCTGTTTCGAAGATGTGCTGTCTGGGTACTGTTATGTTTTCAACCGTAAACCCATCTAATGTTATCTTTTCTAATAAGAGTTTTTTTTTGATTTATAAACCTAACTCTGGGAAAGGGTAGTGTATTTTATCACTGTCCGTCTGAAAAAAAATTAGTGCATGTAGACTTACACGCGTGATGGCAGCATTTGTGTAACGCGCGACGCGTGTTGCATGCGTTCCTGATATTCAGCCCTCCCCTCTCTCTTTATCCTTTTGTCCATCTGTTCGTTCGTTTTGGTAACGTAATATAATTAATGTTAGGATTAATTTAGGTCATTACGCAGTACGTCTCAATGTTTTTCTTAGAAATGCAGCATACGTTTCATTGAAGAAAGCGGGTAATAATACAGTAAGCTTTTACTATCAACGTGAAAGCGTTACAATTTGCAGACGAAGCAGAAAACAAGGGGGATTTCGAGTACATTCTTTGTGACAGCACTGTTATTTTCCCATTGCTCTTCTCTTTATTAATTTTATTTGTTAGGCTTTATATTTACCTAATAATTTATATATGTGGATTAGAATATTTCACGACAAGTTTATGGAAAATACTGAGGGCTTATGGAATTCCAAGCTGCATAGAGTCAATCATAAAAAGCCTTTATGCCAACTTTACGTGCAGCATTGGGCAGAGCAACATAACCTTTGAAGTGAAGACAGGAGTACGACAGGAATGCCCCTTATCAACCACTCTATTTTTAACAGTCATAGACTGGGTGATGCGCCAGACAACAGAGGGCAATCCAAGAGGAATATGCAGATGACATTGCACTGCTAGCACATTCACATCAACACATCCAGAAAAAAAGGGATAGACTTAATACGTATAGCCAGCAGGTGGCTTGAACATCAACCTAAAGAAGACAGAGGTCATGACGCTCAATGTGAGCAACCCTGAGCCCATATCAGTAAGGAATCAGCAACTGGAACAGACAGATGCCTTCACATACCTAGGATGCATAGTAACACCAGACGGCGGAGCAAGCAAAGACATCAACAACAGAATGAACAAAGCAAGAACAGCCTTTTTTTAGTCTAAACAACATCTGGAAGTCCTCTCAGTACAGCACAAGCACAAAATTAAGATTATATCAGAGCTGTGTGCTTTCTGTGCTTCTCTATGGCGCGGAGAGCTGGAGAGTTAAAGAGAAGAAAATGTCTAAATTGTCCTCTTTCCACACAACATGCCTAAGAAAAATTCTCCGAATCTTTTGGCCGAATATCATCACCAACCAAGATCTGCTTACTCGGAGCAAGCAAGAGGACATGCACACCATCATAGCTGGCAGACGCTGGAGCTGGGTTGGCCATGTCCTCAGAAGAGACCCCGATGCCATCACAAGAACAGCTATGCTATGGACCCCTGAAGGAAAACGAAAGAGAGGCCGACCAAAAACAACTTGGCGGAGGACTGTGGAGGCTGAGAAGCAAAGAATGAACCAGAGTTGGGGCACTGTACGAAGGATGGCTGTTGCGCACATATTCGTTTGTGTGACGCACAGATTACTGTTGACACGCATACAAATGTAAAATGTAATTATTTGTCTGATAAAAATATATTTATCTTTGAATTCACGATTCTCAGTCTAAGGGACAGAACTCAGATTAGTCGATGTGTATTCATTCTATGAGTTATCTGTTCTTGTACCTTTCCTGAATATCGAACTTGGCGTATGAATCTAGACTTATGTCATATTTTGTGTCTGGTATAGCCAGAAACAGATTATTCTTGCTGAGGTTTATGCAGGGATGTTTATGATCCGAATCTATGTTTACTCCTTGTCTATTTGAAACGATTCGGTCTTATATCGTGTTATCTTTGTATGTCTGTGTCGGACTATTTTCCTTGTACTGTACTTTGGGGTCAACCACTTTCGGCGCATGAAGATACGTTAGGGAGTGCTTCGGTGATGAAGGAGCCTGGCGGGATGTCATGGCTTTAGACCTGTCCAAAGTCTGTGATCTCTATGATTTATTATGGGAACGAAGATAGTTTCTTCTAGGACTGTTAGGTCTATGAGTTCCCCAGTGTTGATTCAGTGACGCCAGGAGAGCGTTTGTGTTTGCTAGTGTATTTCCTATGCCCAGGTAAAAGAACATTTTACTGAACTTTTTCGTCCTAGGCTTAATTGGGCAGATGTCTACATTAGGATTATCTATATCCAGATGTCGGGATGATATGTTACCTAGCAGCACCGTAGATGATTGTATGCAGCATTTAAGATGAAAGAATATGCTGATTCTTGTAGAAACATTTGTGTTTAGGAACAAAGCTTCTATTGAAGATTTGCTATACATCTGTATAGTGAGCGATGCTCAAAAGGGAACCAGAAGCCATTTTGGATTCTAACTTTTTGTCGATCATCAATCAGAGAACGGGGATGCCCCTTATTATCAGGTGATGATTAAGAGATCACAGTTATAAAGAAAACCCAATACTGGTGGGTTAACATTATCTTCAGATAGATTTGCTGTACTTTACCTAAAGGAATCTTCGCTAGAAAAGAGGTTCTGTTTAGGAGTCATACTTGAACAGTATTAATTAACTGACACGCTTGGTCAGTAAGGCCTTATGATTATCTTGATAAACAGTGGAAATCTAAGTGCTTGTCTACAGATGTTCCATTGTAATGTTATTCAACATGAATGCTAACTTAAGATGGTAGACCATTGATCAACAATATGCTATTTATGTCGACCTATGTTGCTGTAACGATATACGTACTGTCTAAGTGTGTGCGTCCTATTAAACAGTATGAAACGACCACAGTAGTCCAGCCATCCTTGACATCCACCTGTGATTGGAGTGAGTGTCCTGTAAACCTGTCGAACTGTCATCCATTCGCGTTTGTCATTATTGATGTTCACACTCACCCATTGCATCAGAATACACGCACTTAACAGTACACCTTGTCAGGGCCCCAACAGTCGGTAACCTGACCCATTTACAGAACATTGTGACTGGACGAGCAATATCACACACAAAAAAACAGTCCATGTCAATCTGGTGCAAGAAACAAGCTTTATCAATGTGGTAGGCCAGCTTTCTGGGTCAATCTGCACAGTGGACATTTTGGGAAGTCAGCTACTAAGACCAGACCGTTTCCTGTGGCCTGATACGACACACCAGCAGTACAACTCTACAGTCGATGTCAGCATGACCTGCCCTATCGATCGTATGCAGTAAATAGGTCAGCGCTCGTTGAACAGACGGTGTTTACATAAAAGAAACAGCATTACACATCAAAGTTGGAGCATATATTTGACTGTGTTTGCGAAATGTACAGTGCAACTGAAGCGAGAAGTCCTACTTGTGATTCTTAGGAACTGTAAACGGTGGATTTTCCTGCACTGCCATAGTTTGTGTTGAACTTTAATAATTTAGGCCAGAATTAATTGTTTAATAAAGTACCATAATATAGTACCATTATAACTGAGCCTCCTATTTGCAACACATTCTATCTGCAACACATTTCATTATATTATATGTATTTATGCTATATGTATATTTATGTTTACATGTTTATATGTGATATTTGTGTATATTTCTGTGGGCGGTTGGTGAGGGGACTAGTATAGGGTATACCGAGTCATATTGGTCCTATATTAGTGTTCTGTAGGGAGCAATTTTCTTAATTGAAAATTTGCATGCAACATCTGTTGCTATTTTTTGTTAGTTGTGAAGACTGTGCTTATCGTTGTTTTCGTAATATTTTTTCTGTTCTTCAGTTTTGTTTTGATTTGTTCGTATTTGTAGATCTACCCTTTCCTAAAATTTAGTTCTATACACATTTATATTTATACACTGTGACGTCATTTGTTTTGTTTATTCCCTTGCAGTTGTCATCACAGATTCTGTGATTATTTTCATTGATTTCCCTATTTGATTTATTTAATTTCTGCAAATGTTTTCGTATTGTCTTTCTTATTTGTACTTTATGTATGTGGTTGGTTGACATATACTATAAAATATATTTGATCATACACTACTAGCTGTGTAGTGAACTTATGAGAAATAATCAGCTGATGATTAATTGTTGTTATTATAGGTACACAGTTGATTATACAAGACCTTATTTAAAGGCTTGTTTCCCACAGAGATTGGGATAAAGGAGCTGATTATTCAAGCTATTAAGAGCTTGTTTCCGTTTATTTGGAGATAGATTTCATTATTGCTATTTCAGGTATCTAGTCACATATTAGTATACATTATGTCGACTTTAGATTACTTCACTGAGTTAGGGAAATCCCTAGGCAAGACTGGTGATAAGTTAGAGAAGTATGCTACCACTCAATATGAAAAAGCACAAAAATTGGAAATTGATAAACTGAAAGCTGAAGAGAAAAAACAAAAAAGTGAGGATAGAAGATTGGAATTAGAATTTGAACAAAAGAAATTGCAGATGCAGGTTGAGGAAAAGAGATTCCAAATGGAAATGGAAAAACAAAACAAAGAAGCGGAACACAAAAGATTAGAAAGAGAAGCTGAGGCTGAACAAAAGAGATTAGACAGAGAGGCTGAACAAAAGAGATTAGATAGAGAAGCTGAAGCCGAGGAGAGAAAGGCAAAAAGAGAACATGAGGAAAAACTGTTAGCATTTGAGTTAGAAAAATTGAAATTGACAAATATGGGTATTGCTAATCAGTCAACTGGTAATAATGGTAAACCTTTTACTTACAAGGTCAAGGTACCACCGTTCAATCCTTCCAGTGACGATATTACATTCTGGCTGGATCGTTTTGAACGTTCTTGTCGAACTCATAATGTGGATAAATCACAGTATGCTAATCAGTTGTCAGAAAATTTAAAAGGTGATTCTCTTACAAGTTTAAGTTTAGTTGAAGAGGCTGATAAGGATAATTATGATGTTATCAGAGCAGCTTTATTGAAAAAATATCAATTAACAGAGGAAGGTTACCGTATTTTGTTTAAGAAAATGGTACCTGAATTAGGGGTAGAATTCTCAGAATTCATTGCTAGGACACGTCTTACATTTAATCGTTTGATTGAGCTGTCCAAAATAGAAAAGACATATGAAGCCCTTATGGACTTGTTGCTCAGGGACAAGATTATGTCAAGTGTTGGGAGTAGAAAATGCATTAATTTTAACGCCGAGTTTGGCACTTTGCCAGTTCACCCAAATAGCCACTCTATGTCACGTGATGAGACTGGCTGGGGAAGTTTTGCTAACAAGGCAGGTAAAAAAACGAGAGAGAGTTTAGCAGCGAGGAGGGGCAGTGAGTGTCCAGCCGTTTGACGGTTGAGATGTGTGTGTGGGCATGTGTGGATAGCCCTAATGTATATTCCTGTTTTTACATGGAAGTATTATAATGTATGGCATATTTAACATTCATAATTGTTCATGAAAATGAGTGACTTTTATTATTATTATTAATCTGGATTATGTTCTAATTGCCTGACCACATCAATGGGTCTGTTTGAAGTTTCGTCTTGTGTATTAAAGTTACAAAACCGTCACTCAACTATTGTTACTTTCGTTGGAGAAAGAGATGTGTGCACAAAGTAAGTTAATACTAAGAGTTAATGTTTATTCGCCAGGCACGTAAAGAGAGAACCCTGGACATTACATTCCTACCAATATTGGATACACATAAACAGTCGTGCAAACGCAAAAGGCAGGAATAAGCACGAAAAATATAAATGAACCACACAGCCCTCGACAGATGGGTAGCCAAGCCATTGTGCCTGAATTAATTATGTGCACCAAGTTTATCTAAAATGCATTTGCATCAATTGAACTATAATATGATTGAACATGAAACAAGAGTTCAGATGCACTTTCAATGCAACGTGTTTTAAGCTATTTTGAAGTGCTTCGCTGTATAACAATGACTTTTTGTTCGTGTAAATGAACTTTCGTGCAAACTAACCTTTTTGCAAACACTGCGGTGAAACCAGCAATCGCGCAAATGAACTTCCCGTACAAAGCGAAACTTTTCGACGCACTGCGGCAAATTAGCCACGCCCCGTGACCTTTAACGGCAGCAGGAATTTACGTCAACAAACACGCATGATTTCTGTTTATGGAATATTTTAAAACGAACGAAGAACCTAGTTTTTCCAAAAACATTGAAGCCTTTCAGGGACCATACGTGTACTAACATTTATAAATCTATAAAAGAAACTTTACGGACCTTATTATTAAGAAATAAATAAAACAGTTCGACCAGACGACATATCAAACAAGTTTTCAGAACTATAGTTTCTATTTTGGCTCAGTGTTCCTGATTCATGCGAGACTGTGTAAACAACGTTACGCCCGTGTTCAGACCAAAACACTTTAGTCTGCATTTTACGATACGTTTAGCTTCATTTTAAAAGCTTGTTTAAAGCATCTTGTGCTTTAAAAGCGTGCTCCATCTTTGCTATTTTTCTTTTTTTCTATTCTATATGTTCAGTGTTGCCATTTTTTTTTTAGGTATCATTTTTTTTCATTCATCTTCGGAAGTATGATGAAAGGTGATTTTCTATAGGTTTATGTGAGGTTTGCATTTAAGGAATTTTAGCGCTTTGACGCATTCATACTGACAGTCCTTTTTTGCATTGCGAACATTTAATTTGTAATTAGATGTGGCGTTAGGTATCACGTTTTGTTATTGTTTCGTATATATGTCTCACATTGTCAGTTGTTGTAATAGTGCTTTCTATACCTTCTTCTCCTTAGTTGTTAATGTGACGGTTGTTTCGTTTTAGTTGTGAATTATCTGTAGTGTCTAATAGTTATTATTTTTTTTAACATGTTAATATAGAATATTGTTTTTGTTGTCTTATTTTAGTTAATTTGGATTTGTTTTTGTGGGTGTTGTATTTGAAAATATACCATCATCATCATCATTGTCATTGACATCATTGCCTTCATCTTTTCATTGTACATTTGTCTGGACCCATTGATATACATGGCATAATTTTGCATATTTTTTTTTCTTTTATTATAACATGTATTGAGCACTGCAGTGTTCACTAACAATATCACCATAATTTAACACACTCTAATTATGTCCTTGGTGGGTTTGTAGGACTTACATAGGTATTGAGTTTTGTATTGTTCATCATTATAAATATCACTATATTTTGAACAGAAAGTGGTTTCTGGGAGAAAACCATGTCTTCGTTTCAGGACTTTATAGAAATTGGGGTTAAATTTAATAAATCAGGAGCTGAACTAGAGTCGTTTGCTACTGCACAATTTGACAGCTATAATGCAAGAATTGAAAGGCAGAATGAACGTGAATTAAAACGTCGTCAGTTAGAACATGATGAGAAAGAAAAAGATCTTGCACAAGCTCTTGCGCTAGAAAAACTAAAGATTGATGCTGAGCAAGAAAAATTAAGATTAGCTGCTGCAACTGCTCAGAAAGCAACTGATTTGGAGATAGAGAAATTGCGTATTCAGAAAGATATAGATATTGCTGTCGCCCTAAGAAAAGTGGAGTTGGACGCTCCAAACACATCATCTAGTACACCTGTGACCACAAACCGGATACGATTGCCTAATTTCAACCAATAAATCGGCTGCGTCGATAGTTTCTTACAACGTTTTGAGCTCAAGGTCAGTGCGTTGAAGATCCCCAAGGATCAATGGAGTGCAACATTATGCGATTTTCTAACAGCGGACGCTCTACAGGCTTATTTTGCTCTGGACAGCGGTAGTAGAGAAGACTACGATGTTGTCAAGGAGACATTGCTACGTAAATTTCAGCTTACGGAAGCAGGATTCCGTGATAAATTTCATTCCTGTCTGCCTAGCAGGAAAGCTGACTTTGGAGAATTTATCTCATTAATAAAATTATATTCTAAAAGATGGATAGAATTGTCCGGAATTGATAAGACCTTCACTGGCTTACTTGATCTAATGTTACGTGACAAGGTGTTGTCGGCATGTAGCACCGATCTTGCCTCATTTTTCCAAGAAAGAAAACGAAAAGACCTTGAGGCAATGGAGATACTTGGGAGACAATATATGACAGCTCACCCAGATAAAGAGGTTCACAAACCAACTATAAAGGACGCACTCCCAGTATGTGTAGCTCGTCATGACTATAGAGATGGTGGTCAGAGACCTCGATCACAGAGTGTGGACAGCAGAGTAAGGCAAAGCTATAGATCCAACTACCGAGGAAAATATAACTTCCCAAGGCAGAGGTCACCATCTAACTTCTCACAGAGGCGAGACTATGGTTATTAGAACCAAGGTCAGTGGCGGCAGAATTCTAACCGTAATGAGGAAAGGCATCACAAACGGATGGATCATAGACCCACACAAGACAATGCACCCTACAGTGGTAATAGGAATAGTGGAAGATGTTGGTCTTGTGCTGGGAATAGACCTTACAAGAAATACTATGGAAACAGTACTAACAAACACTGTGGGCATAATGACAATAGCAATCATGAGAAGGGTAATGCATGTGTAACTACAAGAAAGAATGATGAGAAGGGAACCGACCATGCCAATGCATGTATTGTTAGCTTACTTAATGATGAAAATTGTTATGGGTGCAAATCTTTATTCCAACCTGGTTCACAGCCCAGATTAATTTGCGGGCATGCTCTACCTGCTACGTCATCTTGTGAGAACGTGGGACGCTTCACGTTATATACTGGTTTTCTGTATAACAGGCATGTAAGTGTCCTTCGTGATTCTGGCTGTACCACTGTCGGAGTCCGTAGATCGCTAATTAATGAATCTGCCTTTACTGGTAAAACAGTGAAGTGCATAACATTTGGTGGGAGTATAGAGTGTTACCCAGTGGCAGAAATAGATATTGCCACACCCTTCTTTACAGGTAAGGTAAGGGCATGTGTCCTTGATGAACCAGTATCAGACATTATCCTTGGTAATATACCAGGTATTAAGGATTGCTCCCCAGAGGAGATACATAAATGGGTTGAATCTCACCCAATGTTGGCTAACGCTGTGGTCACTAGGGCCCAGCATGCCGCTGAATCCAAGGCAGAGCCAGCTATACCATTTAGTGAGAGAGCATCTCTTCAGAATGTTCATGTTTCCCCCCCCCCCCCCCCCCCCCCCCCCGCCCCCCCCCGCCAGTCGTTCGCGACCAAACAGCGCGAAGATGTTGCTTTGCAACCATTGTTTGCTCTAGCAGAGAGCAAACATGTGAAGAAAACAAAAACTTCACGTTATTGGTTTGAATTTAAAAACTCAGTACTGACTAGATGCTTTGACAACTATGTTTTAGTCAGGAGACAGGTAGTTATTCCAAAGAGTTTTAGACCTATTGTATTGAATACTGCCCATGACTCGCTGTTAGCTGGTCATATGGGGATTAAGCGTACTCTGTTTCGTGTCACCTCAAATTTTTATTGGCCCTGTGTTAACAGAGATGTAAAGCTATACTGCAGGTCATGTACAACTTGTCAAAAGGTAGCACGTAGGGGCAAGCACCACGCTGCACCCTTACAAGTCACTGATGTGCCATTACGGCCTTTCACCAAGCTTGCAATTGACATAGTTGGTCCTATGTCAGTCATGTCAGATAGAGGATATCGATATATCCTAACGTGTATAGACTTATGTACACGTTGGCCGGAGGCCATACCATTGAAGACTATCACCTCAGCAGCTGTCTCTGATGCTTTATTTGTTATTTTTTGTCGCATAGGATTTCCTGATGAAATCTTATCAGATCGTGGTACTCAATTTATGTCTCAAATGATGAAAGATATTGAGAACATGTTAGCAATTAAGCATTCGTTCACAAGCCCATACCATCCGGAAAGCAATGGCGTTTGCGAACGTTTCAATGGCTCGTTGAAGCAGTTGTTAGGCAAAGTCACCGAGACATGTCCTCGTGACTGGGACCGAATGTTACCAGCAGTCTTATTTGCTTACAGAGAAGTGCCCCATGAGAGCACTGGCTTTTCGCCATTTGAGTTGGTATATGGTGCCAACCCTAGAGGTCCTATGCACATACTCAAGGATTTGTTGTTGGGATCAGTGGAGGATGTTACTGTCCGCACCAGCTATGAACTGGTCATTGATCTCAGACAACGCCTTGTCGATGCATGTACTTATGCATCAGGTATGATACGTAATGCTTCACAGAGGTCGAGATTGCGCTGCAACCAATCTCGAAAATTACGTTCGTTCCTAGCAGGAGAACAAGTATGGCTACTTCTTCCGACCAAGGAAAATAAACTGCTAATTTCTTGGCAGGGCCTTTTTAAGGTGGTTGAGAAGAAAACTGATGTAGATTATGCCATTGACATAAGGGGCAAAGTTAAAACATTTCACATCAATATGTTAAAATTATATGTGGAGCGCCCTACAGAATTAGAACCTATCTTGGACAGTATTTCTGATGAACCAGTGCAACAGACTTTGTCAGCGGTTGTGGAATCTGATGATTCTACAGCGAGCGATATTTCTTTTAATTTTCATCTGCTGCCTTTAACATCTTCCGAATCTTGGAGAGATGTAACTATATCAGGTGATTTAGATTCTAGTTATCGAGAACAGGCTCTTGCTGTTTTAGACTCTTTCTCTGATGTGCTGACTGAACTTCCAGGTCGCACTGATGTTATCTCTCATGATATTACATTGACTGATGATCACCCTATCAAACTCAGACCGTATACTATACCCTTACACTACAGATCTCAAGTGGATAGTGAACTTAAGGATATGCTACGCATGGGCATCATTTCTCCTTCTGAATCATCCTATTCTTTTCCTATGGTTCTTGTTAGAAAGAAGGACAAATCTCTTCGCATCTGCATTGATTTTAGACGTCTTAACAGTGTCACTCTCACAGATGCTGAGCCTATGCCTGTTTTGGAGGATCTCTTATCACAACTATCCCAGGCTGCATACTTTAGCAAACTAGATCTTTCCAAGGGATATTGGCAGATCCCTTTAACTGATAAAGCCAAACCTCTAACTGCATTTATGACTCCATATGGGTTATTCCAATGGAATTATATGTGTTTTGGCCTTGTCAATGCTCCCGCGACTTTTGTGCGCATGATGCGGAGACTCTTAGGAGTTAGGTCTGATGTCATCACATATATAGACGACATCTGTTTATTCCATAGTTCTTGGCAAGAACACATCACAGGATTAAAATCTTTATTAATGCTACTCAGAAAGCATGGTTTGACAGTTAGACCTTCAAAGGTTCAGATTGGTTTTTGAGAAATTTCATTTCTTAGTCACCGTGTTGGTAACCACATGTTATACCCTGATGAGCAGACTGTTAAACGCATAGTAGAATTAGATATCCCTCGGACAAAGAAACAGGTTAGGAGCATGTTAGGACTCATTAACTTCTATCACAAGTTCATTCCGAACTTTTCATCTATTTCTTCTGTCCTGTCATCTTTGACTAAAAAGGGAGCTCCTAATAAAATTGTTTGGTCCGACACTTGCAGTGGAGCTATGAACAAAATTAAAACTGTATTTTCCAAGGCACCTATTTTGGTGTTACCTAATATCACTATGCCATTTCTTCTGAGGACTGATGCTTCTCAGACTGGCATTGGTGGTTGCCTGTTGCAATGGTTCAATGATACTCCACATCCATGCTTGTATGTAAGCAGGAAGTTGCTACCAGCAGAAACTCGGTATCCCACCAGTGAAAGAGAACTCTTGTCCATCATTTGGTGTATGGGCAAGTTATCACGCTATTTACTTGGCGCACACTTCTACCGCCAGACGGATCACCGTCCACTAACATCCCTAAATCAAAAAACTACGACAAACAGTAGATTACACAGATGGTTCTTGCTTATCCAAGAATATAGATATACAATTATCCCCATCAAGGGATCAGAAAACTTTCTGGCAGACTTATTGTCAAGGAATGTAACTGGAAAGTGAAATTGTTTGTGCCAGATGTTGACATTGTCTGATCTTGTTTTGTTTTCAGGTGATATACTATTGAAACATTCATTTTACGACTTTAATTGCATTTTTTGAAAGATTGGATTACATTTTGTCTAAACTGTTTAAATATATATGTTTTCATGTCATTTGGTACTACAATTACTATTTCATATATATTATTCTAAGCAGTATGATTTTTTTTCTTTCCTAATAGATTAATAGTTTTTGGGCTAACTATCCACTGTTCTTAAGCGAAAACCCTTGGTTTCCGCTCGGGAACAGGGGGGCAATGTTGGGAGTAGAAAATGCATTAATTTTAACGCCGAGTGAGGAGGGGCAGTGAGTGTCCAGCCGTTTGACGGTTGAGATGTGTGTGTGGGCATGTGTGGATAGCCCTAATGTATATTCCTGTTTTTACATGGAAGTATTATAATGTATGGCATATTTAACATTCATAATTGTTCATGAAAATGAGTGACTTTTATTATTATTATTAATCTGGATTATGTTCTAATTGCCTGACCACATCAATGGGTCTGTTTGAAGTTTCGTCTTGTGTATTAAAGTTACAAAACCGTCACTCAACTATTGTTACTTTCGTTGGAGAAAGAGATGTGTGCACAAAGTAAGTTAATACTAAGAGTTAATGTTTATTCGCCAGGCACGTAAAGAGAGAACCCTGGACATTACATTCCTACCAATATTGGATACACATAAACAGTCGTGCAAACGCAAAAGGCAGGAATAAGCATGAAAAATATAAATGAACCACACAGCCCTCGACATCAAGTATAAATAAACCATTCCTTGAATTCCTACATGAGCGTAAACCCAAGACACTAAAAGAAATGGAAGAGTATTGTACCCAATACGTCACGGCACATCCGGACGTAGCTTTTAGCAATGCTAAGGTTAAAGAAAGTATGCCAGTTGCATCAGCAACACCATACAACCCTAATTACTCACACAAATTTCAGGGACCACAAAACAGGTTTGATAAAAAAGGTAACCATAATAGTTATCAAAACCAAGGTAACCAATCATTCCAGGGTTCTTCTGCGAAGTACTGGAGACGAGCCGACAGACCTTGATTCAGGGGTCGTCATAATTATTGTTGCAGGGGCGGCCACCAGTTTTTACAGGCGGTTCGGTAAAATTAGCCCAACGGATTGTTGAGAGCTTGATAGTCAATCGTGTAATCTGGGTTTACAGTTCATCTTCTTTAGAGCTTCGTGCCTTTGATGTTAAGTACGCGAATGTGGGTTTAAATTACTTTGAGACCATGATAATGATGATTGAATTCCCAAATGTTTATAGACTGGATAAGTCATGGCTAGAGTCCAAACAAACAATTTATTATGCATTCTGTAGACATCGTACGTTGATCATGAATTACATCACAAATATAAATTAGAATCCTATGTTGAATTAGCTATCTTGCATATCAGTCCTTTGTCTCGTAATCTGAATTACCGTAGGCAGAACGACATAACTATATGCTCGCGTGGTTGGAAAATCCAACGACCGACAGTGAGATTATGCGTCTGGCACTAGTATCACTAAAAAACTACTGTTAATTCATCTCGACAAGGTTTAGTCAATTACTAACCTGTAACTTCATCTTTCTTCATCATAACAGTGGACTGACCCATGTCCATGAGAAAATACAATATAACCGTGTGGCTTTCCCTGCCCGACACTATAAGAATATAAAGACACGTCTTCTCCGTTTGACGGTCATTTGAAAAAGGGTCCTGTCTCTTGGTCACCGTGCGTGACTACCAACGCTGAAACGTCACAGCGTTCACTAGGCTAATAATACTTTTTACATTACATTAAACGTTGTAACCCCTAAAATCGCATGCTGCTAACCTCTAGCAGACAATGCCAATTAATCTACCGTAAAAATTCCCTGTCCACCGGGGAAAAAAAATCTATTAGATAGATTTTTTTTTTTTCAAAAACCTATCTGAATGAATATCAAAAAATTTAATAATATCAAAAAATTTAACCAAAAATGCGGCATATGGCCTACGATGTTCTGTCTAGAACAGACGTCGTGGTCATGTCGACTAACTAACAGTCATCTAATATATTAATGATCATATTATAAATAAATGTTATACATAAATTTTATATGAACTAAAAGAGAATGGCTAATGTTGATATCTAATTAAATAATTAATTAACTCAAAATATGTCGCAATGAAATGTCATGTCAGACTAATCTAAAGAGTTAAAATTAAACTAATTAATTATATTGAGTGTGGAATAAGAATAAAGTTGTTGAAAATCTAATGTAAGAAAAATGAAAGGATATGTTAAAGAGAGAAATAAATAAATAAAGAATAAAGTGGAGAAAAAAGTAATGTATAAATTTAACTTAGTTATGTGTGTTGGACATTAATTAAGTTTAGTATTAAGTTGTTAATACCTATCTAAATTAACCAATTTAAACAATAATGTAGTATGTGATGTATCCACATAATTATTAACTATATAATATAATAGTTACATACAATAACATTATCTAAGAATCATGTGAGTTCTTATTTTTTTTCTTCTTTAATTTTTTTTTCAAATTTCATTTTTTTTTCAATATTTATCTCACTTTCATTTTAATTTCCATTATTTTAACGACTTAATTAAAATTAATTAAAGTTGGATAAGATGATCCATACGTAGGCTTGATCCTTGTGAATTCCAATTAACAAACAAATGTTTAAGTGTTTCAGTTCATAAGTATCGACGTTATTTACAATAGTTCATGTCGCATACTGAGTTACTTTGATAGTGTTTTCTATTATGTTCACTTGATGCACGGAAATGTGTCCAATAGTTTTATCATTAAAGGATATCCAGCAAAGTCCTGTCGTAAATACGAACATAGAGTCAATTGATTTCATTCATTTCGTATATAAAGTCTTTAGTAAGCAGATACTTGTATTGTAGGCAATAGTTCATGTCTATATAGAACAGCCATTATAGTGCTATTTATTTTGAGTAAGTATCTGCGACGTTAATATAGTTCAGGACTCGACATCAGTAGGATTTCGAGATAGAGTATCTGCCAGGACGTTATCTGCTCCTGTGATGTACTCGATTGAGAAGTCAAAAGGTTGAAGGAGAATAGCGAATCTGGTGAGTTTTGGACTTTTACGATTCGCCCGTCGTAGTGATGCTACGACTTTCTGGTCTGTCTGTACTACGAACGGGGCTCCCAGCAGGAACTTTTCCAACTTCGTTATTGCCCACACCACTGCTAAAAGTTCGCGGTCGACAGTTGAGTATTTGACTTCTGGTGGTTTCAGTTTCCGTGAGACGTACAAGTTTGGATGGAGGATGTCGTCATGATATTGGAGCAAACATGCGCCAATTCCGTAGTTACTCGCATCTGTTCGGAGAATAAACTTTTTGGAAGCATCAGTTAGTCTCAAGATTGGTGGGTTTGAAAATATGTTAATAATATTAAGGAAAACATTATTACACTCACTAGTCCATGTCACCTTCACTGGCATGTCCTTCTTTAATAATGAGGACAAGACAGCCGTGATAGATGACAAGTTAGGTACGAATCTACTGTAATATTGGACTAGACCTAACAAGCTTCTAACCTGTTTCTTCGTTTGAGGAACGGAAATGTTTAAAATTTTTGAAACCGTACTGGGTAGTGTTCGGATATATCCTGCTCCAATAATGTGACCCAAAAAAGTTATTTCATGAAATGCTACTTGTAATTTTGTGGGTTTAGCAGTTAAATTGTTCCTTCTTAATGTGTCCAAAACGTTTTCAAGACCCAAAAAATGTTCCTCAAAAGATGAACTAAATAAGCATATGTCGTCTATGTATGTAATAATGTCTGGTCTACCTGAAAAAAATGTGTCGCATCATGCGAACAAAGGTAGCTGGAGCGTTAACAAGCCCAAAAGGCATAACATTCCACTGGTATAGACCTTGCGGAGTGGAAAAACGCTGTGTAGTATTTAGCTTTTTCGGTTAGTGGTATCTGCCAATAACCTTTAGTTAAGTCTATCTTAGTGAATATAGTTGCAGTCGATAGACGTGGCAGTAAGTCGTCGAGAAGTGGATGTGGTTCGCTATCAACTATCGTTTGTGCATTTAATTTTCTATAGTCGACGCATAGTCTAATGTTATTGTCCTTCTTTCGGACAATAACTAATGGAGAAGAAAATGGGGAATTACTAGTTTCAATAATTCCTAAAGATAACATCTGTTCAAGTTCCTTAGTAGTTTTAGTAAGAAAGTGTAGAGGAACAGAATATGGATGTACCCGAATTGAAGTATCATCGTTAAGAGTGATGTCATGACTAATGACTGATGTGCGACCTGGAACGTCGGTCAACACATCTGGATAAGATTGTAGAAGTTTAGCAATCTGTTGATGCTGTTGCGGTGTAACCGACGAAGAGATGGTTACGTCCCGCCAAGATTCACTAGGCTGTACTACAGGTACAGGTAAAGCTAACTGTACCTCAGGAAAAGAAGATTCTTCTTCCTGGATAACAGACAAATTAGAATAGTGACATCTAGGTACGATAGTGTCATCTAGTTCATGAAAAATAGCTTGTAGATGTTCAGGTCGAGTATGAAATTGTTTGAGCATATTTATGTGGAATATTTTATGATGTCCCTTAATATCCAGGACATAATCAACATCAGAAATCTTATTGATAACCTGGTATGGACCGTTCCACGAGATGAGTAGTTTATTATTGTTATGTGGCAATAACACATAAGCTAGATCTCCTGGAAATAATTGACGTAATCGTCTACTACTGTTTTGGAAAGTTCTAGCTTTTCTTTAGCAGCCTCAGATGAAGCTGTTGCCATTTTGCAGGCATCAATAATGTTATTCCGGAGATTAATTACGTATTCATAGGATGACTTGGTATCCTGAGTCATCTCGGAGTCAATCAATAAGTCTTTTATCAGTCCCATAGGACCTCTTGGTGGAGCGCCAAAGACTAATTGAAACGGAGAGAAGCCGGTTTGTTCATGTGGCACCTCTCGATAAGCGAATAACACCGCTGGGAGTACTCTGTCCCAGTCCTGTGGATGGTTAACTGTAACTTTATGTAACATTTGTTTGAGTGTGCGGTTAAGTCTTTCTACAGCACCATTACTCATTGGGTGATAAATGCTGCTGAGATTTCTATCGATATTCCAAGTCTTCATTACTTCTGTCATAGTCTCAGAAATAAATTGAGATCCATGATCTGACAAAAGTTTACTAGGAAAACCTACTCTAGAGAAGATCAGGTGTAGTGCATCAGCTACATCTGTGGTGGTGGTTGTTTTCAATGGAATGGCTTCTGGCCATCGTGTGCATAAATCGATGCACGTGAGAATAAATCTATGTCCTCTGGCTGATGGTAAAAGTGGGCCAATAATATCAATGGCCATCTTGTCAAAGGGTCTCACAGATATGTCACAAGCCTGAATAGGCGCCGTGTGAAAGGCTCCTCGTGCTGATAACGCGAATGTCGTGGGTTCGTTCCCCATACTGGCCACCAGTTGTTGCAGGGGCGGCCACCAGTTTTTACAGGCGGTTCGGTAAAATTAGCCCAACGGATTGTTGAGAGCTTGATAGTAGCGGTTCGGTAAAATTAGCCCAACGGATTGTTGAGAGCTTGATAGTCAATCGTGTAATCTTGGTTTACAGTTCATCTTCTTTAGAGCTTCGTGCCTTTGATGTTAAGTACGCGAATGTGGGTTTAAATTACTTTGAGACCATGATAATGATGATTGAATTCCCAAATGTTTATAGACTGGATAAGTCATGGCTAGAGTCCAAACAAACAATTTATTATGCATTCTGTAGACATCGTACGTTGATCATGAATTACATCACAAATATAAATTAGAATCCTATGTTGAATTAGCTATCTTGCATATCAGTCCTTTGTCTCGTAATCTGAATTACCGTAGGCAGAACGACATAACTATATGCACGCGTGGTTGGAAAATCCAACGACCGACAGTGAGATTATGCGTCTGGCACTAGTATCACTAAAAAAGGACTGTTAATTCATCTCGACAAGGTTTAGTCAATTACTAACCTGTAACTTCATCTTTCTTCATCATAACAGTGGACTGACCCATGTCCATGAGAAAATACAATATAACCGTGTGGCTTTCCCTGCCCGACACTATAAGAATATAAAGACACGTCTTCTCCGTTTGACGGTCATTTGAAAAAGGGTCCCGTCTCTTGGTCACCGTGCGTGACTACCAACGCTGAAACGTCACAGCGTTCACTAGGCTAATAATACTTTTTACATTACATTAAACGTTGTAACGCCTAAAATCGCATGCTGCTAACCTCTAGCAGACAATGCCAATTAATCTACCGTAACAATTATAGAAATTTCCGCAGAGGAAGTCATTATAGAAACTATCCAAGCCATCCATCATGGAGACAACAAGACCATAGTTATAGAAATACTCATTATAATGAATATGATAATGGTAACTATGAGAACTATGACTCAAATCCAAATAGGGGTTACAATAGAGGAAACAATAATGATTACAGAGGCAATAATAATCGAGGTAGATCACAATACAAAAAAACATAAATCACATTATCAGGCAAACTCTGCACAGCAAGAGTCACATGAAGCCTATAAACAGACTAAAGATAATAATGATGCTAATAATATGGCATGTTCCGCTTTTAATTTTGGGAGAGCATCTCAGTGCCCCCAATGCAAAACATTATTTGAACCAACTACGGTGTCCACTTTAAGTTGTGGCCATCCTCTTCCCGCTCTTCCTGCGTCAGTCGCGCATGATGGAAGAGGTTCTCTTGTCTTACATAAAGGTTTAGTAAGTGACAATCCAGTCTCAGTTCTTTTTGATTCTGGATGCACCACAATTGGTGTTAGGCAGTCGCTTGTAGATCCTTCTCGTGCCACTGGAAAAGTAGTCAAATGTGTAACGTTTGGCGGCACCTTAGAGAAATACTCTACTGCTATCATTAGGATTGCTACTCCTTTCTTTACAGGAGATGTACACGCATGTCTTCTGTCGAATCCGATCGCTGATCTTATCATCGGTCGTATTCACGGAGTAAAAGAATGCACTCCACAACAAATTTCCGTTTGGGAAAAACAAAATATGCAAACTGCTAATGCTGTAGTCACTAATATGCCTCAAACTTCATCTACTGAAGATAATGAAGTGCATTAACCAAGATGATCCCTTGGTAATTTCTCGTGACTCGTTTATAAAACAGCAAGAAGATGATCCGACTCTAAAGAAATTCTTCACTCTTGCAACAAAAGGTGATCCGAATAAAGATACAAAGCGTAAATCTTGGATTACAATGAAGAATGGCGTACTTGTACGTATGGTGCAAGACTCCACTAAGTCAAGTCATTCTCAGATTCTTGTTCCCAAGAATTTGAGAGTTAAAATTTTGCAGCACGCTCACGACTCTCAGTGTGCTCGACATATGGGTTTTTCCCGTACAAAGTCAAGAGTTCTTGCGGCTTTCTTTTGGCCTTTTGTGAACAAGGACATACGGATTTATTGTCGATCTTGTATAGTATGTCAAGAAGTCAAATCCAAAGGTCCACGCCATGCTGCACCTATTCAGGCTGCAGATATTCCTATTCGACCATTTCAGAAAATGGCGATAGACATCATTGGTCCATTTAAGATCAAATCTGCTAGAGGACATCAGTTTATCTTGACGTGTGTTGATATGTGCACACGTTGGCCAGAGGCTATTCCTCTGAAGAGCATTACTACTGCTGACATTGCAGATGCTCTTTAACTTATATTTTCTCGTCTGGGATTCCCCGGAGAAATATTATCAGACCATGGCACCCAACTAATATCGGATACCATGTCTCAAGTAATGTCTACTCTGCAGATAGAGAGATCTTTGAGTAGTATCTATCATCCTATGTCCAATGGGATGGTCGAACGGCTAAATAGAACACTCAAAAACTTACTAGGGAAGATAACTGAGGATCATCCTGAAGATTGGGACAGGGTTTTACCCGCGGCCCTCTTCGCTTACAGAGAGGTCCCCAATGAACATACAGGAATTTCTCCCTTTGAACTTGTCTTTGGCGCGCGACCGCGCGGCCCTATGTCTTTGCTTCATGATCTCATAACCGCTGATAATATTACCGATGACAAAATCTTCTTACGAATATGTCATCGCGCTGAGACAAAAGATTATCGAAGCATGCAAATTAGCAACTTCTTCTTCTGAATTTGCTAAGCAGAAAACAAGACAATTTGCCAATAAGAAAAGAACCTTACGACAACTTTGTCCTGGTGACAAAGCATTTGTTTTGCTGCCTTGTAGGGAAAACAGACTTCTTATTTCTTGGAAAGGTCCATACGATATAATCTCGAAAATTTCCGATGTTGACTACATTGTCGATATTGATGGAAAGCATAAAACCTTCCACATCAAAATGCTTACGGAATTCCATGAACGTCCGGATTATTTACAGCCTATTTTCCAGGCAACGGACGATTCACCAGTCCAACATGGTCATTACTCATCACTGTCAGTAATACAGGATGAGGAAACAAGTTTTTCGGATGTTAATCTTCCGCTTCCGATGATTCCACTTCATTCTAGTGAATCATGGAAAAATGTTACTGTCTCTCCTGATTTATCTCTAGGAGAACAGCGACAAGTTTCGGCTATGTTACAAACATTTCAGGATGTCCTTACTGACATTCCTGGACAAACTCATGTCATTCAACATGACATTATTCTAACTGACCATAATCCTATTAGGGTCAGACCTTATCCTATCCCTATACATTTTCAAGCACAGGTTGAGAAGGAGTTGGATGAGATGATAGATTTAAAAATAATTGAACCATCCACTTCTGCATATTCTTCGCCGATGGTTATTGTTCGGAAAAAAGACAATAACATACGTCTTTGCGTTGACTATCGCAAATTGAATCAAGTTACGAAGTTTGATGCTGAACCTATGCCTTTACTAGAAGAGCTACTTACTAGGCTTTCTAAATCTCATTTTTTCACTAAACTAGATTTGTCTAAAGGATATTGGCAAATTCCTTTATCTGAACGCGCCAAACCAATTACGGCTTTTTCTACACCTAGAGGCCTTTTTCAATGGAATTTCATGCCTTTCGGCCTTATGAACGCACCAGCTACATTCGTACGCATGATGCGTCGAATCCTATCTTATCGGTCAGATGTCATCGCGTACCTAGACGACATCTGTCTTTTCAGCGATACTTGGGAAGATCACTATTCAGGGTTAGTTGAATTACTATCTACTCTAAATGAGTATAACCTGACAGCGAAACCCTCTAAAGCCTGCATTGGTTTTAGCGAAATTTCTTTCCTAGGCTATCGAGTTGGTCATGGTTTCCTAAAGACAGAGGACCATAATATCACTAAGATACTTAACATCTCTATTCCTAAGACTAAAAAGCAAGTGCGAAGTCTCTTAGGTCTTATTCAATTTTATGGAAGATTCATTCCGAATCTATCCTCTATCATGGCACCTCTTTCTACATTACTAAAGAAAGGGTCGCCTAATATGGTCCACTGGTCACAGTAATGCGAATCCTCTTTGGATAAGATTAAAACGTTGTTTTCAACACCACCTATTTTAGTGTTACCTACTACAGATAAGACATTTGTTCTTCGTAGTGACGCTTCATCCACTGGGATTGGAGCGGCACTAATGCAAGAGTACTCTGGAACTTTGCATCCTGTAATGTATATCTCCAGAAAACTTAATGCTGCAGAAAAGAATTATTCGGTTTTAGACCGTGAACTATTGGCTATGGTTTGGTCAATACTCAAACTACAAAGATTCCTTCTAGGCGCACATTTCATAGTAGAAACCGATCAGAAAGCTCTTACGGCTATACAGAGTAAAAATTTGAAGAGCTCGAGGTCTACTCGATATGCAATTGCTCTTCAACCTTTTCATTTTTCGGTACGAGCTATTCGTGGATCAGATAATGTGATGGCAGACATTTTGTCTAGATGCCCACATGATTCCACCTAACTGTTGGGTCTTGGACTTCTTAACACTTCCAACTCTACAACAGTTTTTCTTTTCTATATCAAGATAAATACACATTGTAATTTGTAATATAGTGATTGTATCACTACTATCACTACGTTCATTGATATATATATTCACCGATACTCGTTGATGATTTTTCTTTTTTGTCAATCATGTACTTATAGTGCTTAAATATGAAATTGTTATATGCATTGTGTCATTGCCAGCATTGTAGTATACGTTGGTGGCACCTCCCTGGAAACATTTATGCTTTAGAGAAATGCTTTCTCTGAGAGGTTGAGATGTATTCTCACCAGTCGATCTATATTTCGACTTTGCCTTAATTTGGCTTTATAAATTCCAGATATTTCTCATCTGCGCAGTATTTGTGCGTTGTGAGCCTATTGTATGTTGCTGTCAGATTTTAAAAAAAAATGATTTTCATTTTTTCCCCTGGGGGTATGGTAGTCTGTTGCGCACATATTCGTTTGTGTGACGCACAGATTACTGTTGACACGCATACAAATGTAAAATGTAATTATTTGTCTGATAAAAATATATTTATCTTTGAATTCACGATTCTCAGTCTAAGGGACTGAACTCAGATTAGTCGATGTGTATTCATTCTATGAGTTATCTGTTCTTGTACCTTTCCTGAATATCGAACTTGGCGTATGAATCTAGACTTATTTTATATTTTGTGTCTGGTATAGCCAGAAACAGATTATTCTTGCTGAGGTTTATGCAGGGATGTTTATGATCCGAATCTATGTTTACTCCTTGTCTGTTTGAGACGATTCGGTCTTATATCGTGTTATCTTTGTATGTCTATGTCGGACTATTTTCCTTGTACTGTACTTTGGGGTCAACCACTTTCGGCGCATGAAGATACGTTAGGGAGTGCTTCGGTGATGAAGGAGCCCGGTGGGATGTCATGGCTTTAGACCTGTCCAAAGTCTGTGATCTCTATGATTTATTATGGGAACGAAGATAGTTTCTTCTAGGACTGTTAGGTCTATGAGTTCCCCAGTGTTGATTCAGTGACGCCAGGAGAGCGTTTGTGTTTGCTAGTGTATTTCCTATGCCCAGGTAAAAGAACATTTTACTGAACTTTTTCGTCCTAGGCTTAATTGGGCAGATGTCTACATTAGGATTATCTATATCCAGATGTCGGGATGATATGTTACCTAGCAGCACCGTAGATGATTGTATGCAGCATTTAAGATGAAAGAATATGCTGATTCTTGTAGAAACATTTGTGTTTAGGAACAAAGCTTCTATTGAAGATTTGCTATACATCTGTATAGTGAGCGATGCTCAAAAGGGAACCAGAAGCCATTTTGGATTCTAACTTTTTGTCGATCATCAATCAGAGAACGGGGATGCCCCTTATTATCAGGTGATGATTAAGAGATCACAGTTATAAAGAAAACCCAATACTGGTGGGTTAACATTATCTTCAGATAGATTTGCTGTACTTTACCTAAAGGAATCTTCGCTAGAAAAGAGGTTCTGTTTAGGAGTCATACTTGAACAGTATTAATTAACTGACACGCTTGGTCAGTAAGGCCTGATGATTATCTTGATAAACAGTGGAAATCTAAGTGCTTGTCTACAGATGTTCCATTGTGATGTTATTCAACATGAATGCTAACTTAAGATGGTAAACCATTGATCAACAATATGCTATTTATGTCGACCTATGTTGCTGTAACGATACACGTACTGTCTAAGTGTGTGCGTCCTATTAAACAGTATGAAACGACCACAGTAGTCCAGCCATCCTTGACTTCCACCTGTGATTGGAGTGAGTGTCCTGTAAACCTGTCGAACTGTCATCCATTCGCGTTTGTCATTATTGATGTTCACACTCACCCATTGCATCAGAATATACGCACTTAACAGTACACCTTGTCAGGGCCCCAACAGTCGGTAACCTGACCCATTTACAGAACATTGTGACTGGACGAGCAATATCACAAAAAAAACAGTCCATGTCAATCTGGTGCAAGAAACAAGCTTTATCAATGGTCACCGACCGAGCAGGGTGGAATCAATTTGTTGTTGCCCTACAAGACGCCACCAGGCGTGATGGCCACTGACTGCTTTGACGGTCGGCGGCTAAGGATCAAAGAAGAAGAAGAAGATTCTTTTCAACAAGATTGTCTCTTTTTTGAGAGAAATGTTGAAACTTTACGTGAAAACAAATTTAACATCAAATTGACAAAAAGCGTGGGGCGCTTTAGCTCTTATCATATATTTTATCCATAAGTGTCTAATGAAGTATAAAGCAGAAGTTAATTTCATGCAGAATCAGCGCCACACGCTTTTTGTCAATTTGATGTAAAAAATTTTTACTGCAAGCTATAAACTCCTTGAAAAATTACTTTTGGCTTTTTAGTGCACTAAAAGCATGTGTTTAAAATATTTTAAAAATATTTTTTATTATAATGTTGTAATCAATATGGAATTTCAGTACTTGATCACCTGTAGCTTCTCTGGTCTCAAACGAGGGGGAGTAATTGAGAATAGGTAATGTGTCTGTCATTGGGTAAAGAAAATGCTTTCGTTGCGGCCACAAGGCCTTCATGAGGGACAAGCGAAAGAAAACAAGAGAGAAAGAAAGTGAGAACTAAGTTAAGTACATACAAATGAATTAGAATGATAAAAACCAAAAGAGAAATATCCAATGTGGCTGTCACCGATTCCAGTGTGGACAAATTGGCCACTCCAGGGGATCCCGGTAAGAACTAGCGAACGTGGAAACACTTTTTCAGTAGATTAAAAAAAAAAAAAAACAGCGCCTAGCACACGAGTTTAACCTGTGGTCCATGAATCCCTTAGGGGTTCGTAACTGGATTCCAGGGGTTTCGCGTACGTAACTTATTACTTTATTTTAACTTTTTCTGAATACTTGCGTCGCGTGAAATACTACATATGTACCAAATTCTTTGTTTAATAATAAGTGAAAAACCCCTTTCCATCTGCTTTATTCTTGTTCCTGTATACGCGTGTCGTGTTATTTTTGTTTCTATATACGCGTGTCGTGTTATTTTTGTTTCTGTATACGCGTGTCGTGTTATTTTTGTTTCTGTATAGATGTGTCTTGCTATTTTTGTTTCTGTATACGCGTGTCGTGTTATTTTAGTTTCTGTATATGCGTGTCGTGTTATTTTTGTTTCTGTCTACGCGTGTCGTGTTATTTTTGTTTTTGTATACAAGTGTCATGTTATGTTGGTTTTTTTTATACATGTGTCATGTTATTTTTGTCTTTTTATATATGTGTCATGTTATTTTGGTTTTAGTATACATGTGTCGTGTTATTTTTGTTTCTTTATACGCGTGTCGTGTTATTTTTGTTTCTGTATACGCGTGTCGTGTTATTTTGGTTTCCGTATAAGCGTGTCCTGTTATTTTTGTTTCTGTAGACATGTGTCGTGTTATTTTTGTTTCTGTATACATGTGTCGTGTTATTGTTGTTTCTTTATAGATGAGTGTGTTATTTTTGTTTCTGTATAGATGTGAGTGTTATTTTTGTTTCTGTATAGATGTGTGTGCTATTTTTGTTTCTATATAGATGTTTGTGTTATTTTTGTTTCCTTATAGACGTGTGTGTTATTTTTGTTTCTGCATAGATGTGTGTGTTATTTTTGTTTCTGTATAGATGAGTGTGTTTTATTTTGTTCCTGTATAGATGTGTGTGAGATATTTTTGCTTCTGTATTGATGTGTCGTGTTATTGTTGTTTCTGTATACATGTGTCGTGTTATTTTTGTTTCTGCAAACACGTGTCGTATTAATTTTGTTTTTATACATGTGTCGTGTTATTGTTGCTTTAGAATAGATGTGTGTTACTTTTGTTTCTGTATAGATGTGTGCGTTATTTTTGTTTATGTATAGATGTGTGTGTGTGTTATTTTCGTTTCTGTATAGATGTGTGTTGTTATTGTGGTTTCTGTATACATAAGTCGTGTTATTTTTGTGTCTGTAGACATGTGTCGTACTATTTTGTTTTCTGTATACATGTGTCGTGTTATTGTTGTTTATGTATAGATGTGTGTGTTATTTTTGTTTCTGTATAAATGTGTATGTTATTTTTGTTTCTGTATAGATGTGAGTGTGTTATTGTTGTTTCCTTATAGATGTGTGTGTTATTTTTGTTTCTGCATAAATGTGTGTATTATTTTTGTTTCTGCACAGATGTGTGTCTTATTTTTGTTTATGTACAGATGTGTGTGTTATTTTTGTTCCTGTATAGCTGGGAGTGTGTTATTTTTGTTTCTGTATTCATGTGTCGTGTTATTTTTGTTTCTTTATAGATGTGTGTTATATTTTTGTTTCTGTATTCATGTGCCGTGTTATATTTGTTTCTGTATAGATGTGCGTGATTTTTTTGTTTCTGTATAGATGTGTGTGCTATTTTTTGTTTCTGTATAGATGTGTGTGTTTTTGTGTGTGTTTAATTACAGATGTGTGTGTTATTTTTGTTTCTTTATAGATGTATGTGTTATTTTTGTTTCTGTATTAATATGTTTGTTATTTTTGTTTTTGTATAGATGTGTGTGTTAATTTTTGTTCCTTTATAGATGTGTGTGTGTGTGTGTGTGTGTGTGTGTGTGTGTGTGTGTGTGTGTGTGTCGTTAATTCTAATTCACAACACGCCATTCATACCAAAACGGTGCACCATACTAAATAAAGTGTAGGCTAGACGGACCAATGAAACGGCATCCTTATTCACGTATGTTTACAAACGTATTAGGCATTTAACATGGCCGGACTCCAAATCTGTGTTACCG
Source organism: Oreohelix idahoensis (assembly GCA_024509875.1). Lineage (NCBI taxonomy): Eukaryota > Metazoa > Mollusca > Gastropoda > Stylommatophora > Oreohelicidae > Oreohelix > Oreohelix idahoensis. Next base: position 307,333 of record JAMPIV010007360.1, on the reverse strand, counting down.
AGTTGGATTTGAACATAAACTATAGGTTTAGGAGCGAAGTACCGCATGGAAGAGGTCAGTAATTCTATAAAGGAAGTGTTCCTTTATAAGAATGGGCACAGATTTCCACGGAAAGTGTTATACTAAGAGAGAAAATTTGAGTGCAATGCATCGAAACATCAGGCAAGTAAAAAATTTTGCTGTTTAGGCTGCGCCTATGAAAAGATGGACGAAGTAACGGAAAGATAAAGAAGAATCTAGGGCGTACTTTAAGCCTAAGATGAAGGAAATCGGTCCAGAAATAAAGGAGATATGAATATTTCTAATTCATAAATGCACAACTTGACAGAATCATGCCTGCATTTGAGGACGCGAACATACTTCAGTCTTATTGTTCTCCGAGACATTCGGCCTTGACTTATATAAGGACGTGACCACATTTCGAAAGCTGGGCAGTGTTTAACCAGCTGTACCAAATACAACGCCCACTTATTCTCACAATTATTCCTACAAAAAACACAATATATCAAAGTTTGAAGGGATTGGGAGGGGGGAGAAGGGGAAGTTGGAGGGGGCAGACTGTACACATGTTAAATAATTATAGCCTTGTTTGGCTTTATGGGTGCAAGTTCCAATGTGTATGTGAACGAGTTTATATGAAAACTTTGCTTTAAGTGTGCCAGAGAGTGCGAGTACGCGTGAGTGTTTATATGTATTATACAATGTACTGGTTTTTGTGTAAATTGAAAAAGGAATATAATCAAGAATTAAAGAATAAAAATAAAAATAAAGAAAAAGGGGGGGGGGGGGAAATTTAAAAAACGGAAAGAATGTAGCCATGTGCGTATATGTATATATCGGTACATAGGAAACTATTTTTCAACCCAGAACTGACTGTACACATGTTAAATAATTATAGCCTTGTTTGGCTTTATGGGTGCAAGTTCCAATGTGTATGTGAACGAGTTTATATGAAAACTTTGCTTTAAGTGTGCCAGAGAGTGCGAGTACGCGTGAGTGTTTATCTGTATTATACAATGTACTGGTTTTTGTGTAAATTGAAAAAGGAATATAATCAAGAATTTAAAAAAAAAAAGAAATAAATAAAAAAGAAAAGGGATGAAAAAAAAAATTTAAAAAAACCGAACGAATGTAGCCATGTGCGTATATGTATATATCGGTACATAGGTGCAGATTCCAGGTTTTGTGTGAGTGTGTGTGTGTGTTTCTTCTTAAATGCTTTGACTCATTTCGGAGTGTCTAAACAGAAGAATTTTTGTTTCTGAATAGATCCGTGTGTTATTTTTGTATCTGTATAGATGTGTGTATTTTTTTGGTTCCTGTACAGATGTGTGTGAGTTATATTTGTTTCTGTATGGATGTGTGTGTTATTTTTGTTTCTGTATAGATGTATGTTATTGTTGTTTCCTTATAGATGTGTGTGTTATTTTTGTTTCTGCATAGATGTGTGTGTTATTTTTGTTTCATAATAGATGTGTGTGTTATTTTTGTTTCTGTATTCATGTGTCGTGTTATATTTGTTTCTGAATAGATGTGTGTGTTTTTTGTTTTGTTTCTGTATTGATGTGTCGTGTTATTGTTGTTTCTGTATACATGTGTCGGGTTATTTTTGTATCTAGAGACATGTGTCGTATTATTTTGTTTTCTGTATACATGTGTCGTGTTATTGTTGTTTATGTATAGATGTGTGTGTTATTTTTGTTTCTGTATAACTGTGTATGTTAATTTTTGTTTCTGTATAGATGTGTGTTATTATTATTTCCTTATAGATGTGTAAGTTATTTTTGTTTTTGTATAGATCTGTGTGTTATTTTTCTTTCTGTATTGATGTGTGTGTGTTTTTTTTCCCTGTATGATGTGCGTGAGTTCTTTTTGTTTCTGTATAGATGTGTCGTGTTATTGTTTTTTTCTGTATACATGTGTTGTGTTATTTTTGTTTCTGTAGACATGTGTCGTGTTATTTTTGTTTCTGTATACATGTGACGTGTTATTGTTGTTTCTTTATGTGTATGGTAATTTGATTTCTGTATAGATGTGAGTGTTATTTTTGTTTCTGCATAGATGTGTGTGTTATTTTTGTTTCTGTATAGATCCGTGTGTTTTTTTTTTTGTTTCTGTATTGATGTGTGGCTGTTTTTTTTTCCTGTATAGATGTGTGTGAGTTCTTTTTGTTTCTGTATAGATGTACCGTGTTATGGTTGTTTTTGTGTACATGTGTCTTGTTATTTGTGTTTATGTATAGATGTGTGTGCTATTTTTTTGTTTATATGTGTGTGTTATGTTTGTTTCTGTATTGATATGTGTGTTATTATTCTTTTTGTACAGATGTGTGTGTTATTTTTTTTCCTTTATAGATGTGTGTGTGTGGTATGTTTGTTTCTGTAGACATGTGTCGTGTTATATTTGTTTCTGTATACATTTTTCGTGTTATTGTTATTTCTTTATAGATGTGTGTGTTATTTTTGTTTCTTTATAGATGTGTTATATTTTTTACTGTAAGGATGTGTGTTTTTTTGTGTGTGTTCCTGTTAGATGTGTATGAATTATTTTTGTTTCTATATAGATGTGTCTTGTTACTGTTGTTTCTGTATACATGTGTCGTGTTATTTTTGTTTCTGCAGACATGTGTCGTATTAGTTTTGTTTGAGTATATATGTGTCGTGTTATTGTTGTTTTAGAATTGATGTGTGTGCTACTTTTGTTTATGTATAGATGTGTGTGTGTTATTTTTGTTTATGTTTAGATGTGTCGTGTTATTGTTGTTTCTGAGTAGATGTGTGCGTTATTTTTGTTTCTGTATAGGTGTGTGTGTGTGTTATTTTTGTTTCTGTATACATGTGTCGTGTTATTGTTGTTTCTGTATAAATGTGTGTGTGTATTTTTGTTTCTGTATAGAATTGTGTGTTATGTTATTGTTGTTTCCTTATAGATGTGTGTGTTATTTTTGTTTCGGCATAGATGTGTGTGTTATTTTTGTTTTCTAATAGATGTGTGTGTTATATTTGTTACTACGAAGATGTGTGTTTTTTGTTGTTTCTCTATAGATGTGTCTGTTATTTTTGTTTCTGCATAGATGTGTGCGTTATTTTTGTTTCTGCATATCTGCGTATTATTTTTGTTTCTGTATAGATGTGTGTGTTATTTTTTGTTTCTGTATAGATCTGTTTGTTATTTTTATATCTGTATAGATGTGTGAGTGTGTGTTTTTGGTTCCTGTATAGATGTGTGTGAGTTATTTTTGTGTCTGTATGGATGTGTGTGTTATTTTTGTTTCTGTATAGATGTGTGTTATTGTTGTTTCCTTATAGATATGTGTGTTATTTTTGTTTCTGCATAGATGTGTGTGTTATTTTTGTTTCCTAATAGATGTGTATGTTATTTTTGTTTCTGTATTCATGTGTAGTGTTATAGTTGTTTCTGTATTGATGTGTGTGTTTTTTGTTGTTTCTGTATTGATGTGTCGTGTTATTGTTGTTTCTGTATACATGTGTCGTGTTATTTTTGTATCTAGAGACATGTGTCGTATTAGTTTGTTTTCTGTATATATGTGTCGTGTTATTGTTGTTTTTGTATAGATGTGTGTGTTATTTTGTTTCTGTATAACTGTGTGTGTTAATTTTTGTTTCTGAATAGATGTGTGTTATTATTGTTTCCTTATAGATGTGTGTGTTTTTTTGTTTTTGTATTGATCTGTGTGTTATTTTTCTTTCTGTATTGAAGTTTGTGTGTGTTTTTTTTTTCCTGTATAGATTTTGTGTAAGTTTTTTTTGTTTCTGTATAGATGTGTCGTGTTATTGTTTTTTCTATATACATGTGTAGTGTTATTTTTGTTTCTGTGGACATGTGTCGTGTTATTTTTGTTTCTGTATACATGTGTCGTGTTATTGTTGTTTCTTTATAGATTTTTATTATTTTGGTTTCTGTATAGATGTGAGTGTTATTTTTGTTTCTGCATATATGTGTGTGTGTTTTTTTTCTGTATAGATGTGTGTGTTATTTTTGTTTCTGTATAGATCTGTGTTTTTGTTTTGTTTCTATATTGATGTGTGTGTGTTTTTTTCCTGCATAGATTGTGTGAGTTCTTTTTGTTTCTGTATGTGTCGTGTTATGGTTGTTTCTGTATACATGTGTCTTGTTATGTTTATGAATAGATGTGTGTGCTTTTTTTTTGGTATTTGTGTGTTATGTTTGTTTCTGTATAGATGTATGTGTTATTTTTGTTTCTGTATTGATATGTATGTTATTATTGTTTTTGTATAGATGTGTATGTTATTTTTGTTCCTTTATAGATGTGTGTGTGTGTGGTATGTTTGTTTCTGTAGACATGTGTCGTGTTATTGTTGTTTCTGTATACATGTTTCGTGTTATTGTTATTTCTTTATAGATGTGTGTGTTGTTTTTGTTTCTATATAGATGTGTGTGTTATATTTGTTACTGTAAAGATGTGTTTTATTTTGTTCCTGTATAGATGTTTGTAAGTTATTTTTGTTTCTGTATAGATGTGTCGTGTTATTGTTGTTTCTGTATACATGTGTCGTGTTATTTTTGTTTCTGCAGACATGTGTCGTATTAGTTTTGTTTGAGTATATATGTGTCGTGTTATTGTTGTGTTAGAATACATGTGTGTGTTACTTTTTATGTATAGATGTGTATGTGTTATTTTTGTTTATGTTTAGATGTGTCGTGTTATTGTTGTTTCTGAGTAGATGTGTGCGTTATTTTTGTTTATGTATAGGTGTGTGTGTGTGTTATTTTTGTTTCTGTATACATGTGTGTGTTATTTTTGTTTCCTTATAGATGTGTGTGTGTGTGTGTTATTTTGTTTCTGCATAGATGTATGTGTTATTTTTGTTTCCTAATAGATGCGTGTGTTATTTTTGTTTCTGTATTCATGTGTTGTGTTATATTTGTTTCTGTATATGTGTGTATTTTTTTGTTTCTGTATAGATGTGTCGTGTTATTGTTGTTTCTTTATAGATGTGTGTGTTATATTTGTTACTGTAAAGATGTGTATGTTATTTTGGTTTCTGCATAGATGTGTGCGTTATTTTGGTTTCTGCATAGATCTGTGTGTTATTTTTGTTTCTGTATAGATGTGTGTGTTATTTTTGTTTCTGTATAGATCTGTGTGTTATTTTTGTATCTGTATAGATGTGTGTGGTTTTTTTTGAGTCCTGTATATGCGTGTGTGTTATTTTTGTTTCTGTATAGATGTGTATTATTGGTGTTTCCTTATAGATGTGTGTTTTTTTTTTGTTTCTGCATAGATGTGTGTGTTATTTTTGTGTCCTAATAGATGTGTGTTTTTTTTTGTTTCTGTATTCATGTGTCGTGTTATATTTGTTTCTGAATAGATGTGTGAGAGTTCTTTTTGTTTTTGCATCGATGTGTCGTGTTATGGTTGTTTCTATATACATGTGTCGTGTTATTTTTGTTTTTCTATATATACGTGTGTTATGTTTATTTCTATATAGATCTATGTATTATTTTTGTTTCTGTATTAAAATGTGTGTTTTTTTTTTGTATAGATGTGTGTGTTATTTTTGTTCCTTTTTAGATGTGTGTGTGTGTGGTATGTTTGTTTCTGTAGACATGTATCGTGTTATTTTTGTTTCTGTATACATGTTTCGTGTTATTGTTGTTTCTTTATAGATGTATGTGTTATTTTTGTTTCTGTATAGATGTGTGTGTAATTTTTGTTTCTGCACAGATGTGTGTGTTATTTTTGTTTCTGTATAGATGTGTGTATAATTTTTGTATCTGTATAGATGTGCGTGTTTTTATTTGTTCCTGTATAGATGTGTGTGTTATTATGTTTTACCCAATAGATGTGTGTTTTTTTTTTGTTTCTGTATTCAAGTGTCGTGCTATATTTGTTTCTGAATAGATGTGTGTGTGTTTTTTGTATAGATGTGTCGTGTTACTGTTGTTTCTGTATAAATGTGTCGTGTTATTTTTGTTTCTGCAGACATGTGTCGTATTAATTTTGTTTGAGAATATATGTATCGTGTTATTGTTGTTTTAGAATAGATGTGTGTGTTACTTTTGTTTATGTATAGATGTGTTTGTGTGTTATTTTTGTTTATGTTTAGATGTGTCGTGTTATTGTTGTTTCTGTATAGATGTGTGCGTTATGTTTGTTTATGTATAGATGTGTGTGTTTGTATTTTTGTTTCTGTATAGATGTGTGTGTTCTTTTTATGTATAGATGCGTGTGTGTTATTTTTGTTTATGTATAGATGTGTCGTGTTATTGTTGTTTCTGTTTATATGTGTGCGTTATTTTTGTTTATGTATAGATGTTTTTGTGTGTTATTTTGGTTTCCTTATTGTGTGTATTTTTGTTTCTGCATAGATGTGTGTGTTCATTTTGTTTCTGTATAGATGTGTGTGTTCATTTTGTTTCTGTATAGATCCGTGTGTTATTGTTGTTTCTGTATTAATGTGTGTGTGTTTTTTTTCCTGTATAGATGTGTGTGAGTTCTGTTTGTTTCTGTATAGATGTGTGTGAGTTCTGTTTGTTTCTGTATAGATGTGTCTTGTTATGGTTGATTCTGTGTAAATGTGTCGTGTTATTTTTGTTTCTGTAGACATCTGTCGTATTATTTTTGTTTGAGTATATATGTGTCGTATTATTTTTGTTTTAATATACATGTGTCGTGTTATTGTTGTTTTAAAATAGATATGTGTGTTACTTTTGTTTCTCTATAGATGTGTGCGTTATTTTTGTTTATGTATAGATGTGTGTGTGTTATTTTAGTTTCTGTATAGATGTGTCGTGTTATTGTTGTTTCTGTATATGTGTGCGTTATTTTTGTTTATGTATAGATGTATGTGTGTGTTATTTTTGTTTCTGTATAGATGTGTCGTGTTATTGTTGTTTCTGTATACATGGGTCGAGTTATTTTTGTGTCTATAGACGTGTCGTATTATTTTGTTTTCTGTATACTTGTGTCGTGTTATTGTTGTTTATGTATAGACGTGTGTGTTATTTCTTTCTTTATAGATGTGTGTGTTATTGTGTTTTCCTTATAGATGTGGGTGTTCTTTTTGTTTATGTATAGATGTGTGTGTGTGTTATTACATATATTGACGACATATGCTTGTTTAGTTCGTCGTTTGAGGAACATGTTTCGGGACTTAGATATGTTTTCGACACTCTAAGGAATTATCATCTAACTGCTAAACCTACAAAGGTGCAAATCGCGTGTAATGAGATAACCTTTTTGGGACATATCATTGGATCGGGATATATCCAAACGTTACCTAGTACAGTCTCCAAAATTCTAAACATAGCAGTTCCTCAGACGAAGAAACAGGTCAGGAGTTTGTTAGGACATATATATATAACATATATATATATATATAATATATTGACATGTTCACCCAGGCACAAGCCATTGCATTCTCCGCTTCCCAGATATACTTTTCTCTCAGATTAACTGAAAGTAATGGAGAATTTTTATCTAATCCACTGAGCTATAATTTATACTCAGAGGAGGTAAAATTGGTGAAAAAAGATTCGTTGGAAGAGACAGCGGGAAGGCGCCTGATTAATATCAGATAACATAAACTAAGCAGAGGCCTTTGTTTTCCACTGAAGTTTATGGTACAAGTCTACAATACCTTTTGTGGTACTGTCGTAGATTCTCATAAGATAGGTCTGAGATGTTTTCGGTCCCGCCCGAGCAGAGGTGATAGTGATACTATGTGAGAGTAAGGTGTAAGAAATAATTTTTCTCACGAGGTGATAGTGTAAGAGAAAAGAACAGTCTCTGGATTGAGTAATTTCTCTGCTCCAGCCTATCTGTACGACTATATTTAAATCAGACACCCTTTCTCTCTTTATTCAAACTACAAGTTACACTGCACCCACACTGCTTTATCACTAGAAAATCACAACATCTACATCAATAAATCATGGTTTACAGACCAAAAAATGAAATTTAACCCAATAGGCATTCCCCTCTTGTAAAGGAAAACATAGAAGATCCCAACCGAGGTAATTAACCCAAAAAGATCAAAAGTTAACAATGAGATAGGGAATAGTCAGGACGAGGAAAGAACAAGTCCCTAATTTAATCTATCCCGTGAAACAGAGTCAGATTATTTTGCCCAATCCAGCCCCAGACTAGCCTTGGTTGCTGACTGCAAATTTCAAGGTAGTCGCTGAAGTTGGCGATTTAATTGTTTTCCTGGATAAATACTATATCACTGCCTTCAGTTGGTTGGAGTAAGATTCATACGTGGTGATCATTGTCATAGGAGGAATAATACATATAATTCCTGTGTTGTCTAGCCTCTGGTGGCTGAAACACTCTGTTACTTTATGAAAATGTTACTTTATGAAAATATTTGCCACAGCTGGCTGATGAGATTGATATAGATAAAATCTGGTAGTGTTCTGGTCCAGTTACTATTACAATTATGTTTTTTTTTTAGTTTGGGCTCTCTCTCATGTAATGAAGAAAAATGGACCGCACCGGTCATAGCACGAAGACTCAACAATATTATAAAGTTTCTGGAGGCTTATATAATTATAAGACCAAAGGACCATAAGACCATAGTTCGTAAGACCATAAGACCGCTAGGTCGCAGATTTATGATCAGTCTAGATTTTGGAAAGAAATATAAACATTTAACCATAATATCAATATTATATCTAACGCGCGTTAAGGTAAGACCTCTTATCCACTCCGTTATTAAATTATATTATAAACCACAAGTGTCTAGCTTATCTTATCGCTTTTAACACATGATATGAACGCTAGTCATTTATAAAATTACACAAGAATGGATAGAAGTAAATATATATTCCGTCAGTAGACCTTTGCCTAATGTATGTACTAGTCAATTAAAGCATCTCTGTCTGGGCAATAGCGAGTAACTAAATTTACGTTACGGCTGGAAAAATTAGCTATATGTTATTTAATACGCTTATCAATTGACACAGGAAATCCCAGTGAAAAATAATGAAAAAACGTTAACACATTAGATTCCTTAAATGCTAATATATATATTTACCGCAACACAGAAAAATGTACTATCTCCACGAAAATCTAAGTAATCCAATTGTAATATGGCTCTGAGATATAATAAATAATAATAATTTCTTTAAGCGCCAAACACGGCGCATAAGGCAGAAACCAGTGCTCTCCAGGTTGTTCGTTGTGACGCCACTCCTCTTAACTCTTGCACATTATTTAGGCCCAACGTTCTTCCTTCTCTTATTATTGTTCTTCTAAGTGTTTCTTTTGGTCTTCCTTTTTTCCTCTTACCCTCAGGAACCCAAGTGAGCGCCTGTAGTGGTATTCTGTTGTTTTGCATTCGTAGGACATGACCGATATATGACCATCGTCTTTTCCTGATATAGTCGGAGACATATTTCTGCTTAGAGTCTTTTCTTATTTGTCGATTAGTCTTGAATTCTTTCCAACTGATGTTCATGATTTTTCTAAGACATTTGTTCTCGAATGTATTCAGCTTGTTCTCCAATGATTTTGTTATTTTCCAACTTTCACAGCCGTATGTTAACACCGAGATAACATTCGAATTAAACAGACGAAGCTTGGTATGTATATTCAGTGATCGTAATTTCCAAATGTTAGATAATCTATTGAAGGCGCTAGCTGCCAAAGCAATTCTAGTATGAATGTCTCTTGTTGTGTCACCATCCTGAGTCATTTTACTGCCTAAATAATTGAAACTTTCAACTTTCTGTAGTTTTTCTCCGTTCAGGATGATATCGAAGGTCTCGTTCGAAAAGTTCATAACTTTAGCGAGAAAGGCATGGCTAATGCGTAACAATATGCATGCTGATTAGGGAAGCAAAGGTGGGACCCAAGGTGGAACGTAATGAGGGGTGCCAATGGGATTCAAGCGGACGGATTCACTGTAGTCTATTAGCAGCAACAAGTTAGCTCTGAGATAGCGAGCTAGATATTTCAACAATTTCCTGAGCGACTGATATCTGAGATTGGGGAGACGAGATATATATGTAAAAATGGTATAATTTCACTAGCTAGTGCGAGAGATCACGCCTTTGCCCGTATTTTGGGAAAAAATCTACGGTTCGATTCCTGAATTAAAGATTTTTTTCTCATTTATGCCGACCTCATAGACGTTTGCTAGCGAGCAGACGTCTTTTGATCCCGTCTCTCTCTGTAGCTAATTGCGTCCCCTGGGAACACGAACAAACGGATGTGGTCGGTAAATGGGGTTATCGCCCCTTTTTGCCTTCTTTTAATTCTCCCTGTCAAATGTAACCATCAAAGGTACGTCTTAGGGACTTCAAAACAGTTCACCTTCCACGTGTTTGTTTCGTAATCTGACAGCTCTGGGTTCATGGAGCTCTCATGCAAACGTACTTGGTCCGTCCCCTTTTGAAGGAATGGCAGTTTGAGATCTGAGTAGCTGCTTTGATAGCGCGTGAAAGAAGACAAGTAGGCGTGGCTAAAACTATAAGTAAGTCAGATAGCGAGAAAGGCATGGCTAATGCGTAACAACGTGCATGCTGATTAGGGAAGCAAAGGTGGGACCCAAGGTGGAACGTAATGAGGGGTGCCAATGGGATTCAAGCGGACGGATTCACTGTAGTCTATTCTCATAACCTGTGACAGGTACCAGTTTACGATACCAGTTTGGAAGACGAATCTGTGGTTCAGAGCTTGTAGTTGACAAGAGACGCATACCTTCAACAGCATGTGAAGATACTCGCATTGACCAGGAGCTGTACCTCTTGCACTTACGTTGTGTGACGTTCCCTCGCCACAGAAATCGTAAATTAAAGGAGCAGTTAGCAGCAACAACAACACGTCATTAATCTGACAGTTAAGTCAAAACTTATCAGGCCAGAACCAAATGAAAACTTTTAGTTGTTTCAAACTTAGTCCAATTCCAGCGAAGTTTCAGTGAAGAAACAACTATTAACTCACCAATCCTTCATTTATTTAAAATTGGTAAGGAATAATTGATTATTAAATTTGTTATATGTTGTACAAATTCATAGTTGATTTAATTATTACCGAGAGAAGTACACAGTAGAAATCTGGATTTCTTATATATATATATATATATATATATATATATATATATATATATATATATATATATATATATATATATATATTTACCTCCATAGAGCAAATAAGAAGAATTTACTGTTAATTCAGTTGGGGCCTTGAGCGAATTAATTAATAAATCATACAATATATCCCTTCACAAAAGGCGGCGGGCAGATACTAAGTTAACTTTGCTAAGACACATTCAGCATTGTTCTTGACTTCAGAATATCTTGTGAAAACTCCCTCAAGGTAGAAGTATCATCATCCTTCTATTTGCATCTCTGCCAAGAGTAATCTTTAGCGAAGGTAGATACCTTTGTAGACCCTCATTAGATACTCTCGGTTTTGTCCACGGTTGGACTACCACTGCAAAGCAGGGAAGGCAACTCGTGGCAATGTGTCATGTTATTTTTTGTTTCTGTATAGATGTGTCGTGTTATTTTTGTTTCTGTATAGATGTGTCACGTTATTTTTGTTTCCGTATAGATGTGTCGTGTTATTTTTGTTTATGTATACAAGCGTTGTGTTATTTTTGTTTCTGTATAGATGTGTTGTGTCATTTTTGTTTGTTTCTGTATAGATGTGTCGTGTTATTTTTATTTCTGTATAGATGTGTCGTTTTTTCATTATAGATGTGTCGTGTTATTTTTGTTTCTGTTTAGATGTGTCTTTTTTTGGTTTGTTTCTGTGTAGATGTGTCGTGTTAATTTTGTTTCTGTATGTTTTGATGATGTTTTCTTGATACAAATGACTTGTGAATGCCTCGTGTAGTACCCGGGGGTCTCTAAGGAGAACAAGAAAGAATAAATCTACTGCTCCTCAAGAATGTCGTACAAGGCGACTAATATGAGGTTGTGCATAGGGCTGGGAGCCTCATTCTTCATCATCTTGGATCTTTAGCCCCTGACTGACAAAGCAGTCAGTGGCCATCACGCCTAGTGGTGTCTTGTAGGGCAGCAACAAACTGTCCCCATTTTGCTCGGTCGGTGGCCATCCTTCGTGCAGTGTCCGCGCTTTGCATCTCAGCCTCCACTGTTCTGCGCCAGGTTGTCTTTGGTCTGCTTCTCTTTCGCCATCCTTCTGGGATCCATAGAATAGCAGTTCTAATGCTGAGTCAGATGCATGTTATATTTCAAAGTGCTGTAAATGTAGTCAGGTGAACAACTCCATCCTTTTCTATAACAGCCAGGAGATAACCAGATGTATGAGATCAGTTCACTCTCCTTAGTTTGACTTCAGCAAGACAGACACGTCTGCCGAAGTATAAATAATGTCCTCAAGAATATCCTCTAGATAATAAAGGTTTTCTAAACCTAGTTCATTTAACAAAGTAGCAAGTAATGGTCCTTGGAACCTGCATCAACCGATGCAGTACAATGCAGCGACATGTGAGCTGGGAAAGAACATCTCGTGACGACGACTTTCGGAGACAGGCTATGAATCGAAATCGCTCACGACCCAAAATCGATAGAGTTAATGAAAAAGTCAATTTACCTTGCTTTCATGAAATACACAGAAATATCACGCCTCCCGACATGTGGGAAAACACTAGAGGTATTATCTCGAATAAACGAAATATCCATTAAGAGGACTACACATCCCTGACAGAACAAAAAATAGCGGAGATCCCCTCTTCAACGAGGCATCTCTTTCGCCATTCCAAATCGCTCACGTCCACTAGTGGTGGGCGGAAACCGATCGACCAAACAACAAGACAAGTCATGCGCAGTCCAGCGCAAAAATGACCACAGCTCAAAAGTTAACTGCATTCGATACTAACGCGAGAAGACAAATGCTTACCGAGAAAAGTGACTATAGATTTCAAGCAGTTGTTGCCCTTGCGTTATAAAACAGATATTGAAATAAAACGATGTTGCGAGAATTTATCACGCAACATATCACCACCTCCTCCCGATAAAAAAAAATGTGGAACATATTTTTTTTTCAATATCAAAGAGCAAGCGATAAGCGGCTCAAAACGCACGAATTATGCGCTGATAATTAATTAAATTGCCAAACAATAGGCTAATTATAGAGTGTCTGGTGAGGATATACCTCAACAGAAAAATAAATATGTCTCAAAAAATATTCACATCGGGGAGGTGTCACCAACACACATCACGTTAGCATGTAAACACAATATACGTATGCAAGTTACTATAATCATCATTAAACAGCATACTCTAATATTGTCTTTAAAAATGGATGTACAAATCTGATAGGAAAATTTAAATAGTACATTCTTTGACATGTAATGACATAAGTACATAGCAAAGTTAAACTACATGACGATCCAGGACATATGCTCTGGTATTCCGAGGGTAAGTACACAATCTAGAACTCGTAAGGTAAGTCCTCAGCTCAACAATGACATTCTGAGAAAGTACAAGCAATATAATGCTAATTAATAACTAATATGCTTCATAAGGTACAATACATTATTAATAATTGTGGCTGTTTAGTAAACTAACGGCCCTTATATTAACTACTCAGTCCTCCTCTATCATCTTAAAAAACGAACAGAAGAAGATGACAACAAAGCACGATAGTGTGTACATATAAAGTAAGTACAGATGTGCTAATCTATTGTAGAAATATAGGTGTGTTATGACTCTGTAATATATAGAAATATAGGACAGAAGTATTAGTTGGAGTCATGTGGGCATCTAGACAAAATGTCAGCCATCACATTATCCGCACCACGGATAGCTCGTACCGTGAAGTGAAAAGGTTGAAGAGCTATAGCATATCGAGTGGATCTCGAACTCTTCAAATTCTTAGTCTGAATAGCTGTAAGAGCTTTCTGATCAGTCTCTAGAATGAAATGTGCGCCCAGGAGGAATCTTTGTAGCTTTAGAATTGACCAAACCATCGCTAACAACTCACGGTCTAAAACCGAGTAGTTCCTCTCTGCCGCATTTAGTTTTCTAGAAATGTACATAACAGGATGCAGAGTATTTGCATATTCTTGCATCAGTGCTGCTCCAATCCCAGTGGATGAAGCATCACTCCGAAGAACAAAAGTCCTATCAAGAGTAGGTAATCTTAAGATGGGAGGAGAAGAAAATATATTCTTGATTTGGTCTAGTGAAGATTGGCATTCTTCAGACCAACGGACCAGATTAGGCGAACCTTTCTTCAACAATGTTGAGAGAGGTGCCATGATCGAAGATAAATTTGGAATAAATCTCCCATAAAATTGAATTAAACCTAAGAGACTCCTAACTTGTTTCTTCGTTTTAGGAACAGAGATGTTCAGTATTTTGGAAGTATTGTGGTCTTCTGTCTTCAAGAGACCATGACCAACACGATGACCCAGGAAAGAGATTTCACCAAAACCAACAAAAGCTTTAGAAGGTTTTGCTGTCAAATTATTCTCACGTAGAGTGGACAGTAAGTCATATAACCCTAAATAGTGATCTTCCCAGGTATCACTGAAGAGACAGATGTCATCTAAGTATGCGATGACATCCGAACGATGTGACAGAATTCGACGCATCATGCGAACGAAAGTGGCAGGGGCGTTCATGAGACCAAAAGGCATAACATTCCATTGAAATAGACCCCTAGGTGTAGAAAAAGCAGTAAGAGGTTTGGCATGCTCTGCTAAAGGCACTTGCCAATAACCTTTAGACAAGTCAAGTTTAGTGAAGAATCTAGAATTAGAAAGTCTAATTAGTAGATCTTCTAACAAAGGCATCGGTTCAGCGTCGAACTTTGTGACCTGATTCAATTTGCGATAATCAACGCAAATTCGTATGTTCTTATCCTTCTTCCGGACAATAACCATGGAAGAAGAATATGGTGAAGTCGATGGTTCAATTATATTTAATTGAATCATTTCATCCAATTCCTTTTCCACTTGCGACTGAAAGTGTATAGGAATAGGATACGGCCTAACCCTAATTGGATTATTGTCGGTAAGAATTATGTCATGTTCTATGACATCTGTGTGTCCAGGAATGTCAGTGAGAACATCCTGAAATGTTTGTAACATCGACGAGACTTGTCGATGTTCGTCACCAGAAAGATTAGGAGAAACAGAAACGTTTTTCCAAGATTCCGTGGAATGTAATGGAACCACTGGAAGGGGAAGGTTGACATCAGAGAAGGTAGCTTCCTCATCCTGAATGACAGACAGGGATGAATAATGACCGTGAGGTGCAGGAGCATCATCCGTTGCCTGGAAAATAGGCAGCAAATAGTCCGGACGTTCGTGAAATTCCGAAAGCATGTTTATGTGGAAATTTTATGCTTTCCATCAATATCGACCACATAGTCAACATCGGAAATCCGAGAGACTATTGCATACGGACCTTTCCATGCAATAAGAAGTCTATTTTCCCTACTGGGGAGTAGGACGAATGCTTTGTCACCTGGACAAAGTTGTCGTAGACATCTATTCTTGTTAGCAAACTGCCTTGCCTTCTCTTTAGCAATTTCTGATGAAGCAGTTGCTAGCTTACATGCCTCAATGATCTTTTGTCTAAGAGCAATGACATACTCATATGAGGATTGAGTTTCATCGCTAATATCATCGGCAGTGATGAGATCGTGTAATAAAGACATAGGGCCGCGTGGACGCGCGCCAAAGACAAGTTCGAAGGGAGAAAATCCTGTGTGTTCATTAGGGACTTCTCTATAGGCAAAGAGAGCCGCGGGTAAAACCCTGTCCCAATCTTGAGGATGATCTTCAGTTATCTTACCAAGCAAAGTCTTGAGCGTTCTATTCAGACGCTCAACTAACCCATTAGACATAGGATGGTAGATACTACTGAGAGATCGTTCAATATGTAAGGTAGACATTACCTGTGACATAGTGTCAGATATGAGTTGAGTGCCATGGTCTGACAATATTTCTCTGGGGAACCCCAAGCGAGAAAATATCAACCAAAGAGCATCTGCGATATCTGTAGTAGATATGCTCTTAAGAGGAATAGCCTCTGGCCAACGTGTGCACATATCGACACATGTAAGGATAAACTGATGTCCTCTGGCCGACTTGACCTTAAAAGGGCCAATAATATCTATGGCCATTTTCTGAAACGGCCGAATAGGAATGTCAGCAGCCTGGATAGGCGCAGCATGTCGTGGTCCTCTAGATTTGACCTCCTGACATACCTTGCATGATCGGCAGTAAATACGAATGTCCTTATTGACAAAAGGCCAAAAGAAAGCCGCAAGGACTCTCGACTTCGTACGGGCAAAACCCATATGTCCAGCACATTGCGAGTCATGAGCATGTTGTAATATTTGGACTCTCATGCTCTTGGGAACAAGAATTTGCGAATGTGCCGACGTAGTCGAATCTTGTACCATACGTACAAGTACGCCGTTTCTCATTGCAATCCAAGATTTTCTATTTGTATCCTGATTCGGATCACCTTTCTTCGCAAGAACGAAGAATTTTTTTAAAGAAGGATCTTCTTCTTGCAATTTTATGAAAGAGTCACGAGTAATTACTAAGTGACTATCTTGGCTATCAACTTCATTATCACTATTCAGTGAAGTTTCGGGTGTTTGTAGAGCTTGTGCTCTTGTAACTACTGCATTTGTAGCTTGCATGTTATTATCTTCCCAAGCAGCAATCTGGTGTGGGGTACACTCCCTAACTCCGTGAATACGACCAATAATAAGGTCCGCAATAGGATTAGGTAAGAGACAAGCATGCACATCTCCAGTAAAGAAAGGAGTGGCAATGCGAATTACAGCAGTAGGATATTTTTCTAGAGTGCCGCCAAATGTGACACATTTAATAACCCTTCCTGTAGCACAAGATGGATCTACAAGCGATTGTCTAACACCAATAGTGGTGCATCCGGAATCGAAAAGTAGTGAGACCGGAGTATCATTAACAAGACCCTTATGTAGAATTAAAGAACCCCTCCCGTCATGCGCAACAGCAGCAGGAAGAGCGGGAAGTGGGTGACCACAACTCAAAGTAGTTATGGTACCCGGTTCGAATAAAGTACTGCATTGGGGGCATTTGTTTGCTCTCTCAAAGTCAAAAGCAGAACTAGTGACAGCGTCAAAGTTTTTACTATCAACAACATGATTACAGGCTCCCTCAGTTTCCTGTTGTACAGCATTAGCCTGCTGATATCTCTTTTTTTTGTGTTGAGATCTACCCCGACTATTATTACCTCTGAAGTTATCAGAGTTATTATTATCTCTGCAGTTATTATTGTCTCTATTGTAATTGTTATCCTGGTTCGAATACCAGTTTCCACGATTACTATCATGTTCACATTGATGCGAACATCTATTTGTTTGGTTTTGAGGTCTTCGGCAGGAATAACCTCTATTACCATATCCTCTTTTGAAATGCCTATAATTATTAGGGTGATAGTAACGAGTACTATCAGGTTGTCTCCAATTCTTCGAAGAAGAATCACCATGAAATTGGTTTCCATGATTTTGACAGAAATTACCGCTGCCCTTTCTATCAAAATTTTGTTGGGATCTACGAGCAAAGTTTTGACCATACGGAGCTGCCGAAGCAACTGGTAAACCTTCTTTCACCTTAGAGTTACCCATGGTTATGTGTGGGTGCGCAGTTACGTATTGGCAACAGAAATCTTCCATTTCTTTTATTGTTTTAGGTTTACGTTCATGAAGGAAAGCAAGGAAAGACTCATTGACAGACGACATGACTTTGTCTCTAAGTATTAAGTCCATAAGTCCTTCATAAGTTTTTTCCGTCTTAGATAGTTCAACCCATCGTGAGAAAGTAATGCGTATTCTTGCAATAAACTCGGAGAATTCAACTCCATTTTCAGGTAACATGTTTTTAAATTGTAGACGATAGCCGTCTTCGTTAAGCTGATATTTCTTTAACAAAGCGGCCCTGACAACCTCATAATTGCTCTTGTCAGGTTCATCCACCATATTTAATATACTTAGAGCTTTACCTGTCAGTATCCCTGATAACTGATAAACATATTTTGCTTTGTCTATGTTATGAGCTGTACATGCTTGTTCAAATCTGTCCAGATAGAACATTATGTCATCACTGGAAGGACTAAATGTTGGTAACTTAATCTTAAAAGTATCATTATTAGCCTTCCCAGAAGATGAACCCTTGTTTGAATCATTACCATTACTCATGCTCGTCAATTTCAATTTCTCCAACTCTAAAGCTAAGAGTTTTTTCTTCATGTTCCATTTTTGCTTTCCTCTCATCAGACTCTCTTTGTAACTTCCTTTCTTCAGCTTGAGCCTGCATTTGAAGTCTTTCATTTTCAGCTTCTTTTTCAAGTCTTTTATTTTCAGCTTCTTTTTCAAGTCTTTTATTCTCAGCTTCTTTTTCAAGTCTTTTATTCTCAGCCTCTAGCTGTAGCTTTCTTTCCTCAGCTTCTGATTCCCTTTTTTGTTTTTCCATTTCCATTTGGAATCTCTTTTCATCCACCTGCATCTGCAGTTTCTTTTGTTCAGCTTCCATATGCAGTTTCTTTTGTTCAGCTTCCATTGCTTTATCATATCGAGCAGTTGCAAATTCTTCTAACTTATCACCAGTCTTCCCAAGCAATTTACCCTGCTCAATAAAGTGCTCAAATGTAGACATGTTGTCTAACATATGAGTCCAAAACCTGAAATAATTAACTAATTTATTTCAAACCTAAGTGTAACAAGTCTTAATTAAGCACTTGTATATTCACATCACATTATATTATCCCAGTCTCTGTGGGAAACAAGTCTCCAATCAAAGAACTTGTATATGAAATATCAGCACTCAAATCTTGATCATAAGTGCACTTCTCATTCAATAGTGCACGACACTATTCATCATTCATTTATCATCAGTATAGTAGTAACAGTGCATTAGCATAGCCCATTAACTAATTACTATAACTGTAAACAATGACTATGTAAACACATGCAGAATGTAAACATTGAAAATGTAAACAATACAAACAATGTAAACAATAACAATGTAAACAATAACAAAGATCAGCAACAATACAAAAACTTTCGCAGAAATCAACTAAAAATAAAGCAGAAATTAATGAAATATCACAAAAAATGTGACGATATCTGCGATAGAATTAAACAAAATACATGACACCACAGTGTATAAACAAAAAATGTTGTATGAAACTAAAATATAGTCAAGATGAGGCTAACAAATACAAACAAATCAAAACAAAACTAAAGAATGCGAAATAATAACGAAAACAATATTAAAACATGTCATCACAGCTAACATAAATAGCAACAGAAGTCGCTTAGCAAATTCCAGTATCGGAAATTTGCAAACCCTGCAGAAAACGCTCACAATAGACGACCTCTATGACGTGGCATAATCTAACGGAGACACCACCCAACCGAGAACCCGCTGAAATATAAACATATAAATATACAAATAACATATAGACATATAATATATAGAATGAGATGATACACAGAAGACTCAGCAGAAGTATAAGGGCACAGTTTACATACAAACAGGCCACTTAACTTAAAGGCTTCCAATCGTAGAACAGCAGAAAAACGGATGTCAATCAACGTCCTAAAGAGCGAAGCTCCAACGATGATGGCACATCTGAACTGCTTCCACTGCTAACACGATGGTACAAGAGCTTCTGAAATACTGTGTGTTGAGTTGTTTCGGCACTTGACCTTCTAATCCAAAAGTAAGTTGATGGAAATCGGTACTTGGCCTTCTTCAGAAAACAACCCGTTTCAACCGGCACTTGACCTTCTCAAAAAACGACAGCACTGGAACCTTGACAGCAGCAACTTGCTTGACTTGCGTAAAAGATAACAGCAGTCCGAGTTATCCGGCAACATGTAACAACGCCGGGTACTGTCAAATTCTTGTTTCCGTCAAAAAATTGAAATTTGACTTTTACCGGGCAACGCCGAGTACTTTGAAAATTTTGAAGATGTTGACTGTATTGAAGAATGTTAATTTCTTGAAGGATGCTGATGAATTCTTGTTGAAAATGAAGTGGGTAAGGGACCCCGTGTTTGCTAGTACCAGAATCAAACCAGCTTATGGCCACCAAATGATGCGTGATGCCATATGATGATGGATGGCATCCGCATGTCTGGTTTTGTGTAGTGTGTAGATGTGTTCAGTCAAAACAATGTTCATGCAACAATAACAGGGCAATCCACATAGGACGTCAGTAAACTCACGACGTATAAAGTCAATGAGTCTTGAAACAGCCGTTGACGTTTTTCTTCATTATTTATTGTGGACGCCACAGTGACAAAATGGTTACGCAAATGTGTAGGCACATCAAACAGTCATTATCACAGCAACATTCAATACAGCAATAAACGGTAGACAGCATTACAATGATGAGTCAGATGCATGTTATATTTCAAAGTGCTGTAAATGTAGTCAGGTGAACAACTCCATCCTTTTCTATAACAGCCAGGAGATAACCAGATGTATGAGATCAGTTCACTCTCCTTAGTTTGACTTCAGCAAGACAGACACGTCTGCCGAAGTATAAATAATGTCCTCAAGAATATCCTCTAGATAATAAAGGTTTTCTAAACCTAGTTCATTTAACAAAGTAGCAAGTAATGGTCCTTGGAACCTGCATCAACCGATGCAGTACAATGCAGCGACATGTGAGCTGGGAAAGAACATCTCGTGACGACGACTTTCGGAGACAGGCTATGAATCGAAATCGCTCACGACCCAAAATCGATAGAGTTAATGAAAAAGTCAATTTACCTTGCTTTCATGAAATACACAGAAATATCACGCCTCCCGACATGTGGGAAAACACTAGAGGTATTATCTCGAATAAACGAAATATCCATTAAGAGGACTACACATCCCTGACAGAAAAAAAATAGCGGAGATCCCCTCTTCAACGAGGCATCTCTTTCGCCATTCCAAATCGCTCACGTCCACTAGTGGTGGGCGGAAACCGATCGACCAAACAACAAGACAAGTCATGCGCAGTCCAGCGCAAAAATGACCACAGCTCAAAAGTTAACTGCATTCGATACTAACGCGACAAGACAAATGCTTACCGAGAAAAGTGACTATAGATTTCAAGCAGTTGTTGCCCTTGCGTTATAAAACAGATATTGAAATAAAACGATGTTGCGAGAATTTATCACGCAACAGTGGCCAACCCAGTTTCAGCGTCTGCCTGCAATGATGGTGTGCATGCGTTTTGACTGCACCGTATAAGCAGTTCCTGGTTAGAGCCTCACAATGTAAGACCTGTTGCTACAGAAATCACCGCTGCAAGAGCATGTGACTGCTTGGTACAGGTTTCATGAACAGGTACCACCTGCAATGGTGGTTCTATAGGGAACAAAAAGGACAATGTAAATAATGATATCGTGTAAATAATTACGTCTGTAGCATTTTCTGTACTGAATGAGAAGAAAAACACCACTCCGGCTCCACAGCCCTGTTTTAAGCATAGAGTCACTTGCCATCTTTTCCAGTTGGCCTTTATAGACGTTTTCCCATTTTTTTTCTTTCTGTTACTGTAACACTTTTCGTTTGCTGCAAAAACGCTGTCCTAACAGCTTGAACTCACGAATTCTGCGTTATCATAGGATTCATTACCACCAGTCATCCATCATTACTGTTCTTTCAGTCATTTCCAAGATGAATTTTTAAAACAAAACCAGTTTTCAACGTGACTTTCAATAAATATGTATTTTACATTCACAAATTTCGCAGCCGTCACTTCCGCTAGCGAAGCCAAAAGCACATTCTAGCTGGCAAGTCACAGCATCACAGTACTGGCGTCTGCTTATTTCGCTGTCTGTTGTGAAGAATACAATGATAATTAAGGGTGATTGAAAAGCCTCTTCCTAATTTTAAATTGTTATTTCTTCATTCTTGTCCAACTAATTTATATGAAACAAACATAGCAGAAAAGACAATTAACAGCCATTTTATTTACATACAGTTTTCATGTTAACATTAACATTACAAGAATCAGACCATTATGCATCTTCAAGTACCATGCCCTGTGGCGTAGGAGATCATGTCTCTCCACAACTACCTGTCTCCAGCACAATTTATCATTTCTGTTTTTGACTTCTTTCTATGCTACGAAATACTGTCCAGTATTTGCTCTCTTTGTCTTCCCCTATCTCTTTTTCCTTCAATCTTACCTGTTGTTACGATATATTCCAGCTTTTCCCCTCTCATAACATGCCCAAAAAGTGGATTGCTGCTTTCTAACTTGTCAAATAAGTTTCATTTGCGAATTGGCCTCTTTCAGGACATCCTCATTACTCTTTTTGGTTGTCCATGGTATTTTTAACATTCTTCTGTAAAACCACATCTCTGTGGCCTCCAGTGCCTTCCCTACTTGTTTACCAATTGTCCATGACTCACTCCTATATGTCAGGATTGGTTCTATATAACATTGAAGAACTCTCTTTCTTACTTCCAATGACAAAGAATTGTTGCATAAAATACTCTTCATTTTATAGAATGCTGTTTTCCTCCACTGTTACATTATCTGGTCCAGGCGCTTTGTCTTTCTTCATGTGGCGTAGCATTCTCAGCTAGGTCAACATTTCTGCATCTGCTGTTCATTGATCGGATTGTTTGTTCTTTGTCAAATATTCACACATATATACAATATTGATTCAACACTACTAGACTTTATTCTCTTTACTTTCCATACAAATGTCATCAATATAAATTCAACATAACAAGAGACCGGAAGCATGTTGACCGTCTAAATGTTACTGTGTTGATTACTTTTAAAACAGTACTGTAACAGTGTTAATATATTAATTTTACGTAATATGGAAAAATTATGACCCCTAAAGGAAAGATGTACGGTTTAGCAAACATTTTTCGAAATAAACTCTTGCATGTTAAAGGTAAGCCATGTATTTTGAAGTGATTTATGTTGCTAGTTCAATGTCTAAATGTCGAAAAGGTAGTCTTACCAACGTTTTCAGCTTTTATTCCTTGTTCGATTATGAAACCTGATAAAAATAAATAAAAAAGATAATTGTGTTTTATTTCTTATGTAATACACGTCTAAGGAGCACCCAAAAAAAAAAAAAAGCCAAAAAAAAATAAATAATTCCCAGCACTGAAGGAATCTGAAAGAATTATGTACATATCTGTGATGTGTACGTACAAACTTTACAGGGGAAAAAAAGAATCAAGTACAGAAGCAAACATCAGCAAAATAAAGAATTCTGTAGACAAGGTCTTTGTCTGTGAACTTCTCTCCTAATGCCTGTTAAAGTATAACTAATGCCTGTTAAAGTATAACTAATGCCTGTTAAAGTATAACATACTGGGTCATTTTTCCGAATAACTAGTCTCATTCCTCTTCTTCTTCTTTAAGTACCATGCCTAATGGCGTAGGAGATCATGTCTCTTCACAGCTTCCTGTTTCCAGTACAATCTGTCAATTCTGCTGTTGACTTCTTTCCATTCCATGATGTCAAACTGTCCTGTATTTGCTTTCTGTCTCTTTTCCCTTCAATCTTACCTGTTGTTACCATATATTCCAGCTGTCCTCTTAGTCTCATTCTTCTTCTTCTTCTTCTTCCGTCCTTAGCCACCGACCGTCAAAGCAGTCAGTGGCCATTACGCCTAGTGGCGTCTTAGGGCAACAGCAGATAGGTTTTCTTTGCCAATGTTTCCCATCACGCCTATTGGCGTCTTTAGTCTCATTCTAGTCCACCTTATTTAGGCCTTTACCTATTTTCTTTTTTAAATGACTTATTCAGCTTCTCAAAATTTCCCTTGCACTTTTCTTACATCTTTTCCCGTTAGGTTTCCATGACAAGGTCATGTGACGGTATATGTGTTGGTGTGTATTCTTTAATACTGCCGTAATCATTTCTATCTTCATTTCATTTTGACTTGTGACTGGCGGATGTTAAAGTGTGTAGAATGACGTATTCTGTGTATTTTATTGAAATAAAGCAAAATGTGAATCTTTTTCGTTTCCTGCGTTGAACATAGGGCAGCATCTGTTGTTCGGCCTTCATTTCGTTTTTTTTTTTTTTTTGCTGCAACTGTTGTACGTCATAAATGTCTATTTTTGGTCAACGTCTTCAAATGGACCAGTTAAATCTTTGTTACTTTTGCTTTCTCATCTACCGTTCTTTTATGTTTTCTCTTTGGCTTCATCGTTCTTCTTTTTTCTTCCCTTGTGGGTTCTATCCATGAGAATGTCTGCTAATACGGGTTGGTTGTTTCCAGAGAGTACGTCCTATAAAATTCTACTTTTACCTTGTATGTCCAGCTGCGTCAGTTGTTTTCCGGATCTCTTCCGTCTGCCTGCATTTGTTATTATATATGGGCATATGAGCATCTGATGAAATTGATGTCGTAAAGACATGTTGGTGAATGTCTGGAGTTTGGACGTGTTAATTCTTGGTAATATGTGACGTTTCTAAACCACAAATTGGGACAACGATTTAACACGTATGTTAACAGCCTATTTTTATTTTCCTTTGAAATAGCTGCTGAGTTCCGTATTGGTCGGAGTGAGCTAGAAGCAAATATGTCGTTATTAATCTTTGAATTGATCCTGATATTTGTTCCTCTGTCTTATCGATTTACTTCACAAATAGGTACATCTATGCATCTTTTTTAATTCATCTGACCATAGATCCTTGTTGGATTTGTGTTTCTTTTTCCTTCGCTATGCTTATATTGATGTGCTGTTTCTCCCCCTCCGCCCCCCCCCCCCCCCCCCCCCTGATTCTGTTGCTAGTCTAATCTTTTTGTTTATGCAGTAGAAGACATATCACTGCCCAGGCACCCCATGAAGCAAACACTTAGACTTGAATGTATGTCAAACAGCGCGGTGAAAGCGATTGCTACAATGTGTTCACTAATTAACGCGTCATAGGTAAAATCACATTTTAAACAGAATTGTTAATGATGATGAAAATAGCAGAAATTACGTACGCTTGTGACATCCAAGCTAAACAAATAACAACAGTGATGTTTTTTTTTTTTCAGGGTAAGCTAAAGCATAACACAATTACACTGAATTATATACGAGCAACTTGTTTTCCTATAATATAATTCTGTTGGCACCTTGTGTATATAGCATCCACTGTAAGCTTCAGTTATTAGAAAGATTTCTTAAAATATAGTGACTTCGTGTGTCACTGTTAACAGCGTTGTTCTACCTGATTATTAAACTAATCTCAAACCTACCAATGCTCAAAGCCAGCAGAATAGTAACGAGGAAAATCTTCATTATTATCTATTGTTAGTCTTTTATGATCGTTCAAAATAGTATCTTGGTATCGATACAATCATCTTGTATATACGTTTCGTTGTTTAAATGTGTATATGTTTGTGCGTTTTTTTTTTGACACGTTTGGTGGATTTTAAAGTAGAGCAGCATCAGAGGCGTAGCTGGCGGTGGAATGATACCCACCCTGGACAACACACCAGCATAGGTCCCACAAATAATAGATTATAACTTCCTTATTGACAAAACTGGTTTCATTTCTTTTCAGCCGCTTTTAGCTGAATAATGTTTAATCAACTGTTAAAAAAACCTTGCCAGTTTTTAAAAGTGTCTTGATACAATTGTTAACACGGTGTCTGAATTTGAAATATGTCTCAACAACAACTATTATCTAATCGTCAGTATTTTAAATTTGTCTCAACAACAACTGTTAACTAAATCGTCAGTATTTTAAATGTGTCTCAACAACAACTGTTAACTAAATCGTCAGTATTTTAAATGTGTCTCAACAACAACTGTGATCTTATCGTCAGTATTTTAAATGTGTTTCCACAACTATTAACTCAATTGTCAGTATTCACAAAATGCCCGGCTGTTTATTGAAGCTTTTGACCTGGACTTTTAATTTTAAAGCTTTTCGTCTCATGCTCACAAGAGTCAAAAGCGTGTTAAAATTGTAGTTCGTGCAGAACTCTGTAAAGTATAACCATCAGTTTTTGATTCTGCTGGGAATAACAATATATATCACCACAGCCAATTTTAATAATACTAAATTTTGCAGTAACTACTAAAATATTTCAGATCGTTACTGTTACATAGAATATTATAACTGTTCTTGAAACTACTGAAAATATTACTGAGAGTTCCTATAACTACTAAAAATATTATTGACATTTCCTATAACTACTGAGAATATTGCTTACATTTTCTATAACTCCAGTGTCCAGAGAATCAAATTATAAGAAATGTCTTTTGGGATTAGTGGTTTCTTTTAGAGGCAACTAGCAGATATACTCAGCGTTGCCCGAGTAAAAAAAAATAATAACTTAACTTTTAATATATCCCCAGGTTGCGGTACATCTGAGCCACTATTATTATCTGAGCACCCAGGACCAACCCTATTCGGTTAATTCTCGGATTGACCCAATGACAACTACACATCTCACCTCCAGCACTTCTACTCCAATCGTGTCCTCCACCATACCTCTCACCTCCAGCACAACTACTCTAATCATGTCTTCCACCATACCTCTCACCTCCAGCACAACTACTCTAATCATGTCTTCCCCCATACCTCTCACCTCCAGCACAACTACTCTAATCATGTCTTCCACCATACCTCTCACCTCCAGCACAACTACTCAAATCATGTCTGCCACCATACCTCTCACCTCCAGCACAACTACTCTAATCATGTCTTCCACCATACTTCTCACCTCCAGCACAACTACTCTAATCATGTCTTCCACCATACCTCTCACCTCCAGCACAACTACTCTAATCATGTCTTCCCCCATACCTCTCACCTCCAGCACAACTACTCTAATCATGTCTTCCACCATACCTCTCACCTCCAGCACAACTACTCTAATCATGTCTTCCCCCATACCTCTCACCTCCAGCACAACTACTCTAATCATGTCTTCCACCATACCTCTCACCTCCAGCACAACTACTCTAATCATGTCTTCCACCATACCTTTCACCTCCAGCACAACTACTTCAATCATGTCCTTCACTGTACTTCTCACCTCCAGCGTATCCACTCCAATAATGTCTACCAATAATTACATAACATCAGTTGTAGGTTTTAAAGATAATTTTGTCATGTTTAGTATTAATTATGATAAGGTACTGTAAATCTGTTTAACTATTATTGTACTGTTACAATGATGGGATTTTATTTTATTTTATTGTATGTTATTTTCTTATTTTCGTATTTTAAGTAATATTTAAGATACATGTGAGAATTAATGGCTTCAGTATGGAAGACGAGAGAAAGGAAGGGCAGAATGTTGGACGGGCCTGCGTACCCAATTCTAAACCCTTTGAAAATAAAGTTCGTTCGTTCGTTCGTTCCTACCTCCAGGACATCTACTCCAGTTATATCCTCTATTGTATCTCTATACAACTACACATCTCACCTCCAGCACTTCTACTCTATTCATATCCTCTTTCTTTGTATTTTTCTTTCTTTTTTTTAAGGGGGGATGAGTTACACAACAAAAATGAGAACCCTGATCTTGTTGAATCCCTTTTTAAAAAAAAATGGGAAATCCAGTGATATAGTGACCCCTAAGATTAATACTAAGGGAAACAATACAATTAATCGTGTAACTTTCATTCCCAAAAACATTGTTGCGTTCCCTGTTTCTCTAGGGGACAAACCGACAGACGTTCTAAAATATAGATTAAAATAAGATACAATTCTTTGTCGCCCAAGTATTCTGAGAAAAGCTCTTTTTTCCCTAGGATGAACACATAAATGATTTTTGTGAGTGATATTCTAATTCACACTACAATATGAGAGTTCGACAAGCCCAGTCATTTCTGACATGCAGAACTGCAAATAAAAAAAAGTATCCTAGTTATTATTTTTTTTTTAAGTTCATTTCCTGTAAGTTTATTTGTTCTTCTTTTAAAAGTTAAAATAGCCCCGCAAGTGCTTGTATACAATCACAGCAGTGCTTACTCAGTACATTGCTAATCAGCCGTATCATTCGTTTGAATTTATGTTAAAGAGCAAGTATTCCCTTCATGGCAATCACGGGGTAAGAATTTAAGCAAACGTCTTAACCTTTCAGCATCTGCAGCACATTTAGAAAACTGGGGTTTTTGCTTGAAACTAATTTTATTGATTTTGAAAGATATTTTTAAAGTTTTAATTTCTTTCTCCTTTCTTAGCCGTGGTAGCATAGTGGTTAGTGCACTGGTTTCCTAGCGCAGTGGTCTATGGTTCGATCCCCAGATGAGATGGGAATTTTTTAGGCCACAAACGGCTCCTGGGTTGACCCAGCCCCAAATGGGTACCAGAGCAACTCTGGGAAGGTT
Organism: Oreohelix idahoensis; assembly: GCA_024509875.1. Taxonomy (NCBI): domain Eukaryota; kingdom Metazoa; phylum Mollusca; class Gastropoda; order Stylommatophora; family Oreohelicidae; genus Oreohelix; species Oreohelix idahoensis. The sequence continues at coordinate 279,040 of JAMPIV010007360.1, read as the reverse complement.
AATGCGGCCGGCGTGATGCCGACCACATCACCCCTAGTGTGCCGACGGTCAAGATAAAATGGGCCTAACACCACATTCCCAATATGCCTCAATGGGCGTGTAACGGGTTCCTTTTTTCTCCTTCCTTATAAGGAATGTAACTATTCCCCCCCCCCCCCATTTTTTTCCTTCCGCTGTCAAGGTAAACAATCAGACACACACAAACATTATTAAATTAATGTGATTATATGACAGTTTATTAATGCTTTTCATATTATTAATGTAAAAGACAATAAATATACAAATATATGTTTTAAAATGTGATTTAAAAAAACATTGCGAATGAATCTACCTTCATACACCGATGACGTGGCTTGTATTAAAAATACAAAGTATCATGATATCATAGATGTTTACCATCTGGCAACCGTGGCGCCAGCTCTGCATTTTGATTTTATATTTACAATATGAGGCGCTAGAGTAAAACAAGCCCCACACTGAAAGTACATTACTATTCTATAGCAAGTTTATAGCTTAAAAGTATTTATATTGAACTTGATCAATATATTTTCTAACAGGACTTCTCTAAGCTGTCTCCCTATGCTTCTAATTCGGCTTTCCGCCCCTGCATATGGTATTGATTTGCGTAGTAATATAACAAACATCTGGCCATTTCAGGCTGTGAGATTTGCACAGGTGTATCGTGTATTTAAGTGTGACAGTGATAAACATCCGCTGTTTTCTTACGCGCATGAAGAAATTCGTCCAAAATATTGTATCTATTTTTCTGTGTCTGTCTCTCACTGTTTCTGATTATGTGTTTTTGATGGATTCATTAAAGCACTATCTGACAATGGTTTTAATGTGTTTATTTTGAGAGAAGCCTTCCAGTGCCTTTGCATCAAGTGTATGCGAACTAAACCGACCGGCAGATATTGCAGCCGATGTTGTACTGAAAATGTATTGAACAAATAGGATGTCCCGTTCAGTTATAATGCTATTGTCATCATCATCATCAACATAATCATCATCATCATCATCATCATCATCATCATCATCATCATCACCATCATCACATTTAGACTCCATAAGGAGTATAGGCTTTCAACAAACTTTCGTCCTGTTTTGTGCCATCGTTTTGAGGTCTTTCCACGCCATCTTCATCCCCTGATGTCTGTCTCCACTTCTCTTCTCCAAGTGTTGTCTGCTCTTCCTCTTTCAATCGCCAGCGTATTCTTCTCATTACGTGTTCCATTGGCACTTGTCTGGTTCTTATAATGTTAATATGACATAACATTTTATGTAATACATTACATAAGGTGGAATAAACTCAATTAAAGTAAATGTTCCAATCTAAGGGAAATAATAAACCGCGATATACAGAATGTGTTTCGTATTTGAGGGGGTTGGCGTCGGGTGGTGAATGATAATGTGCCGATTAAATCAATACGTTTTTCGTTTTTTTAAAAACTAAGTTCGCAAGTTTTTGTTAGAAACATTGCTCTAGTAACGACCAACTTTCTTTTGAGATTTATATTAGGTGTTTAACCTTTATTCACATGTGAATGTCACTCTACGTAAGAAACGTATATTTAGTTATGACTTGAAAATCATAAAACAAGTACACAAATTAAAAACAAAACGAGTGTTAGTGGTTTACTTTTATTATTATAACAAAGTGGACTAGAAACAGAAAATAAATGTTCCCTGCATTCTACTGATAGAATAAGAGTAACATATTTTAGTCCGTTCGGAAATTCGTGCCCACAGAAAGCGTCAATCTTCTCCAAAACTGTTTGTTGTATGGACATGAATTTTTGCATGCAGTCTTAGATTTTCCATGCAGTTAAGATTTTGCGATCATTACATCCACAGCTTTCGCGAAATTTGCAAAACGGCGATTTTCTTTGATCTTTTTGGAACATTTACCTAAATCTGCCCGCAACATTAATTCTTACAGTAAATCACAACATTTGTCCGACAATACGTTTCAAAGGCGTGTCCTAAATGTGTGATTGGTTGTTCACGTGATTTTGATACGAGGAATGATGTTCTGATAATGAACAATGATAGCAGTAAATCATCAGGAAGCTATGACGAATCGTAACTGTTTATGTGTTATTATAGATTGTCATATGAAATTAGTTTATCACAAACGAAGGAATGCGATCGACGTGCCTCATTCCGAATAAGACGACTCCAATAAGTTCACAACAGTTATTGGTTGGATAAACTGCAAGCCATCTCGCTGCCAGTAATCTTCTTCTTCCTGGAGCACGTGTTCTTCACATTTAGCCCAGTACTCTGTGTCTATTCGTGAAAAGGCCTCACGAGTCATGTCTTTAACATCGCACATTTTAAAAGTGGTGTTCTGGGCGGCCACTTGCCCTTTAACTCTAGCCCAAACCAGCTCTATTGGGTTAAGGTGAGAATGATAAGGTGGGAGTCGAAGAGAAACATGACCCTGCTCTTGGATAATTTTATCAATCAGATACACTTTTGTCTTATTCCTCTGTCTCACAAGCTGCAACAACTCTGGTTTTAAATAGCCGTTGTCAGCGAAGATGTTTTCATTCACAAGCCAACTCCTGATTTCGTCTTTCGTGCTTGCCGAAGTGGGAGCTTTATCCTCCTGTGCTAGAACATTATGATAGGACGCATTATCCATCACCAGGCAAGACGGCCTATCTAGAGTCGGGAGGAGTGTATTCACTATCCAATCTCTAAAAATTTGCCCATTAATTTCACTGTGGTAGTCTCTACCATCTACAGACTTTGATTGAAAAATAAGCTCTGCATCACGGACAAGCCCATTCTGTCTGCTGCCAGCATGTGCTAATATAATGCGTTAACCTTTGCTGCTGGGAATTTTCTTTCTATGGTCTCCGTCAACAGATTGCCATTCTTTCTCGTTTGTATGATGAGCATTAACCCAAGATTCGTCCAAATACACTATATCATAGCCGTCTTGTCTTCTCTCACGAATCTGCCTAAGGTATTTGCTTCGAGCTGCAACCAGATGTGGTTTTTCACATAAAAAATTCCTTCCGCCAGACGTGTTTCTAAAAGTTAAGCCGACACTTCTGACAAGTTGCCAAAGAGTTGTTTTTGAGACGTTAATATCGCATTCTACTTGCAGCCGACTTGTCAGCATGCGGAGAGTAACAAGTTGACTGGCATTACATATCTTCAAAATCAAACGTTTAATGACATCCTTGTCAAAATCATCAATTTTTTTCTTCCTTCCTTGCTTAACCGCAGCCTCTGTACAATCACCGTCCTATTGTATCCAACGTCGAAAAGATCTTCTATCCACACCCAGGGCCTTTCGTGTTCTCCTACCTGGTTCTTGGATGTCGTGGTATAAACAACCCATCTTAGCCTCTCTGCGAAAATGCCTGTACAATATAGCAGTTACCTTCTGCAAAGTGATAAATTTGCATTTCAGATTTATTGCGCTTTTCATAATTATGCAGTTTAGTTTATTAATATATTATACGCTGGTGTCGTTTTTGTTTCGTTGCAGCCAACTCATTGCAATTAGCATATGCCGCTGAAATAATTACTCGCGACTGTGTACAATAGGTGCGCACTCGTGCGGACATGTAGTCACTACACTAATTCAAACAAAAAAAAAATATTGAATAGCACATTTCATCGCTTGTGCTGTGCTGCAACAAAAATTAAGTGCGCAATTTTTTAACAGATCTTGTAACTTTCCTGTAGAACTAATAAAAATTAACCCAGACAACGGTAAGAGTTTTTTTATGTAACTTAAAGAAGAAAATTCGAACATGACATGAGTTTTGTAAGGGCAAAAAATATATTAATAACTGCATTGATATCAGAAGGCCACGTAGCAAATTTCAATAACATCCGTCAAGGGGTTGCAAAGTTACAACCTTCGATGCGTGGGCACGAATTTCCGAACGGACAATAGTAACATTTTCTCGCTGGAAGTCGTGTTTACTCGAAACCTTTTTAGACTGTTCACAATCATCCCAGCGTTGCCATCGCCGACGATACTCAATTGATGGCTCAACCTGCGCGTATCTATCAGTTCGATGGGCAGAGTATTTTCTCGTCGAAATACCTCCGCGATATTTATCATACCTGACGATAGGTCTATCGTCTCGGAAATAAAAGCTACCGTACGTAAGTTTCTTGGCGGTATGCATTTGCTTGCAATGCGATTGATGGTGGTCAGACGGTTTCTCATCTGCAGCAGATGCCTCAGGGACATCGACTTTGTGTATGATCTTGCCCGGATGAGCAGTAACATAACACTGCCCTAATGCTGACATTTCATCTATGTGCTTTGGGTTGCGTTCATGAAAAAATGAAACGAGCTGTGGGCTAGCAGAGGACAAGACTTTGTCTCTGAGAATAAGATCACAAAGACCGTCAAAATCTTTAGAAATACCGTCCCTTTCGATCCTTCTATTCAGATACAACTTCATCTTTGACACAAATAAGCCGAAATCTTCGTCAGCGCAAGGCATAGAGTTCCTAACATGACGGCGGGAATATTCAGCGGTTCGCTTAAACTTTCTTAGTAACCGTCCCTTAATAATAGTATAGTCCCTTCTGTCAGCCACAGACATACTAAAAACAGTCTCCAAAAAAGAACCGGAAAGAACAGTCACCAATGTGGAAGGCCAGCATTCCCTATCTAGCTTCCACGCAAGGGCCTCTAGCTCAAACTGCTCCAGAAACATGTCAATGTCATGTTTTTGTTCGTTGAAAACAGGTAACCGTAATGTAACAGGATGTGAAAATTCCTTATTATCTGAATTATACTTAGACGACTCTAGTTGTAACTTTGTTAAAGTAAATTCCTTTTCTACTTCAATTTTCCTTAATTCTGCCTCAAACTTTTTAGTTTCAAAATCTCTTTTCTGCTTTTCAGCTTCTAACTGCCTAATTTCTCCCTCCGCTTCTATCTGTTTCGTTTCTCTTTCAGCTTCTATCTGTTTAATTTTCCTCTCAGCTTCTTTCCGTTTCTTGATTTCCCATTTCTTAAACTCAAGTTGGTCACGGCGTTCCTTTCTGTCGTCGTCCTGTTGCTTCTGATATTCTTTATACTTTGCTTCTGACCATTCCAACAAAGAAGTCCCGCTCAGTCCTACCTTCTCGCCAATTTGTACAAAATCCATAAAGCTGGACATAATTGTACAATCAAATCTTGTGAACACTTAATTAAATATCGTTTAGCATACAGTTTCTGAAGCCAAGTCACACCTGGCATTATCCAACACTTCCACAACAAAGAAGTGTACTTGCTAATTATTCAGTCAGCTAAACTGACGATTCTTTAGCAATACCGTAACAACAGGTCAATTCAAAACAATATAACAAGCTTGCTGTTAAGACAGCCATATGATATACTAATGCTAATATACAATGCTACACGCCAGTAACAATTGCTGTTATAACTACTCAAGTCGTAATGGAAGATAAAATATACTCTTCCAAAAATATGTAACCCAAACAAAAGCTGAAGTACGTGTCCATGTACTCTATGATAGCCACGTCTATCAAATTTTAATTAGCAACGCACTGTACTAAACAAAGGATACAAATGATATAACAATGATGACAACAAAACTACTGATGAAGTTACGACAGAATCACAAGACACACCAAACACCAACAGTACGGTAGGAAACTGATGAGCAGATCAAGTGAGATAGAAATAGATAACTAATTACAAGCCGTAACGGTTCACAAACGACAACAAGAGATTGTGAAATTAACTTATATACAAGATAGAAAGAAGAAACCAAGAGAATACAACATTCAAACACAACGAAAGAAGTACCTGAATATACAAGACAATGTGTACACAAACCAGACTCGAACAACTAACACACAATGTGCAAGGTCAATTAAGCGGGGCAGCCACAGGAATACCCATCTGTGTTCAAGCTCCACAGCAGAATAGAAAATGCAACGTCCCTAAAAGAAAACAGTTTAACACAATCTTTTTCCACAAGGAAATAAGAAAATATTAAACTCACCACCCTTCTACAAGATTACTACAATAATAAGACAACAAGGAAGGAACAAATACCAACAATAGACAATGAAGTAATGAGGTCTGCTACATTCCTTTGACCACAAGCAGGAGGAAGTTAGATAAACAACAAAAAGACAAAGCAAGAAAAATAATTATACAATAAATTATAATGATGTAATCTAGTAAAGAGAAAAACACATATGATAAAACTGAAGAAAATTTAAAAAAAAGGGTTAAAACTAATTAAAGACGAATAACAGAAAAGTCAAGTAAATAGAAGAAAGTAAAAGAAACAATGAACGTAAAAAAATATCAACAGAATGATAAGAACTAAGCAATTTAAATAATCTAACTGACGATCCTCTGTAAACTGGTACTTGATGACGATATCTACAGCTCCTCACTGAAACAATAATGATGGTTCACAAAACGTTTAGTTACTACATAAAGTCACAAAAATGTCCAGTCAATAATGAACCAGTGGTTCACGCCTTCTAAGACGGCAATGCATGGATACAGCTCGACTAACAACGTTAGTGTTCCCCTGTCAAATGAACAGCAGGAATCAATACCGATAATGACGTCAGTAATGTTCAGTTCACTCCCGTATGGGACTCTTTATGTTGAATAACAGTGTCCAGAAATCTTGGTGTCTCGGGGCAGGTAAGGAAACAGTTCAAAACACACTGTTATCGTTCATACGGTTCAAAGTCATAGATGCGAAGTACCGTAGCATCAGTAAACGCAATGCGTCAAGGTACGATCTTGTTGACAGCACACACCAGCTCCAGAAAGCACATCATCCAGATTCTTCAAACGTAGGAAAGTGTCACTTGAACGTTCTGGTACCAAGGTTTCATGCATAGCTCAGTAAACAAACGCCATTGTCAGTATACATACACGTCAGCACACGCTAGGTCTTCAAACTGCCACACAGCGTCCTGCTCAGCACACCACACGTCAGGGAGTCGTTTGGTACAGATATGCGTACCACAACAGAAGAGGAACATGCGTTATGGGGCTAGGCCAGCACAAAGTCACTGGCACCTCGTATGATACTGGTACGAGTGTTCCAACAGCACAGGAACCCACGTCAAGGTGGTCAGGTAAGCACCCACAAGTCCAACAGCTCCACACAGGATCACAGAGTGAGGTCTTCAAGTACAAACAGGCTTGAGCGCAGATCTGTAGGAACCCGCAGTGACTCATTCTGGTTCGCAACTGTATGCACAGCAGCGTAATCTCCTTGGACAGTTGGACTCCTCAGGGACGTCTCTTCAGCCAGGTAAGAAGTAACCAACTTGCCCACCCAAAAACCAAAGCAGATCCAAAGCCTAACACTAATACTACTGACATAGTCATAAAAAATGACTACCATATTCAAAAATGTCTTGACATCTTCGCCATCGCCTGGAAATAAACTCACAATTGAAAACTCTCAGGATCACCACAATGCCGCCTAACACCATTCAAAAATACCTAGCCTACCCAAACAAACCGTGTGTCAAAAAAAAAAAAAAAACCAGAACCGTTTATCCCTGCCAATCACGTAGCGGAACTGACACACGTAAACTCAACACAGGGTAAATGTGAAAACAGGCCCAGAGAAAAAGTGACAAAAGTAGGTCACTAAACTCACGCTTAAAGGAAACTCCTTCCACTATATTTAAATAAACTGGGCAACTCACTATCTCTACTGACGAACTAAAAATGACAATACCGTAGCACAAAATGTCTCTGAAAGTGATAAATTCCACGGACTCTCAAATAAGCCCCCAGCTGTCGCATGAATATGTGCTGATTAAATATTGCAGTTAATAAGTGTGTGTAGCGTTTGGTGGAGCATACATGACTAAAGGTAGTTAATGCTACACCACACTGCGACTAGAGTCCTATAAAGAAGGCTCGCGCTATTATGCGAGAGGTCACACTCTAAGCAATCTTAGAGACACCATATATAAAGAACAACTCTTATAAGGTCTGGCAATCTCAACATATATATTCAACAATCTGACAAATATCAGCATACAAATATAATGGGCACAGTGCGAATGCATTAAACCAAAATAACTGGCTACCAATATCTAAACGACATCATCTACATACCCTGCTAAGCTCACAAAATCAACATGGCGCACAACTCGCTACTGGCACTGAACTATAATGGAGATCAACGTACTCAGAGACGCTACGTCAAAAGACTCACTGACTTGCAAAAGAACTCATACTAAATGGTCTGAAATATCTCCAGCATCTCGCTGGGCAAAACTTAGCAGGTATAAGCCAGACAGAGAAGATCCTCCATATACGTCTTCTCTCGACGGCAATCTTGCTGGTCTCCCCCGAACACACTGTCCGGTTGAACTCTCCTCACGCAATCCCCTTGCGCAGCTTTCAGTCACATGACTGGCTATCTTTAGTTTAGCTTCGTGTCATACACATGCCATCATCAATAATGACCATCACTCACCCTCTAATATCCATACATTCTGCCTATGAGGCACAGGTGAGTCACAGTTGTAAAACATCACGTGACATCCTCAGAAATTGTGCTTTTAATATGAACTCATGATTTTCTCAGAACTTTGTTTTTTTTTATTTTAAATTAATAATGTTCTTATAACATGCATAGTTTTTAGTCAAGCAATATGAGATTTGGCACAGGTACTTGCCATTAAAAAGTAAAACTTTTGTCAGATCCGATTTTTGATATCTTATCAAAATGTTGACTTATTGCAAATAATGTTATAAAATTCAGAATTTATTTTTTACTTTTTTGGATACAAATTTTAAAGTTCTATATCTAAGGATCAACTTAAGTTATCAAAAGTCCAATCCGACAAAAGTTTTATAATATAATAATAAATATTGTGTAAAAATTTGGTATTGATAGCTAAATAAATAAAAAAGCCTTAGCAAATTGAAATAGAACAATATAGTCCAATATGGCCACCGATTCCATGGTAACCAATTATGTAATACCATTAAACTCTTCCTTATGCGTATCTGTGATAGATGTAGGTTAAGTATGGGATTGATGTAGGTTAAGTATGGGATTGATGTAGGTTAAGTATGTGATTGATGTAGGTTAAGTATGGGATTGATGTAGGTTAAGTATGTGATTGATGTAGGTTAAGTATGGGATTGATGTAGGTTAAGTATGTGATTGATGTAGGTTAAGTATGTGATTGATGTAGGTTAAGTATGTGCATTTTCATTGAAATCAGGTGATTAATAACGAAAATAGCATTTCAAGGTAGCTCCTCCAACTGACAGATTTGGTGTCTAGGTTGATTAGTGCGCGCCTTAACAAAAATGAGTCAAAACTACAAGAAAAGTACACACACACACGCACGCACACACACATACACACATCTATCTATCTATCTATCTATCTATCTATCTATCTATCTATCTATCTATCTATCTATCTATCTATCTATCTATCTATCTATCTATCTATCTATCTATCTATCAGTCTGTCTGTCTGTCTGTCTGTCTGTCCGTCAGTCCGTCCGTTTGTACGCCTGCCCGCCTGCCATTCTGTCTTCCTGCCTGCCTGCTTGGCCTGACGGCCTTCCTGAACGCGTCTGTCTGTCTGTTAATCAGTCTGTTTGTCTGCCTGCCTGCCGGACAATCGCTCGGTCGATCTGTCGGTCAGTCGGTCGTTCAGTCGGTCGTTCAGTCAGTCGGTTGCTCTGTGTGTCTGCCAGTCGGTTATACGGTTGGTCTGTGGGTTAGTCGTCAATTCGGTCGATCGATTTGTCTGTCAATCTGTCAGTCCCGCCGTCTGCATGTCTGTCTATCTGTCTGCCTGCCTGTGTATCCATCGTTCGATCGATCGTTGGGCCATCCGTTGATCGGTCGGTCGTTTGATCTGCCTGCCTATTTGTGTGTCTGTCTGCCTGTTTGTCGCTCGGTCATTTGGTCGGTCGGTCGGTTGGAGGGTCATTCGGTGGGTCAGAAGTCTGTGTCTGTCGGTTGAACATTTGGTGGGTCGGCCTGTCTTTCGGTCGGTTTGTCATTCGGTTGTTTGGTCGTCTGTCTATTCTTGTCACACAATTTTGTTTGCTCTCTTATCCTCTCCGGCAGTATTGGTATTTTCGAGTCATTGTTTACTCTTCTTCCTGTAATAATTTGTCATGTCTGTTTACCTGACCATCCCTGCAGAGAGAGTAGACAGGTGACGCAATATTGACCGACAGTCATGTTGACAAAATTCTCGTGTACCAAACATTGGGTACGCCGGATTAACACGTTCACCCCAGCGAGATTATATGATTGGAGCCTGGTCAGATTGTAATAACCACGTGCGTGGGACCAAAGTTGCAATATAATCTGACACTTTCGCCGGGGTAGAACACTGGGAAATTCACCTCGTCAAGAAGACAACCAGCTAGCCAGAGTAAGGAATAGGATCAGAATTTCATTTATCGGACCGGACCTTGTTTGAGCATCTTGTGGACTTATATCCCAGGAAAACTCTACCTACATTAACAGGAAAGCCGGAATCTTAGGAATCTGAAAACACAAAGTCAGAGTGGGAGCCTAGAGTAAAGTAATACCTCAGACGGCGCGTAAGAGGCATCTTGAACAAGTTGTCTTAGCTACTTCTCTGAGACAGGAATCATTGTTCCTAAAGAGATTTTAGGGTGAGTTGTACATTTTAAAATTCTATATTTTGCATTTATTAACATGTGAAAATTGCTAATGGATGTTCAAGTCATACGAGGCTGGCAACCCCAGCATAAAGAGTGATGGTTTCATGAACCACCGCTGTAAGAGCTGGTGACTGCTTTAAGCGAGTTTCTCATACAGAACCAAAAGAAGAGGTAGTCCCAAGATCCATATGGAGCAGGGAGTAGATGATGATAGAACTGATGTACATACTTATTTTATTATTCCCCTTTTCAACCAGTGCAAATCTAAAGATATTCAATAAAATGTAAAGATTTTCTTCCACTCACTGGGATTGATATTAATGCTCAGAGAGGGTCAAGTTTTGAAGTAGATGGGATGGTAGAATGAAAAGGTGGGGGGGGGGGGGGGGGGGGGGGCGCGATTGTGTGTCAGGAATCCCAATACTCAAAAGGGTATTTGTTTCTCTTCTTTCATTATACCAGTCGGTGGTATCAGTTGAGGGTACTATCTCTGGAAAAAAATGTGTGGTATAAGTGGCCTGCTGTTAACGCTTGACACCATCATCAGACGGGTCTTGAAGACGCTGGACCAGCTTCATGATTACTCCCTGATATTTCTCGGAACGTGTCACGACCTCCAGATTTGACCAGTGACGAGAGTGCATCAGTCCAAAACCTGCAAAGAACCAACCATCGGCTGGAGCAGAAACCAAACTTACTGGCAGCTAAGTACAAACTTAAAAGCTGCCAAGTGATCTTTTTGTCATAAAAATTTCCTCAATATCCATAACATCACCCTGTGATGTTAACCTTTTTTTTTTCAAAGAGAATTATTCATTTTACACTGTTAAACAAAATTGATTATTAAATTTGTTATTTGTATATATACACATTTATAGTTGATTTTTCTATTGAGTGTACTGTACCCGTATGTCCCAGTAACCTAAATACACTTAAAACAGAGCTACTCAAGTAAGATTTCACTGAATTAAATCAGTTGAGGGCTTGAACGAGCTAAATTACATAATAATTCTTCATAAAAGATGTCGGGCAGATACAAAGTTAACAATTGCTCAGTCAAATTCAGCATTGTTCTTGATTTCTGAATTATCTTATGAAACTCCCTCGAGGTAGAAGCATCATCATCTTGTTATCTGCATCTCTGCGAATAGTACTCCTGTGCGAAGGAATATACCTTTGAAGACCCACATTATATACTCTAGGTTTTGGCCATTGTTGGACCGTCACTGCAGAGAAAAGGGGAGACAACCCGTGGCAATTCTTCTATCACAAGCAACAAAAAATAGCAACGACTGTTTACTTGCACCATCCTGCCTACCTCCCTCCCTACTTTCTTGACCACCCATACACGTATAAATCTACCTAACTGTCTGTCTTTCCGATGATCAGGATCTCAACTCAGACTTTAAAAAAATGGTGTCTGACATTTTTAGTGCCTGACCTCCTATTTTACACTGAAATTCTTGTCTTCCATTGCATCCCCTAAAGACATTCCATAACTCAGCCCCCATCGGCACATTCTGTTTATGGCGCAGTTCTCGCTTTGGGAACCTTTCGCATTGACATCAGTAACGTCCTTAAAAGGAAGAATAGTTTTTTTTGTAGTGAAAATGTATGTCTTACTTGGCGTGACCTGACACAACTTAAGAACATTTTACGTGGGCAAAGACAGGCCGTTATATCGATTATCCATTTAATTTTAAGAGTCATTAAGATAGTCATCGTCTCTGGCGTTCAGGGAAACTAAAACCTGTGAGGGTTTCATTTATTCATTTTCATATTTTTTTAAACGCACGTACTTTCATTCCATTCATTCTTTCAATTCCTCAGATTATTTATTTAAATATGGGAACCCAAGAGCCAGGAATCCAGACCTCAAGGACAGACCCAGACTTCGCTGGGAGGACAACATTAGACAATCATTGAAGGACCAAGAACTAGACTGGAACCAGCCCAGGAGGAAGACCGCCAATAGGACAGTATGGCTTTCTTTCTGGCAAACCTCTACACCCCAGGGTAGAAGAGGAACGACTACGTAGTAGTAGTAGTCGTAGCAGATTATTTATTTATCACGCTATCGTTTCTACTTGGCTGGTCCGTTCCAGTTTATAGTTATATTCGTATCATCATCTCATCTCAAACCGTAACCTGTCATGGGTCGTAGGGATGCCATGGTGGAAGCATCAGCAGACAGGGTCATCCACTGCTCTCTGTCCTGAGCAATGCGTACAAGTGTGGAAAAACCGTGCCCTGCCCATTCTTTGATGTTATCAGCCCAGGATTTTCTTTGCATTCCTCTTCTCTGTTTACCTTCGACTGTTTCCTGAAGGATCGTTCTCGAAAGGGAGTCATGACGAGTTACATCAGGCAAACTTTTGACGTTTCACTACTGATAAAAGTGGTTCTTGGTGGCCTGCATACGTGTTTATTTACTCTCTAACACAGACATTTGTTTTGTGCTCTTTATAGCAAATGCGCAAAATTCTTCTATAACATTTATACTCGAAAGCCTGAATCCTTCGCTGATAGCATTATTGTCATATTTGTATGCGTACTGTATAGATTCCAGTTATATGCACATTTAAATTGGCAAAAGAAAAAAAAAGAAGAGAGATGAAATAGTCATAACCAAGTTATAGAAATGTAAGATATTCCTCTTACCCATGTACAGGTAGCAAAGAGTACACAAGATGCACTAATGGTGAACATCCCCATGACACATCTCACACCCCTTCCCCCTTCACCACCCACAAATGATCTACCTCAGTTACTATTGCGCTGACTACACATCAACACCAGGAATATGACATGCTTCGCAGTATTGCTGCTTTGAGCAGTAATCATAGTTTGGACTTAGTAGATGAAATACCAAAGATATTATATGTAGCTACTTGAGAAATGATAATGATGACACAGCCACGTAGTCATTTGACATTAATTTTAGCCAGAAGGACGTTCTATACTTCACAAAGTTCTGTACACATGTATATGACGTCTATAGTTTCAGACAGAATTAACGACTTGAACGGTGCATCCAAGGCTAACATCAGCCGGGCATATCAAATTCTGACCTGATTAGCGACACATGTATTTCACTATCACCCCAGGACAGTTTACTATGCACGTTTCGTCATATTATTAAGTGTAACTCCGCCTATCTGACCGTTTTAATTAAGTAATGACATTGACGGCAGATTCTACAGACATAACGAGTGCTGACAAATCTCTGCTTCCAGAGACAGCTACCATGTCGACCTGCATAAAGATTATATATATATATATATATATATATATATATATATATATATATATATATATATATATATATATATATATATATATTTTGCATGTATTGAATTATTATTGATGAGTTGTTGTATCATATGAGGTTATGCATTTTAGTAATGATTGACGACACACCTATTCCACGTCGCGATACCTTATAAAGTTAATTGATGTATTAGTTATTGGTAATTGAATGACATTACACTTATGGTTTTATCTTTGCGACTTTCCATATTATGACTCATAGTTTATAAATGTATATATACAGGAGCAGGTATACGATAGTACATTATAGTTAGGGACTAGATAGTTGTTGATAGAACGCAAATGTCTCCCTACGGGATACATTTGTGTGGCCCCGGGTTGTACGTCGCCGTGAGGCTTGCGCTAGCATTATTCATGCTATGGTTAGAGTGAGATAAACAGTTAAGACAGCTCACAAGAAAAAATAATGAATAGAAGAAATAATTGCAACTGACAACAGTTCAAGATAAAGCTCACGTTTACTAAAAGTGGGTGATCAACTAGAGGTGTAAATAGAATGTTCGAGAACAGCATAGCTCGACCAATAAATTTAATGAAAAAGATTTGGGTTAGCGAATCAGCGAGTGGGGAGAAAACACACCACGCTGGGATGACCAGAGGTCATTAGTGAGTCCTGGGTTAGTCAGTGAGTGTATGATCAGGACGGAGAAGATTTCGAGCTGCTGTGCGGACAAGTTGTACCATCTGTGGTTTGACAGACAGGGTATTTTTGTTTTATGAGTATACACATATGTCCAGCCAGTGTTATTCTATCGGAAGATAGTTATTGATTCTGTGGTTCACAGTAATGTTTATTTCAAAAAGAGATCAGCAATTATGCTATCCTGTAAGTATTGGATTGTGAATACATTATGCACTAAATAGGTTCTTATTTACAGGAATGTTTTGTAGAAGCACGATTTGCCACTTCGCTAGAAATATTTCACGACTATGTACAAAGAAACAGAAGGCTAGTAATCTTTGAAGGAAACTGTACATTATTAAGGAGCAACTTTAGGTAAAGGTTGATCTACGAGAACCTTAAGTAAAGATGGATATACCAAGAAATAGATACGACTTAAGAAACAGTGAGTGACGTCTTCTATATGAGAACCACAAATTATGCTCTCCCATGTATGTATTTGACTGTGAACATATATATTGGGCATCAGATAATATGAAAGTTTACAAGACATAGAGCTCATGTATGAAGTACCCCGGTTGTTCAAAGGATCCAATGTATGATTTTATGCGAGATCTGTTATTTGAACGACTCATCATGCTTGTTACAGTATTAAGTTATTAAAAGTTTTGATAGATCAGCTAGGAGTAGATTTCATCTTTGCAAGTTGCTGAACGTATGCCATGTTTATTTAAACTACCACTATATGAGAAGTCACTGTAAGATCCAAGAAGGGATAGAACCAGCCTGGGTTATATAAGGAGAAAAAGTATTAGCATCATCCAAGAATGACCACCTCTGGCGGAGTTAACCAGTAATAATATTAACCAAAACTTGGAAGATAAAGCGAAGAAGTTTACAAAATATAGACTACGTCACTAGGCTTGCCATCTGCCACCTAGTGACTCCAGCACGTAACCAGCCGCGTTGACAGCCATTCATGTTACCAGGAGAGACAGAATGAGAAATGACCACATCAGAAAAATTTTAAGAACTATATTATGCATCAAATACAAAGAGTGACAGAAAATAAAAGTAGTTTGGCCATCTTATGAGAATGTACCCGGCCAATTACCACTTCATGCCTACAATAAGAGAAGATTTGGTTTTTTAGCACGAGGAAGACGTAGAGGGAAATCGACAGGTCATATTTTAGAACTCCTGTATCTACACAGGCTTACACCAGCCAGTGCTACACACTTGGCTGGCCCAATAACGAAAGCTTCAGCCTATCGTAACGTTTCACGGAAAGGTGGACACGACAAAGTAAAGTAACTAAGTAAGCTGTTTTAAAACACCCAGCAAACAAATAGATACGTGAAAAAAATAACTCCTAATATAAATAAAATTGTCACAAATTGGCTGACAAATATTTTGAACTTTTATAAGCGCATTGTTTTTATCCCGATCGTTTCCTTGTAAATAGTCCCTACGGCTCATTTATATTTGTCATATAACGGAAACTTCACTTCTGCGGATGAATACTTTTAAGCGTGTTTAGTGAACGATCTTCATCGGTCCATTCTTTCTTGGATTATACTCAGTCTACCCTATATAGTCAACGAAACAACATGTAAACTACTGTCCTAACTGAATATACGTGATCGGATTGCTATTTAATTGTGCTACGACAAAACAAGACAAGTTCAGCGGTTACTATCCACCAAATGTATGTAAGTACCTACTAATTTACATAACAGTAAATCTTATACGCATCATATGAATTTGTTTTTTATTGTCTAACATGCAGACATGAGGAAATCTAACTATAATTAAACGCGCAAATATACACTATTATAATGGCGCGCCATAAGGCTCGTGGGGCAGAAAAAGTTAGTTAAAAAAAACTAGTAGGTAAGTATATCACAAAGCAGAAACTGCTTAGGCGAGTGAAGTGTTAAAGACTTCTCTATACTAGGTCTCAGCTTTATGAGATATGGCGGTCATTGCCCTTCCTCGCTACTTTTGCCTTCCCTCACTCAAGAATGTAGAGTGGTTAGAGCGCTGGCCTCTCGCGGCAAAGATGTCGGCTTCGAAACATTGTGGCGTCTCGCTCTAGTCTACCCAGCTGTAAATGGACACCTCACTATTGCTCTTGAGTTAGGGAAGGCAAGGGAACTGGTCACCCTACCTCTCGAGGCTGGACTTAGTATAATGACATCTTTAACACTTTACTCCCCTATGGCTGTACCTGCTATGGGACTACCTTTACTTTGTTAAACTCAAGAAATAATTCAGGTACCCATTTACAGCTAGGTATACGGGAATGTGACGCTACCAGGCTTCGAACCCGGAACCTGGTTAAGAGCTCTAACCACTCAGCTAATTTGATGCTGCCCTTGAATAGGTATTAAGGTAATTTTTTGGGGGGTTGAAAATAGCATGGATATCTCCCTTGTTTGGTATAACGCTTTTTTTTTTTTGCAGGTGAGTGACATTTCTAATCTGTGTCAGCCACTCATAAATCATGTCTGGGTTTACAATCAGTCTAATAAGAAAACCGTGTCAACAAAATATAAGTAAATAAATCAAGGGTCTTTTAACTTAAGACTGATGGAATTGAAATTGGAAAATGTTTTTTTCCAACAACTGTGTTAAAAGTACAGATATCCATTATTTATTAAAAGAAATACGTAGGAACAGAGACCAAACCGTTTACATTCACTGTCAAAAACAGGGAAAAGTGCTTTGTTTCCCACGTGATTTCATGTTTTCTAAACAAGTGCTTCGTCCACAACACTTCTAAAAATAAAAAAAACAAAATTTGAAAGCTGCTTCGAACTCAACAGAAATCTCGATAGATACATCAAAATATTTTTTTATTATTTGTTTTTGGCCTATTTATATCTCCTATTTTGCGTGGAGTTTCCTGGAACAAAAAAATCTATCACTCGAGATAATTGCTTCTTTTGATACTGAAATGTAGGACCAGCGTGAGATATACAACTATATGTAATCAAAACATATAAAAAATCAGGGAAGGAAATATATGTGGTTAATAGATCAATAGGGGAACTTAAAAGGGGGAGAGAATTCATGACGGTCTTGCTAGTGACGGGATTTTATGGGAAATCACACCACGCCGGGAGCGCAGTTTTCATTTTCTCGCTTGTTTCTCATACAGACCAGAGATGTCATTCAAACTTTTTGTAACAATCGGTTCTGTCAGGCAGTGACTTAATTTTTTTCCCATTAATTTAACATCCGACGATAGCTATTAGGGGGAGAAAAATCATCAAAGCGATTCCAATTTGTACAAATAAATGACAACATTTTGTATCATTAAAACGAAAGGAAAAATTTCATAAATGAAAAATGCATTAATGGAAAATTAATGAATAACCATGCACGTGCAACATGTTTATTCAGAATTGCATTTGCTTTGAAAGCTCGCCGATCGTTTATAAATAAGAGACCTCAACTTTAGTTAATGTCGTAAATACTCGATGTCTCCTATTTTCTTGACCCACTTGTCGGCAGCTGTATGATGTCCAAGACGTAAACATCATCAGCTGCCATCTCCACAACGAAGGTTGGCTGTAATGAATCTCCAACGTCTTCTGTCTCTTGTCTTGGTGCTGCACTCTGATAGACTCTTTCCTGTCCATCTCTTGATGTTATCTTCCCACTTATAGCGCTGTCTTCCCCTTGCACGTTTGCCTTCACCTCTCCACTTCTATTATGGTCTTCTGCAAGGTGTTATGCCTTTTTATGTGGCCAAAGTATTTCAGCTGCCGAACTTTGATCTCCCTCATTAGTTCTCTTTTCATACCTAGATTTTCTAGGACCTCCTTATTTGTTTTCTTCTCTTTCCATGAGATACGCCACATTCTTCTATATATCCACATTTCAAGAGCCTCAATTATTTCTTCTAAATGCTTATTCATCGTCCATGTTTCTGCACCATACAGAAATGCAGAATATATATATATTGTTAAGGCCCCATCTGTCGAGGGGTGTGTGGTTATTTTATTTCGTGCTTATTCATGCCTTTTGCGTTTGCACGACTGTTTATGTGTATCCAATATTGGTAGTAATGTAATGTCCAGGGTTCTCTCTTTACGTGCCTGGCGAATAAACATTAACTCTTAGTATTAACTTACTTTGTGCACACATCTCTTTCTCCAATGAAAGTAATAATAACTGAGTGACGGTTCTGTAACTTTAATACACATTACAACGAACTTCACATTAGACCCATTGATGTGGTCAGGCAATAAGAACACAATCAATATTAATAATAATAATAAAAGTCACTCAGTTGCATGAACAATTATGAATGTTAAATATGCCATACATTATAATACTTCCATGTAAAAACAGGAATATACATTAGGGCTTTCCACACATGCCCAAACACACATCTGCGCCACCTCACGGCTGGTCACTCAATGCCCGCTTCGCGCTGCTAAACTCTCTCTCGTTTTTTTACCTGCCTTGTTAGCAAAACTTCCCCAGCCAGTCTCATCACGTGACATAGAGTGGCTATTTGGGTGAAGTGGCAAAGTGCCAAACTCGGCGTTAAAATTAATGCATTTTCTACTCCCAACATTGCCCCCCTGTTCCCGAGCGGAAACCAAGGGTTTTCGCTTGAGAACAGTGGATAGTTAGCCCAAGAACTATTAATCTATTAGAAAAGAAAAATCCTACTGTTCAGAATAATATATATGAAGTATTAATTGTAGTGCAAAATGACATGAAAACAGATATATGTAAACAGTGTAGACAAAATATAATCCAATGTTTCAAAATTGCAATTAAAGTCATAACATGAATGTTTCAATAGTATATCACCTGAAAAACAAAACAAGATCAGACAATGTCAACATCTGGCACAAACAATTTCACTTTCCAGTTACATTCCTTGACAATAAGTCTGCCAGAAAGTTTTCTGATCCCTTGATGGGGATAATTGTATATCTATATTCTTGGATAAGCAAGAACCATCTGTGTAATCTACTGTTTGTTGTAGTTTTTTGATTTAGGGATGTTAGTGGACGGTGATCTGTCTGGAGGTAGAAGTGTGCGCCAAGTAAATAGCGTGATAACTTGCCCATACACCAAATGATGGACAAGAATTCTCTTTCACTGGTGGAATACCGAGTTTCTGCTGGTAGCAACTTCCTGCTTACATACAAGCATGGATGTGGAGTATCATTGAACCATTGCAACAGGCAACCACCAATGCCAGTCTGAGAAGCATCAGTCCTCAGAAGAAATGGCATAGTGATATTAGGTAACATCAAAATAGGTGCCTTGGAAAATACAGTTTTAATTTTGTTCAAAGCTCCACTGCAAGTATCGGACCAAACAATTTTATTAGGAGCTCCCTTTTTAGTCAAAGATGACAGGACAGAAGAAATAGATGAAAAGTTCGGAATGAACTTGTGATAAAAGTTAATGAGTCCTAACATGCTCCTAACCTGTTTCTTTGTCCGAGGGATATCTAATTCTAATATGCGTTTGACAGTCTGCTCATCAGGGTATAACATGTGGTTACCAACACGGTGACCAAGAAATGAAATTTCTCGACAACCAATCTGAACCTTTGAAGGTCTAACTGTCAAACCATGCTTTCTGAGTAGCATTAATAAAGATTTTAATCCTGTGATATGTTCTTGCCAAGAACTATGGAATAAACAGATGTCGTCTATGTATGTGATGACATCAGATCTATCTCCTAAGAGTCTCCGCATCATGCGCACAAAAGTCGCGGGAGCATTGACAAGGCCAAAACACATATAGTTCCATTGGAATAAACCATATGGAGTCATAAATGCGGTTAGTGGTTTGGCTTTATCAGTTAAAGGGATCTGCCAATATCCCTTGGAAAGATCTAGTTTGCTAAAGTATGTAGCCTGGGATAGTTGTGATAAGAGATCCTCCAAAACAGGCATGGGCTCGGCATCTGTGAGAGTGACACTGTTAAGACGTCTAAAATCAATGCAGATGCGAAGAGATTTGTCCTTCTTTCTAACTAGAACCATAGGAAAAGAATAGGATGATTCAGAAGGAGAAATGATGCCCATGCGTAGCATATCCTTAAGTTCACTATCCACCTGAGATCTGTAGTGTAAGGGTATAGTATACGGTCTGAGTTTGATAGGGTGATCATCAGTCAATGTAATATCATGAGAGATAACATCAGTGCGACCTGGAAGTTCAGTCAGCACATCAGAGAAAGATTCTAAAACAGCAAGAGCCTGTTCTCGATAACTAGAATCTAAACCACCTGATACAGTTACATCTCTCCAAGATTCGGAAGATGTTAAAGGCAGCAGAGGAAAATTAAAAGAAATATCGCTCGCTGTAGAATCATCAGATTCCACAACAGCTGACAAAGTCTGTCGAACTGGTTCATCAGAAATACTGTCTAAGATAGGTTCTAACTCTGCAGGGCGCTCCACATACAATTTTAACATATTAATGTGAAATGTTTTAACTTTGCCCCTTATGTCAATGGCATAATCTACATCAGTTTTCTTCTCAACCACCTTAAAAGGGCCCTGCCAGGAAATTAGCAGTTTATTTTCCTTGGTTGGAAGAAGTAGCCATACTTGTTCTCCTGGTAGAACCGGACGTAATTTTCGAGATTGGTTGCAGCGCACTCTCGACCTCTGTGAAGCATTACGTATCATACCTGATGCATAAGTACATGCATCTACAAGGCGTTGTCTGAGATCAATGACCAGTTCATAGCTGGTGCGGACAGTAACATCCTCCACTGATCCCAACAACAAATCCTTGAGTATGTGCATAGGACCTCTAGGGTTGGCACCATATACCAACTCAAATGGCGAAAAGCCAGTGCTCTCATGGGGCACTTCTCTGTAAGCAAATAAGACTGCTGGTAACATTCGGTCCCAGTCACGAGGACATGTCTCGGTGACTTTGCCTAACATCAGCTTCAACGAGCCATTGAAACGCTCGCAAACGCCATTGCTTTCCGGATGGTATGGGCTTGTGAACGAATGCTTAATTGCTAACATGTTCTCAATATCTTTCATCATTTGAGACATAAATTGAGTACCACGATCTGATAAGATTTCATCAGGAAATCCTATGCGACAAAAAATAACAAATAAAGCATCAGAGACAGCTGCTGAGGTGATAGTCTTCAATGGTATGGCCTCCGGCCAACGTGTACATAAGTCTATACACGTTAGGATATATCGATATCCTCTGTCTGACATGACTGACATAGGACCAACTATGTCAATTGCAATCTTGGTGAAAGGCCGTAATGGCACATCAGTGACTTGTAAGGGTGCAGCGTGGTGCTTGCCCCTACGTGCTACCTTTTGACAAGTTGTACATGACCTGCAGTATAGCTTTACATCTTTGTTAACACAGGGCCAATAAAAATTTGAGGTGACACGAAACAGAGTACGCTTAATCCCCATATGACCAGCTAAAAGCGAGTCATGGGCAGTATTCAATACAATAGGTCTAAAAATCTTTGGAATAACTACCTGTCTCCTGACTAAAACATAGTTGTCAAAGCATCTAGTCAGTACTGAGTTTTTAAATTCAAACCAATAACGTGAAGTTTTTGTCTTCTTCACATGCTTGCTCTCTGCTAGAGCAAACAATGGTTGCAAAGCAACATCTTCACGCTGTTTGGCAGCGAACGACTGGGGGAAACATTCTGAACATTCTGAAGAGATGCTCTCTCACTAAATGGTATAGCTGGCTCTGCCTTGGATTCAGCAGCATGCTGGGCCCTAGTGACTACAGCATTAGCCAACATTGGGTGAGATTCAACCCATTTATGTATCTCCTCTGGGAAGCAATCCTTAATACCTGGTATATTACCAAGGATAATGTCTGATACTGGTTCATCAAGGACACATGCCCTTACCTTACCTGTAAAGAAGGGTGTGGTAATATCTATTTCTGCCACTGGGTAACACTCTATACTCCCACCAAATGTTATGCACTTCACTGTTTTACCAGTAAAGGCAGATTCATCAATTAGCGATCTACGGACTCCAACAGTGGTGCAGCCAGAATCACGAAGGACACTTAGATGCCTGTTATACAGAAAACCAGTATATAACGTGAGGCGTCCCACGTTCTCACAAGATGACATAGCAGGTAGAGCATGCCCGCAGATCAATCTGGGCTGTGAACCAGGTTGGAATAAAGATTTGCATTCATAACAATTTTCATCATTAAGTGAGCTAACAATACATGCATTGGCATGGTCGGCTCCCTTCTCATCATTCTTCTTTGCAGTTACACATGCATTACCCTTCTCATGATTGCTATTGTCATTATGCCCACAGTGTTTGTTAGTACTGTTTCCATAGTATTTCTTGTAAGGTCTATTCCTAGCACATGACCAACATCTGCCATTATTCCTATTACCACTGTAAGATGCATTGTCTTGTGTGGGTCTATGATCCATCCGTTTGTGATGTATTTCCTCATTACGGCTAGAATTCTGCCGCCACTGACCTTGGTTTGAATAACCATAGTCTCGCCTCTGTGGGAAGTTAGATGGTGACCTCTGCCTTGGGAAGTTATATTTTCCTCGGTAGTTGGATCTATAGCTTTGCCTTACTCTGCTGTCCACACTCTGTGATCGAGGTCTATGACCACCATCTGTAAAGTCATGACGAGCCACACATACTGGGAGTGCGTCCTTTATAGTTGGTTTGTGAACCTCTTTATCTGGGTGAGCTGTCATATATTGTCTCCCAAGTATCTCCATTGCCTCAAGGTCTTTCGGTTTTATTTCTTGAAAAAAATGAGGCAAGATCGGTGCTACATGCCGACAACACCTTGTCACGTAACATTAGATCAAGTAAGCCAGTGAAGGTCTTATCAATTCCGGACAATTCTATCCATCTTTTAGAATATAATTTTATTAATGAGATAAATTCTCCAAAGTCAGCTTTCCTGCTAGGCAGACAGGAATGAAATTTATCACGGAATCCTGCTTCTGTAAGCTGAAATTTACGTAGCAATGTCTCCTTGACAACATCGTAGTCTTCTCTACTACCGATGTCCAGAGCAAAATAAGCCTGTAGAGCGTCCGCTGTTAAAAAATCGCATAATGTTGCACTCCATTGACCCTTGGGGATTTTTAATGCGCTGACCTTGAGCTCAAAACGTTGTAAGAAACTATCGACGCAGTCGATTTTTTGGTTGAAATTAGGCAATCGTATCCGGTTTGTGGTCACAGGTGTACTAGATGATGTGTTTGGAGCGTCCAACTCCACTTTTCTTAGGGCGACAGCAACATCTATATCTTTCTGAATACGCAATTTCTCTATCTCCAAATCAGTTGCTTTCTGAGCAGTTGCAGCAGCTAATCTTAATTTTTCTTGCTCAGCGTCAATCTTTAGTTTTTCTTGCTCAGCGTCAATCTTTAGTTTTTCTAGCGCAAGAGCTTGTGCAAGATCTTTTTCTTTCTCTTCCATCTTCATTCTCTCCATTTGTTTCAACTTGTCCTTCTCCAAATCTTGTGTCTTTTTCTTCTCATCATGTTCTAACTGAAGACGTTTTAATTCACGTTCATTCTGTCTTTCAATTCTTGCATTATAGCTGTCAAATTGTGCAGTAGCAAACGCCTCTAGTTCCGCTCCTGATTTATTAAATTTAATCCCAATGTCTATAAAGTCCTGAAACGAAGACATGGTTTTCTCCCATAAACTACTTTCTGTTCAAAATATAGTGATATTTATAATGATGAACAATACAAAACTCAATACCTATGTAAGTCGTACAAACCCACCAAGGACATAATTAGAATGTGTTAAATTATGGTGATATTGTTAATGAACACTGTAGTGCTCAATACATGTTATAATTAAAAGAAGAAAAAAAAATATGCAAAATTATGCCATGTATATCAATGGGTCCAGACAAATGTACAATGAAAAGATGAAGGCAATGATGTCAATGACAATGATGATGATGATGATGGTATATTTTCAAATACAACACACACAAAAACAAATTAAAATTAACTACAATAAGACAACAAAAACAATATTCTATATTAACATGTAAAAAAAATAATAACTATTAGACACTACAAATAATTCACAAGTAAAACGAAACAACCGTCACATTAACAACTAAGGAGAAGAAGGTATAGAAAGCACTATTACAACAACTGACAATGTGAGACATATATACGAAACAATAACAAAACGTGATACCTAACGCCACATCTAAACAAAAATGAAATGTTCGCAATGCAAAAAAGGACTATCAGTATGAATGCGTCAAAGCGCTAAAATTCCTTAAATGCAAACCTCACATAAACCTATAGAAAAATCACCTTTCATCATACTTCCGAAGATGAATGAAAAAAAATGATACCTAAAAAAAAAAATTGGCAACACTGAACATATAGAATAGAAAAATAGCAAAGATGGAGCACGCTGTGAAAGCACAAGAGGCTTTAAAGAAGCTTTTAAAATGCAGCTAAACGTATCGTAAAATGCAGACTAAAGTGTTTTGGTCTGAACACGGCGTAATTTAGTTTACACTGTCTCGCATGAATCAGGAACACTAAGCCAAAATAGAAACTATAGTTCTGAAAACTTGTTTTATAATATGTCGTCTGGTCGAACTATTTTATTTATTTCTTAATAATAAGGTCCGTAAAGTTTCTTTTATAGATTTATAAATGTTAGTACACGTATGGTCCCTGAAAGCCTTCAATGTTTTTGGAAAAATAGGTACTTCGTTTGTCTTTAAAATATTCCATCAACAGAAATCATGCGTGTTTGTTGACGTTAATTCCTGCTGCCGTTAAAGGTCACGGGGCGTGGCTAATTTGCCGCAGTACGTTGAAATGTTTCGCTTTGTACGGGAAGTTCATATGCGCGAAAGCTGGTTTCACCGTAGTTTTTGCAAAAAGGATCGTTTGCAAGATATTTCATATACACGAAGAAAAAGTCATTGTTAAACAGCGCAGCACTTCAACATAGCTTAAAACACGTTGCCTTAAAGTGCATCTGAACTCCTGTTTTATGTTCACTCATATTATAGTTCAATTGATGCAAATGCATTTTAAATAAACTTGGTGCACATAATTAATTCAGGCATTAAACATCGCGAGGCACAGGCTTGGCTTCCCATCTGTTAAGGCCCCATCTGTCGAGGGGTGTGTGGTTATTTTATTTCGTGCTTATTCATGCATTTTGCGTTTGCACGGCTGTTTATGTGTATCCAATATTGGTAGTAATGTAATGTCCAGGGTTCTCTCTTTACGTGCCTGGCGAATAAACATTAACTCTTAGTATTAACTTACTTTGTGCACACATCTCTTTCTCCAATGAAAGTAATAATAACTGAGTGACGGTTCTGTAACTTTAATACACATTACAACGAACTTCACATTAGACCCATTGATGTGGTCAGGCAATAAGAACACAATCAATATTAATAATAATAATAAAAGTCACTCAGTTGCATGAACAATTATGAATGTTAAATATGCCATACATTATAATACTTCCATGTAAAAACAGGAATATACATTAGGGCTTTCCACACATGCCCAAACACACATCTGCGCCGCCTCACGGCTGGTCACTCAATGCCCGCTTCGCGCTGCTAAACTCTCTCTCGTTTTTTTACCTGCCTTGTTAGCAAAACTTCCCCAGCCAGTCTCATCACGTGACATAGAGTGGCTATTTGGGTGAAGTGGCAAAGTGCCAAACTCGGCGTTAAAATTAATGCATTTTCTACTCCCAACATATATATATATATATATATATATATATATATATATATATATATATATATATATATATATATATATATATATATATATATATATATATATATATATAACACTTTATGATTCTCAGTTTTAATTTGTGAGATAACTGTTTAGATGTCAGTATATGTTTCATGTTGTTGAATGTAGCTTTTGCGTAAACAAAACTTCACAAATGGAGTTTTATCTCATTCCGTAAGATACTTTAAAATCTGTTTCAGTGCCCTGAGGTGTGATATGTTTTAAATCAAGAGGGAGCCAATGTTGTTCCCATTATATTTACTAGGACACATATAGAATTAGCCAGTTTTATTTTATAAATTAATGTTTTACCTCGTTGTATTAACCTAATTTTGTAACCTAAATAAATTCAACAAGCGGTTCTGAGAACCCGGAAAATTTTAACAACCGGTTGAGGTTAAAAGACACCACTGATAGACATATCATTCAAACAGAGGCACAGTTTGGAATGTGCATAACATTGGAACATGCCAGACGCGACACATACCAACATCTGAATTTAGAAATCGCCTAGCATAAGGTAAAAAAGGGGACTGATTTGAAGACAAATCTTTAAAAGCAAGCACATTAACATTCTGGGAGGCGCCTGTCACGGTGATCAGCTATGACACTTATTGGCGGTAGCTAGCAAAGCACGGCCCTTGAGTTGGACGTTTGAAGCTGAAAGTCTGAAATATATAGATTTTGTGTTACAGCTCTTCTGAAACTAGCACTTTAACCTTCTACGTATGGCTGAGTTCCAGCTGAGCAACTGTCCAGTTGAGTCATCATTCATAACAATAATATAATAATAGCCCATTCAGTCATAACTGACTATGGGAATGTGCCCCTGAAGTGACAGCCCTCAGCTGCTTCTTTTCCTGGTGTTTATTTCGACGTTTTCTTCTCTCTTCTCCTCGTTGTGTGAGCTTCTTTTCGCCCAGTCTGAGGAGATCGCACTTGGTGCGATCGGCAGCTGCATCCTCACAGGTTGCTGGATTTATGTCCAGTGCCCCCATGTCTCTCTTGCACACATCTTTGAATCTCAGCTGCGGTCGCCCAACTGTTCTTTTGCCATCTGCAAGTTGTCCGTAGAAGATATCTTTCGGGATGCGACCATCTTCCATGCGGCTGACATGGCCAAGCCAGCGTAGTCTGCGTTGTCTAAGCAGTGTATACATGCTCTGAAGGCCAGCACGTGACAACACCTTGACATTTGTCACTTTATGTTTCCACAAAATGCGGAGGATATGGCGTTGTGACGAAATGGACGACCTCTTCACGATCTTTGTTTCTCTTTGGCAGGATCGGTACATTTGTGGTACTGATTTTTATTTGTGTACTTTTAAAAGTACCAATTTCTTCTCATTATCGGCTAAGGAGCAAGTAGTTTGTATGTTCAAACATTTGTGACACTCCTTGCAGATAATGTTTATCCTAGCTTGCGGTGAGCAACTGAGATAAGATAGTAGCCGGCGCGTTTAAGTTGAACTGCTGATAAGACGATATTACTGTCTGCGTGACACATGTGGGCAGACAAAGGTGACATAATCGCTTCCGGGCCGACTTGTTATGACAACATTACTTTCTAATAAAGTAATACGTATTACAGCTTACACATGTTGTCATGTGAGTTCCCCGATATGTCTGTAAGTTTGTACACAGGGGCATCGGACATCATATTACCATATATGGGAGACTTGACCTTTGCAACATTTTTCCATGTCGGAAATATTTTGAAAGTACCACACTCAACCTGTTTGAATATGATTGGAGCGTTTATTTAACTATAACAAACGAAGGCGCGGGAAAGCTAGGAATGTAGTCTGACCTTTTCGCAGTTTTATTTTACTGCGAATTTCACGCTCGCCAAGACAACATCAGACCTTGCCAGAGTGAAGACTAGATTCATAATTCCTTTTTTGTTAACCAGACCTTTTATTGGAGAACCAAATAAGACTTACAAAGCACAGGAAGTCTCTACATTTTAATAAGGAACACCGGGACTAGGAAACTAAAGAAACACACGGAGTCAGAGAGGGAATCTATTGTCAAATTAAGACGCCCCAGACGCGTGTAAGAGACCGACTCGTCTCTTTTATTCATCTGAGCAACAATTCTGTAGCCAAGATTGGCGTAAGTAGTGCATTTTTCATTCTATATTTTATTACTAACATGTAAACTAACACACACACACACACACACACACACACACACACACATATATATATATATATATATATATATATATATATATATATATATATATATATATATATATATATATATATATATATATATACATACCTACCTACCTACCTACCTACCTACCTACTTACCTACCTACCTACCTACCTACCTACCTACACACACAAACACACAAACACACACACACACACATATATATATACATACATATATTACCAAGTTAATTTTAATGTGTGAAAATTGCTACAGGACACCCAAGTCATTTGAGGCTGGCAACCTCAGTATCTAGAATGATGATTCATGAACCACCACTGCATGGGCTGGTGATTGCTTTGTTGGTAGTTTCGTAAAGAGAACTAAAAGCATAAAGTAGTTCCAGGTTCCCTTTGGAGCAGGTAGGGAAAGATGAAAGAAATGATGTACATTCTAAATATAATACTTACATTTTCAAAGCAGTGTAATTGTCCCTATAAACATAGTCACTTTAAAATTAATGTAAATTTTCAAGCTTTAAACCAGTGTAAATGTCTATGTGAAAATATTCATTTTAAAGTAATGGAAGTTTCAAACTTTTCAACAAGTGTAAATATAAAGGAAACATAAATGAATTTATATTGTGAACACTTTTCAAACAGTGGAGATATAAATCTAAAACATATTATATCTGTACGTTTAACCTTTTCATTTAAATGCAATGTAAAGCTAAAGCTATTCAGTTCACATGTAAAGAAAGTTTTATCCCGAGGGATAAAATTTAATTCTTATCGAGGGTAAATTCTGACATGGGATGGTAGAATAGAAGAGGGGGGCACATAACTATGTTACGGAAAACGCATACTCAGAAGAGCGTTTCGTTTCTATTTCTATTACCAGTTATTGGTGGTACCAGCAAAAAGGGCAATTTCTGGGACAAGAAGAGACAAGTGGTTACGCTTTAAGACGGAAGACCAGCTTTGAAGACTCTCCTAGACTTTCCTGGGAAACGAGCTTCACCCTACGCACCTTGACCAGAGACGAGGGAACGCAGTGTACAGAAAACCAACTCATCAGGAGGAGGAGGATCAGAATCGCCACTGGCAGCTAAGTTAACCCATATGCTGCACTTGAACCTCTTATAAAAAGCCATCACCCGAGTGATGAAAACTTCATTTTGTAATTAACTATTATTCTTTTCTTTTAAACTGTTAAACTTAAAGTGATTATCAAATTTTATTATTTGTAATTTTACCAATTTAACTTCAATTCAATCAATTTAAATGTACTACATGCTTGTCTCAGTCAAAGTTACTAAACACACACTCTAAACAGAGCTATATTATAATAATAATTCCACTGATTAACTCAGCGGTGGGGGCTTAACGAGCTAGAAAAAACCATTGCTTAAATCCTTCACAAAAGTTGTCGGCAGATTACATAATTAACGTGCTCAGCAACAGCCAGCATTGTTTTCGCTTATCTGAATATCCTGTGAAGACTCCCATGTGATAGAAGCTTTACTACTCTTCTATCTACATCTCTGCCAAGAGTAATCTTATGTAAAGATAGACTCCATTGAAGCCTATAATAGATACTCTTTGAGTTTTGGCCACTGTTGGACCACTACTGCAAAGCAGGGGAGGCAATACCGTCACAGGCGTAGACACCATAGATGGAAGGTATTGAGCCTTCTTTCCTGCTTAGTATAGGTTGTCCATGTCTCTCATATATATAAGTGTGCTGGTGACGCAGGCGTTATATACCGCAGCTTTGATCCTCGTTGTGAGTTTGGAGTTTTTCCAAACACCCGGTGTGAGGCGGACAAAGGTAGCTGCAACTTTGCCAATGCGGCATCATTCACGCTTCTATGAAAATAATCTTGAAGAATATTATCGTCAGTAAACAGAACACGTCACAAGTACACATTTTTGAAGCCAGTCTAGTGTTTCTTTGCCTGTGCTTCCTACACTCCAAGAGTCCGTATACAGAAGTGGGCTCAGCAGGACCGTCACTGATTGTGATGTTTAAATTTTCTTGTTCAACTCTGTAACCCATAACGTTAGTGACTGTTGTTTAGTTCTTTTTTTCTTCTCATGCCAGCATTTATACCACAGGCACCGTGTGGTGCTTCACAGTACGGTATACCATTCTCCCAAGAGCCGAGTGATGCGCCCTTTATTTTAAATTCAGATTTAATCAAGTCTGCATTTTAGACTGCCCAAAATTTTTATCTGTTGCATAAGACTTACAACTTCAAAATATTATTTAAAAAAATTACAACGATTTTATACAGGCATTAATATGTATACTCATAAATGTATTTATTTACTTCTTGTTTTAAAGCACGCACCAAAAAAATAAGTAAAAGAAAAATAAAATAAAAACATTTGGACGTCGGAGCAAAACCTAAAAATTGCCTTGGATAGAGATTGTGAAAACGTCTGTCCACCTAAAGGGATGTATGTGTGGGTGTTTGCATTTTCTTACGTGACTTTCCTTGAGGCGTTCTACATGTCTTTACAGTAAGACTGACAGATGGTGGGGCAACATAAAGATACACAAGACAAGAGAAGCTTTCATTGTACTGGCAAATATATGGTAATCAAAAGAAAAAAAGTTCAACACAAAAATAAGTATCTTCAACTCAAATGTAACGTCAGTCCAATTGTATAGCTCTGAAACATGGAGAATAACATAAACAACAACCATGGAGTTACAAACTTTCATAAATGGGTGCTTGCTAACAATAAAAGAATTGAAATAGTACGCCAAGGTCATCAATGTGGAACTGATAAGAACCAAACAAATGCCAGTGGGAGAAGAGACGAGAAGATGGAGCTGGAGATAGATAGTACACACATTAAGGATAGCATTATAACGCAGTCCTTATTCTGGAAACCCCTGGGTAAGAAATAGATAGAAAAACACATGTAGAAGATAACTGAAGACAGAATTGAAAATTATGAGAAAGCCACCGAGAGACGCTGAGCTGATGGCACCCGACAGGAAGACTTAGCATTAGTTTATTGAAGAACTGTGCTCCTGGTGGAGTTATAAAGGGTATTGAATAAATGAAGACTGACTGTACATTCACGTTGAACGGTCTAGTTTTATTTATTGAGAAAAGGCTGGAGAGGATTTTTAAAGGAATTAGTAGGTGATAAATCTCGCGTTGATAATCCTAGCTTTGACACCCTTACTTGTTCCTCTTTCTTTGTCGATGTTACTTCACAACAGGTAGAGAGTATCAGTCACCCGCCCATCGGTTTATATTTGACTCTTTTATCTGTTATATATTTTCATTTCCAATGTTTGTTTCGCACTGATGTCTAATCTTGATTGTGCTGCATCTACTCTTAGTCTGTTTGACGTTTCCTGATTGTTTTATGTGATAGAAGACATAGGTCATCCGAAGAATCAGAATGCTTTAGCTGTTTGCAAAGTATAGGTTGTATTCTTGTTTTTCTCCCTACTGCTGTTTGTCTCGATACCCAATTCTAAACCGTGAGTAAGATCTTTAGTGAAAGCAAAAATTCTTGTCAGGCCCCGCGTAGAATTCTAAAGCATTCTGAGAGTTTTGGTTTGTGAGAAATTCTTTACTTTGTAACTTGTCAGATGTTGTCTTCAATGTGGTAATAAGTTTAAGATAAATTCTTTATTCTTTTACCTGGGGGCTCGAGCCGTAAAATAATTGTAAATGAATTAATAACACTGACAAACAACATTTTTCTTTCTTATATAAGAATAAGTGTTCTTAGGTCAGTTTCTTGCGCTGATTTCAAATCTGAAATCCGTTTATCTCTATCACGTCGGGTTCTTAAGATATTTGTGAATAAATATATTTTTGGGAAACCGTTATTTGCTCCGTTTCATTTTTACTATATAACTTATTAAAAATTAATAAAAAGCAACATAATTCTACTTTTTATACTGCTAAAAGATGCATGACATATGTTACGCGATTTTTCAAATAGTTACTGTATTTTGAAATAATTCTGAGCAAAATATGGCTTCTAGAAGTTGTAGAAATTCGGCTGATCTGTTCTGTTACGTGTGCGGATATTTTACCGATCGTGTTGACCAGAAAAACTTTACACCATTACTAAAGATAGCATATGAACTTTATTTCGATTCGAAAGTTGATGATGCAAATAAATCTTGGAAGCCAAATGCTTTTTGTTCGATACATTGGCAGGTTGGTTGCGAAAATCGCCGAAGCATAAGTCGATGCCTTTTGGCGTGCCAATAATATGGCGTGAACATACAAATCACACTACTGATTGTTACTTCTGCTTGACAAATATCCATGGTTTCACTTTTAAAACTAGAAAGTCTGTGGTTTATCCAAATATTGAATCGGTTTCGAAACCAGTGCCTCATGATCCAATCACGTGTCCGATCCAAGTACCACCAGAACAGTATCCGTTGGACGTAAATGAACCATCAGAAAGTGATAGTTTACCTGCTTTAGAAACTAATTCTGACTCAGATTACATACCGGTGAATGATGGTGTTTACTTAATTAACCATTCATAACTTTCAGATCTAATACGTGATCTCGCTCTTACCAAAGGACAAGCGGAATTACTCGGTTCGCGACTCAAAGAATGGAATCTTTTAGCGCCCAATACTCCGATATCTAAATTTCGTCATAGACACAGAGAACTTGTTCAATACTTTGAGATGGATGATGACATTTGCTATTGCAAAGATGTAAACGGTCATGAGCACATAGTCAACGAATGGCGATTTTTCATCGATTCTTCCAAGATTAGTCTAAAAAACCGTGTTATTGCATAACATAAATTTTTTTTTTCAACAATTCCAGTCGCCTACTCTGTTCATATGAAAGAAACTTATGACAATATGGCTATACGTTTGGAAAAAATAAAGTACAATGACTACCAATGGCGGATTTGTGGAGACCTAAAGGTCATTGCAATTCTCACGGGCATGCAGACTGGGTATACTAAATTTTGTTGCTTCCGATGTGAATGGGACAGCCGCAACAGACAGGAACATTATGCAAGAAAGGTGTGGCCTATCCGGGATCGTATGCAGCTCGGGCATAAAAATGTAATACGCGAGCCATTAATTAACAAAGACACCTTCATTTTACCACTGTTACATATAAAGTTGGGGCTCATGAAGAATTTTGTAAAAGCGTTAGATAAAACGAGCAAAGCTTTCACTTATCTTCGAGAAAAGTTTCCGCAAGTTAGCGATGCAAAGATAAAGGAAGGTATCTTTGTAGGACCTCATATTAGGAAAGTTATTGCAGACAAACAATTCGAGAACTTGTTACATGGTAGGGAACTTCGCGCATGGATGGCATTCAAATCGATCGTCGATAACTTTGTGGAAAATCACAAATCTGTCAACTATGTTGCATATTGTTAAGCAGTGCATAGATGCATACATAATTATGGGCTGTAACATGTCCCTCAAAATCCATTTGCTCGATTCGCATCTTGACATTTTCCCTGACAACCTTGGCGAAGTCACCGATGAACATGGAGAATGATTCCATCAAGATATCGCCGTAATGGAGTCACGTTATCAAGGACGGTGGAGTGTGACCATGCTTGCCGATTATTGTTGGATGCTTCATCGCGATGTACCACATGCCATTCACCGACGAAAGTCGACTGCAAAGAAATTCAAGCCTACATAACTGTTATACTTCTTGTAGGAATGATGTTGTAATACTGTATGCGTTGTTAAAAAACTTCAATTGCGTATTTCTAGAGATCCCGACCTGATAGAGAAAAACGGTTTGCAGATTTAAAAACAGCGCATTAAAATTGACCAGAAAAACATAGAAATGTTAGAGAAAGAAAAAAAAAGTTTTTTTTTGTTAGTCAGTGTAATTAAATCAATCAGGGGAAGGATAGAAGTGTGACTAGAATACCAATCCTCTGTCTCTATTTAACTCAATCAAGAGACGGATACAGATTACCTTTCTACTAAATATTCCTTTTCAGTTTCACAATAGTGAACTACCCTGATAGTGCGAAAAGTGTTCTTTGATGTGTCTGCAGATATCAGGCATTCTTAATAGATTAGCCCTCGATTCTCTCACGGAATCTGTCGCTTTCACTCCTTCAGTATCTCACTAAATCCTGTCGTCACAATCGTGACGTATCATCACTAGACGTCAAAACTCTGCTGTTGGTTTATCGTGACGTATCATCACTTTTACTAACGAAAAAAAAACTTATTTATGATCTTGATATCCCCATAATACTAATTTTCTTGATGAAAGTTTGTACCCAGTGAAAGAAGAGCACCAGCTTTTTGGGATAATACGGAAACGGCACGCACTGCACTGTGAAAACTAAGATGGATGTTCATTAAAAGAACATGCATGCCTTTCATTTTTTTTTGGTACTTTCTTCAGTCTGTTAAAAATATTCACATCAGCTTTTCGGGAAAGTGCGGAAACGGGGCGATGTGCGCCGTGCTTTTGAGGAAACATTATCTTGAGTACCCATTGTATTCAACCCATATAGAAACAATAATCTACTTGATTCGGATTTCACAGATCTCTTCCCTAGTAACCCGTCAAGAAATGGCGGAGACGTTTAATAATTTTGTGTCATAATTAAAAAAAAAAAAAAGAAAAAATACAAAGCAACCCAATGTCTTTGTCGCGAGAGGGTAGATTATTACAGAATTTGATAAGATATCCTGGACATAAAGGTGTATCAGAAGATACCAGAATAGTGCCAGATAAGAGTCTGGTCTTATCAGTAATACCCGTTCTCTGAAAAGAGTAAGGGTGTATAGACAACAAAGGTAGGGTCTAGCTGTATAAGTTCCCAGAGAAGATGGTAATTTAGTACTCTGAGTCCTTATTTGCTACCTCTCCAGATCCTCCCCTGTTAATATGGTAGTTATTATTGTTATTAACTCTGCTAGGGGTAATTATTTAATTAAATTCACCAACAAGGACTGTAACTTAACTTAAAGAATTTAAGTTAGTCTGCTGGTAAATATTTACAATTTATTTGTACATTTACTCTTTTCTGTTTGAAAAGTTTTTAAAGAAATTATATTACAACATTAAATAAATAATAAAATGTTCAACAAAGTCTTTCACTGAATTAAGATGTCTATCACTATGGAGAAAGTCTTGCTTGGTTGGTCTCTCTCTCTCTGATTAAGTAATATTTGTTAATTTCACAGTTCTGATTGAAGATCTACACTGCTGTGATCATCAAAAAATGTTTTATTTTATGTTTGGTGAACTGGGATATGCTGTACAGTTGCCTTTGTGGGCAACTTATCTGAGTCACCGAAGATGGCTCCCTCTGATATTGGATAGAAATATTTGCTGAAATTCTTCCAAGTGGTATACACGAGATGTCTGGCCCTCTGACAGACCGGCACTGCATTCGTCGTAACCTCAGTAAGAGATGCCTCTTGTATATTTGTTAGGTTTACAGGATAAAAACCTGAAACGATGTTAAACGCAATCCCTGTATTTTTTCTATCAATATCCCTCTATGACACAGATGGGGATGATAGACAGTTTCAGACAGAGTGCTAGCAGATGCACAAGACATAATATAGTTGCAACAATCAATTCAGTTCACTGTGATCATAAATTTCTTCTACATCCTTATTTGTAATCCTTTTCCCTTGATCCGCCTCCCTACAATAATTGGGTCGTGAATAAAACTACTAAGTAATGTATTAAACTATACAGTAATCCAATTCCTTTCATCCTTCCTTATATCCATGGTATGTGTGTCATTCTATTAAGAAATACTTCTTTAAATACATTTCCAAACTTACAGACACACTTGGCCATCATTCTCAATTATTTTGAATATTTCCCAAGGCTGGCTTTGCCTCCAGAATTACACACAAGCCTGTAAGTTTACCAGCAACACACTGTAATTTTCTAACACATCTACACCCTTCCTATCGTACAGGTGGATTAATCACTAGAAATACACATAATTATATATATAATTCCTGACTCCCTTTATATATATATATATATATATATATATATATATATATATATATATATATATATATATATATATATATATATATATATATATATATATATATATATATTCGTTCTTAACCTCAGGTACACACACAGACGAGCTGTTAATGGTCGTTTAAGGTCTGCTTTCAAATACAGAAGGCAAATCGCTTCCACTAACACTTGCTTTCTTTTGCCGCTCGCTGTAGCTTTCAAATATTGTGACTGACCAGATTCTGTTAGACACGCGCTATATATTGGGTGACCTCGAGCGTCCGAGGTAGTTCCCCAACGAATGTGTTTTGTGTTCAGAAAATATTGGTAAATGTTGTCTATTGTGCAAATCAGGAAAACTAAGATTTTATTTATCTAATTTATTCCTGGAGCGATTTTATTCATCTAAAGTTTAAAATACTTACTTACTTACTTAGTCGTTCCCCTTCTACCGTAAGGTGTAGAGGTTTGGAAGAGAGAGCGCCAGACTATTTTATCAGCTGTCTTCTTCCTGGCCTGGTTCCATTCTAGTCCTCGGTCCTTCAAAGATTGTCTAATGTTGTCCTCCCAGCGGACTCTGGGTCGTCCTGGAGGTCTGGATCCCTGGCTCTTTGTTTCCCATGCTTGTCGTGGTAGCCGATCTTCTCCCATTCTGCAGACATGGCCAAACCATCTTAGTTGGGACTGTTCTATTTGGGTCTGCAGCGGGTGGGATTCTAGGCCTTGACGGATCGTCTGGTTGCGGACCATGTCTCTTCTTGTTACTTCAACCACCTTCCTCAGATACCTCATTTCTGAGGTTTGGATCTGGATTTTGTGGGTTGTAGTCATTGCCCATGACTCGCATCCATATATCAAGACTGGGACATAGGTGGAGCGGTATACAGCCATCTTTGTTTTCTTACCAACCTCTTTCTTGCTGAGGAATCCTCGATTTATGGCCTGAAAAAGTCTCCCAGCCGCTGCTTTTCGAGTGGCCAACTCTTCTTTGATGCCTCCCTTTCGGTCTATAATAGCTCCGAGATATTTAAAGTGGTCGACCTGCTCCAGGACCTGTTCTCCCAACTTAATCTGATGTTTTCTTTCTTCTCGTGATATCACCATGGATTTTGTTTTTGAGCTGCTTATGACCATCCCTCTCTTCTCCAGCTCTTCCTTCCAGACTTGCAGGTTGGATTGGAGATGTGTCTCTGATTTAGCAATCAGGACAACATCATCAGCAAATGCTAGCTCTGAAATACAGACCTGTCTCATCTTCCAGTACCCCACTGAATACTTTCTTGTTCTCTCCTTACATGCCTTGATGGCATCGTCCATGAGGAGTATGAAAAGATAAGGTGACAGGATATCGCCTTGTCTTACACCAGTGGTGGTCCTGAATTCTTCTGACTTATAGTTTGCTGTCCTCACATAATTTCTGCAAGACTTGTAGAAGCTCTGTATAGCATGAATCAGAGGTGCTGTAGTGTTCTTCCTTGCCAAACAGTCCCAAAGTTTGCCCCAGGGGACCCTGTCAAACGCCTTTTCCAGATCTATGAAACAAAGATGGATCTCACTCTTATACTCAAGGGCCTTTTCACTCAGCTGTCTGAGTGTGAAGATTAGGTCTTGAGTACTTCGGTTTGCTCGGAATCCGCACTGGGCTTCATCCAATTGTGGCTCAGCTAGGCATCGGAGTCTCTGCTCTAGGATTCTAGAGTAGATTTTACCAGGGACACTGAGAAGGGATATGCCTCTGTGGTTTCCACATTGTCGGTTGTCACCCTTTTTGAAAATCGGTGTTATGATGGCAATCTTCCAATCCTTTGGTATGGCCTTGTTGCACCACCTGCCTGTAGGACCTTTAGGAGTAATAGGTCGCCTGATGCTCCCATGTACTTAACCATTTCTGGTGTTATACCATCATGCCCTGTTGCTTTGACATCTTGATTTTCTCCAGTGCTGCCTTCAGTTCTTCCATCTTTATGTCATCTTCACCACCATTGGTTTTCTCTTCTTTGCTAGTGGTTATCATTTCTGATGCTTGACCTTGCTCGCCATCAATGAGTTCTGAGAAATATTCTTTCCATCTTTCCATTACTTCCTTCGGAGCAGTAAGCAATTTGCCTTGCTTGTCCTTTATAAATTTAAGAGGGCATTATTTTTCCTTCCTCATGTTCTTTAGGGTCTTATAGAACAATTTCTGGTTTTCTTGCGCATCCTTTTCTAGCTTTTCTCCAAATTCTTCCCAGGACTTCTGTTTTGCTGCTAGCACCTTGTTCTTTGCTTCTGTTCTGAGTATCACATATTCTCTATATTTCTCTATTTGTCCTGCTGTGTTTTTAGCTCCTAAGTATTGTTTCCATGCCATTTTCTTCTCTCTTATTTTCTCTTTGACTTCTTCTGTCCACCAAGGTGTCCTCTTTCTCTTGTTCCCAAGTCGGACTTCACCACATGCTTCTGCAGCAGCTATCTTTATGATGTCCTTGAATTTAAGCCACAGGGTTTCCAAGTCATCATGTTGTTCTTCTGTGTTTCTCGCCGCTGTAGCAATAAGCCCCTGATATCTGGTCTTAATTTCTGGCTCTCTCAGCTTGTAGGTCTTAATGCTCATTTCTCCCTTTCGTTTACTTGGTTTCTTGCGTGATGTTGGGCAGTTCCTAGGCTGAGCAACTCTTTCAGTTGTTCTTTTGGTTGTAAGCAGGTAGTGATCACTTCCAATCTCTGGCCCCCTCCAGACTCTAGCATCCCAGACATATTTGAATGAGCTCCTCCTAACAATGGCATAGTCGATCACTGACTTCTCATTCTTTGTTGGTTCACATCTAGTGTATGCATGTATGCGCTTATGGGGGAACTTTGTGTTGGTAATGATCAGATTCTGCTGACTGCAGAATCTGCGGAGTCGCTTTCCATTGTCATTGAGAGTATCTTCTCCATATCTTCCGATAACTTCATCCCATCTAGCATGGTCATTTCCAACTCTGGCATTGAAATCTCCGAGCATGATAATTTCATCTAGGCAGTCATCCAGTCCTTTGAAGCAGCTCTAAGAATTCTTCCTTGACCTCTGCTCTCTCATCCTCATTTGGCCCATACACTATGACCAGGTTGACTATGGTTTCTCCTTCTTTTAGTTTTACAACCATAATGCGCTCCGAGACAAAGTTCCATCCCTTGATACTATCTTTCTGGTTTTTGGCCACAATGTAACCCACGCCCCCTTTAGCTCTTTCAGATGTGGATACACCACTGTATAGCAGAGTGTTGCCATCGAGATCCATGACTCCTTGTCCCTTTTTCTTTGTTTCGGTAATAGCCAGGATTTCTAGTTTTGCTTTCCTCATCTCTTCCATTAGCTCCTCTTCTTTCCCATTTATACTTCTTGTGTTACAAGTTCCATAAGTCGTAGTCCGTTCCAGTTCGTCGCCTTTAGAATCAGTCCGGTTTTCTCTCTTATATTACTTGTAATCATAGCTTAAGACAAACAGGTGATTGGCCTGTTGTGCCTTTGCATGGTGGAGAGGCTGCCTCCTTACGGCCTCCATGCAGGCCGCCCTCCTCCTTTTTCATCCGGGCTTGGGACCGGCATAGGCGGAGTTTTAAGTTTAAAATACGCCCTGTATTATTCTACATATTTCTAGTAAACAACCTTTTTCATTCCTAAATGCATTTTATTCTATGCGTACGTTACACAGCTAAATAATGGACTAACCTGAGGCTTCGATGTATTCAACTAGAGATTTCTCCCGTCCTATATCAGTATTTGTAAAAGTATTAGTACTTATGGGTAGAGCAACATCCCTAGTATCGTTTTGGTAGCCTCTTCCAGGTGGTACTTCTTACATAATGCTGTAGTTAATTGTCCTCCGATACTTGTTTGCACATATTTGGACTTCCATTTTATTTATCCAAGGCTGTAGTAAACACGGCATGACGGAGCGTTCTGATTGGTCTGTGTATCTTGCAGTTCTTACAATCTATGGCGCGCGGTGTGGTCAGAGTTACACAGAATTCGTGTTGTGATACAGACGTCACTTCATGACAGTCTTTTAATTTTTTTTAACGTTAACATTCTGTTAAAATAACGACAGAGGGCTGAATTAAAAAAAAAGCTTCACCAGACTAAGTGATATAAGCGGACTAGTTTTCATTCCACACATTAGTTTAGAGCTAAACGATACCAATCTTCCTTTCATCTTGAGACATCAACAAACAGTAACACATTATATATTTTTATTACAGAAAATGTTTCCCATTTTATATTTCCTCACACAGTGTTATTGTCTTGCAGTAACATATACATCTGGACAATGAACAGCTAAAACAGTGGGAGAAATATCAGTGTTACCATAGTTAAAAATCAAAATATTCGAACATGCTGATCGAAGTAGAATTCCAATAACACTGACAAACAACATTTTTCTTTCTTATATAAGAATAAGTGTTTTTAGGTCAGTTTCTTGCGCTGATTTCAAATTTGAAATCCGTTTATCTCTATCACGTCGGGTTCTTAAGATATTTGTGAATAAATATATTTTTGGGAAACCGTTATTTGCTCCGTTTCATTTTTACTATATAACTTTTTAAAAATTAATAAAATGCAAAATAATTCTACTTTTTATACTGCTAAAAGATGCATGACATATGTTACGTTATATTTCAAATAGTAACTGTAATTTGAAATAATTCTGAGTGAAATATGGCTTCTAGAAGTTGTAGAAATTCGGCTGATCTGTTCTGTTACGTGTGCGGATATTTTACCGATCGTGTTCACCAGGAAAACTTTACACCATTGCTAAAGAAAGCATATGAACTTTATTTCGATTCGAAAGTTGATGATGCAAATAAATCTTGGAAGCCAAATGCAGTTTGTTCGACTTGTGCAAATACATTGGCAGGTTGGTTACGAAAATCGCCGAAGCATAAGTCGATACCTTTTGGAGTGCCAGTAATATGGCGTGAACCGACAAATCACGCTACTGATTGTTACTTCTGCTTGACAAATATCTATGGTTTCACTTTTAAAACTAGAAAGTCTGTGGTTTATCCAAATATTGAATCGGTTTCAAAACCAGTGCCTCATGATCCAATCACGTGTCCGATCCCAGTTCCACCAGAACAATATCCGTTGGACGTGAATGAACCATCAGAAAGAGATAGTTTACCTGCTTTAGAAACTAATTCTGACTCGGATTATATACCGGTGAATGATGGTGTTCACTTAATTAACCATTCAGAACTTTCAGATCTAATACGTGATCTCGCTCTCACCAAAGGACAAGCGGAATTACTCGGTTCGCGACTCAAAGAATGGAATCTTTTAGCGCCCAATACTCCGATATCTAAATTTCGTCATAGACACAGAGAACTTGTTCAATACTTTGAGATGGATGATGACATTTGCTATTGCAAAGATGTAAAAGGTCTAATGGTGCACCTCGGTCATGAGCACATAGTCAACGAATGGCAACTTTTCATCGACTCTTCCAAGACTAGTCTAAAAGCCGTGTTATGGCATATTGGAAATTTATTTTCATCAATTCCAGTCACCTACTCTGTTCATATGAAAGAAACTTATGACAATATGGCTATACTTTTGGCAAAAATAAAGTACAATGACTACCAATGGCGGATTTGTGGAGACCTAAAGGTCATTGCAATTCTCACGGGCATGCAGACTGGGTATACTAAATTTTGTTGCTTCCTATGTGAAGGGGACAGCCGCAACAGACAGGAACATTATGCAAGAAAGGTGTGGCCTATCAGGGATCGTATGCAGCTCGGGCATAAAAATGTAATACACGAGCCATTAGTTAACAAAGACAGCATCATTTTACCACCGTTACATATAAAGTTGGGGCTCATGAAGAATTTCGTAAAAGCGTTAGATAAAACGAGCAAAGCTTTCACTTATCTTCGAGAAAATTTTCCGCAAATTAGCGATGCACAGATAAAGGAAGGTATCTTTGTAGGACCTCAGATTAGGAAAGTTATTGCAGACAAACAATTCAAGAACTTGTTACATGGTAGTGAACTTCGCGCATGGATGGCATTCAAATCGATCGTCGATAACTGTCTGGGAAATCACAAATCTGTCGACTATGTGCATATTGTTAAGCAGTGCATAGATGCATACAGAATTATGGGCTGTAACATGTCCCTCAAAATCCATTTGCTCGATTCGCATCTTGACTTTTTCCCTGACAACCTTGGCAAAGTCAGCGATGAACATGGAGAACGATTCCATCAAGATATCGCCGTAATGGAGTCACGTTATCAAGGACGGTGGAGTGTGACCATGCTTGCCGATTATTGTTGGATGCTTCATCGCGATGTACCACATGCCATTCACCGACGAAAGTCGACTGCAAAGAAATTCAAGCCTACATAACTGTTATACTTCTTGTACAAATGATGTTGTAATACTGTATGTGTTGTTAAAAAACTTCAATTGCGTATTTCTAGAGATCCTGACCTGATAGAGAAAAACGGTTTGCAGATTTAAAAACAGCGCATTAAAATTGACCAGAAAAACATAGAAATGTTAGAGAAAGAAAAAAAAATTTTTTTTTTGTTAGCCAGTGTAATTAAAACATAATTTCTATCTTAAAAAAGTTTTTTTTTATTTCACATTTGAAAGGTGGGTGGTGTTGGCACCATAATATTTTAACGGTTAAGGGCTCTGGAAGGCATTAATCCGACACTGTCTCTCAGCATACTCAGCATAGCTACCGTCGGTCGGTCGGTCGGTCGGTCTGTCTGTCGGTTTTTCTTTCTTTCTGCCTTTCTTTCTGTCTTTCTTTCTTTCTTTGTCTCTCTGTGTGTCAGTCTGTGCGTCTTTCTTTATTTCTTGTTCGTTGATTGTGGTACAGATCTGCCTTGATAGCATAATGTGATATTCCCATTTTATTTTCAACTCATTAGTTTCGTGTTCATTTAGCAGCTTTAATTTTGAGCTTAGCCAGTAAGTCACTTTATTGACGTTCTGAACTCTCACACCAACCATTTGTCTGTCGTGAATATGCCGTCAAGGAACTGGACCTGTCCTACTTGTTTT
Organism: Oreohelix idahoensis; assembly: GCA_024509875.1. NCBI lineage: Eukaryota > Metazoa > Mollusca > Gastropoda > Stylommatophora > Oreohelicidae > Oreohelix > Oreohelix idahoensis. The sequence continues at coordinate 235,428 of JAMPIV010007360.1, read as the reverse complement.
ACTTTGACTTTACCAATTTCCGTTTGTCTCATTACTTACTTTATACATGTTGTGAGTGTATATGTTTCTTCTTTATTCTCATAATTAGTTTAAAAAGTATCCTGCGTGTCTTTGTATTATTTTCCGTGTTGTAATAATAATGACTTGGTCCTCCAGCTGCGTCTCTGACTACGCTCAATTTTATTTTAGATTCCGTGCGACTTCTTACTTGGGAAGTAGCCAATATTGATTTGTGTGGACTCATCTGATGAACTCCATGTGGTCTTAAGTAAATTTTTGTTCGGGAAGATGGCTCTTCCGATACTCAGATGGTTGAAACTGCAGACGTTGACAAATATTTTCCGTTCTGGTCTCTAAACGCATTGAACAATTATGTGGCTTAAAGTGTCGGCAAAAACTCAACACACGCAGCATAATCAACTAGCTATGGATCACAGCTGACCAAATCAACTCTTTAACGTATAATATAAACTTCGTTGCTCAATCCAACATAATTTTAATGTAGATATAAATTTACCTGGTGTCAGAAATAACAGATACAATTCTGATAAGGAAATATCCTTTGGCAACATTCAAGACATCACTTCATACTACATAGACAATCCATAGACATTTCTATCTTTACGAAAAAAACGCATATTTCTTTATATCCACCTGTGCTTAAATGTGAATCTTGACTCATACATAATTATAATTATTTCTGCTCATCGGCATCCAAGTCCATGAACTTAGCAGTAGTAGCTGTCACGGGTTGCCTCCCCTTGCTCTGCAGTAGTGGTCCACCAGTGGCCAAAACTCAAGAGTATCTAATGTGGGTCTTCAAAGGTGTCTATCATCACACAAGATTACTTTTGGCAGAGTTATAAGTAGAAGGATAATGATGCTTCTACCTCAAGGGATACACAAGATATTTCAGACGTCAAGAACAATGCTGCTTGAGGCGGAGCAATGTTAACTTTAGTATCTAACACACCGTCTTTCGCGAAGATGGATTATGCAATAATTAGCTCGCTCAAGCCCCCGGCTGAGTTAATTCAGCGAAATCCCTTATTATTATGTATTGGCTCTATAGATGTAAATACATATTAAAGAGTCTGATACATACGTTACGCTCTCATAACTATAATAATTAAATCAACTATGGATTTGTAAAATAACACGTAACAAATTTAATACTCAATTATTCTTTAACAGTTTAAAATAAACATGAATGATGGGTGAAATTTAGGTAAAAAATGTGTCTTCATAGAGATTTGATAGAGAAATTATAAAAGTCCGTTGCGTTCGCCTTTTAATAAGCACTTAGTTCTTCAAATGATTGAGTACTGTCGCAGGCGTTTCGTCAACGTCAAGTGATGAGGGCACTTCTCTACACAACTCGTCTAATGTAGGTGGTTAGTGTCAAATCCCAGCTCTTGAATTACAATCTAGCGGCGTAGAAACTTTTACTATCAACTGGTATCGTACCACGAACCCAACTTGGGATCTACAATCTCCTGGCACAGATGAATAGACACAGCAACTTATATTAGATGCTTCGAACACTTGGTCTGGGGGTAAATTTAGAATCGCTCTTATGACGGGTGCTTTGATTTCTAGGTATACAGTCTTGGTATTTAAAAATGCGGGTTTTCTTTTAAGTTTCAAAGATGCCCAAATACTACGGTCCTGTCCTATTTAATTTGGAATTCTGTCTGATTCTTCTCTGGCTCCTGTAGTTGCTCTTTTGACGATGTAATGCAGTCTGTCTTAGTCTCCGAATTTAATAGGTTATATTCTCATTTCTTCTTCTAAGCTTCCACATTGTGGTTCCAACAAACTTGCTATTGTTTATTTCCTGCTCTCAATTGAACCAATCCTGCTCTTAGGACTAGGGAGTTGGGTGTTCATTTTAATTCTTCCCCGCTTGTTTAAAATGATCACGTTAAAATTAAACCCATGACCTATCTTTCAAATATGACATGATTACTTCCATTGCTATTACACAGACTTGCCAACACATCTGTGATCTCGTCCCTAATGATTACCTTGCTCATAATGTCTCTTCAGACATGTTTTATCGGTAATAAAGACTCCGATAATGTCTGGACAAAAATGATAAAGTGATTATCATCATCATCATCAGTTGCCATCTCCACAACGAAGGTTGGCTGTAATGGATCTCCAACGTCTTCTGTCTCTTGTCTTGGTGGTGCACTTTGATAGACTCTTTCCTGTCCATCTCTTGATGTTATCTTCCCACTTATAGCGCTGTCTTCCCCTTGCACGTTTGCCTTCAGCTCTCCCTTCTGTTATGGTCTTCTGCAAGGTGTTATGCCTTTTTATATGGCTAAAGTATTTTAGCTGCCGAACCTTGATCTCCCTCATTAGTTCTCTTTTCATACCTAGATTTTCTAGGACCTCTTTATTTGTTTTCATCTCTTTCCATGAGATACGCCCCATTCTTCTATATATCCACATTTCAAGAGCATCAATTCTTTCTTCCAAATGCTTATTCATCGTCCATGTTTCCGCACCATACAGAAATGCAGAATATATTTAACACTTTATGATTCTCAGTTTTAATTTGTGAGATAACTGTTTAGATGTCAGTATATGTTTCATGTTGTTGAATGTAGCTTTGGCCTTTCCTATTCTCTTCTTGATTTCTGTTTCACATCTGCCATCTTCTGTTATTATATGACCAAGATATAAGTAGCTTTTGACTTGTTCCAGGATTTTCCCATTTACGCTTATCTTTAATGTGGGTTTATCGTCTGTTTTTCTAATTATCATAGTTTTTGTTTTCTCAATATTAATGTCGAGTCCATATTCATGACTTATACTGTTCACTTGCTTCACTAGTTCTTGTAACTCCTGTTCGCTTTCAGCTAACAACACGGTATCATCTGCATATCTAATGTTGTTTATTGACCTTCCACTGATGTTCAGTCCTGGTATTTCCTGTATTTGTTTGAAAATTTTTCGGTGTATAAATTAAATAGGCAGGGGGACAGCACACAACCTTGCCTGACACCTCTTTTTATGTCTATGTATGATGAATAATTCCTTCCAGATCTTACTGTGGCAGTTTGTTCCCAATAAAGGTTACTGAGTATTCTTATATCTTTTCCATCAATACCTATGTCTTCGAGGCATTCAATTATTTTCTCATGATGGACTCTGTCAAAAGCCTTCTTATAGTCAATGAAGCACATGTACAGACTTTTTTGGACCTCTGTATATTTTTCTGCTAATATTCTTAGGCAAAATATTGCCCCTCTTGTTCCACTGTTCCGTCTAAAACCAAACTGTTCTTCTTGGATTTCGCTGTCTACCTTACTTTTTATTATTTCCTGTATGATTTTGAGCAGTATCTTAATTGCATGACTCATCAGGCTGATTGTTCTGAAGTCTGAACATTCTGTTGCATTTGGTTTTTTGGGCAATGTTATAAAAACTGATGTCTTTATGTCGTGTGGTATATATCCTGTATTGTATATATCGTTGCATAGATCTGTTATTGTATCTATACCAAAGCTCTCCAGAGCTTCTATCATTTCAATGTTTATGTTATCCATGCCTGCTGATTTTCCTTTTTGTATCATATATGTATGGCATTCTCTACTTCTGATCTGAGAATGTCTGGGAATTCATTAGAATCTGGTGATGGTTTTTTTTTTACCTCTGTTGTCCTCAAATAGTTCTTTTACGTATTCTGCCCATCTGTTTGATATGTCTTTCTCATCAAGTAATATTACACCATTTTTGTTCTTGATACAGTTTCCTCCTTGTGCAAACCGCGACCTATTTGATAATTTCTTTATTTCTTCATTCATATCTCTTGTCATGTGCTTTGCTTCCAAATCTTCTATTTCCTTGCATTTTGTTTCTATCCACCGTTCTTTTGCTTGTCTACACATAGTACTATGTCATTGTCTATTGTTTTATATTCTGGAGAGTTTTTTGCTTTCTTTCTTTCTGCCATTTTGTTCAAGATGTCATCTGTCATCCAAATTTGATTTTTCTTAGACTCCTTTTTAGGTAAATTTGCATTTGCTGATTGTATGCTTGTTTTTAAGCATTCCCATTTTGCGGTTACTTTTTCTTCTGGGTTTTCTCTTCTATACTGCTCCATGCTTTCTGTCAATAACTGTTGATATTTATTTTTGACGTCGATTAAATATTTCTGTTTTATATCTGGTTGTTTCAGCGCTGATATTTCTATCTGGGGTTCCTCCTGTCTTCTGTTTCCTGCTCTTTTCAGCTTTATATTTACTTTGATGACGACTGGATTGTGATCTGAATTTATGTCGGCACCAGGATGTGTCTTTGCACTTGTGACACTGTTCTTAAATCTATGTTTTATCATGATATAGTCAATCTGATTTCTTGTTACATCTCCTGGGCTTTTCCATGTGTATAATTTCCTTGGGTGGAGTTCAAAAAAGGTGTTACATATGACCAGCTGGTTTTCTTCACAGAACTGGATAAGTCTGTCTCCTCTATCATTTCTTGTCCCTAATCCATACTGTCCTACTATATTCTTGTATTTTCCTTTTCCTACTTTTGCATTCATATCACCCATTACTATCAACACATCTGTAGATTTGACTGGTTTAAGTGTGTGTTGTAGCTCTTCATAGTATTCTTCTATTTCTTCTTCGCTGTGATCTTTAGTTGGTGCATAAGTTTGTAAGATTGATATGTCGAATGGCTTTGCTCTCATCTTTAGTAACATCATTCTGTCATTGTGTGTCCAGTATCCACATACGTATTTTTCTAACTCCTTCTTTATCAACATTCCTACCCCTTTTTCATGTTTTTCTCCTCCTGAGTGTATAAGCGTGTACTGGTCTCTTTTTATGTAGCCTGTATCCAATAGTCTTGCCTCTGCAACTCCCAGTATATCGAGTTTCATGTATGTTGTCTCCAATATAAGATTGTCAAGCTTTCCTTCTCCGTTTAGAGTTCTAACGTTCCATGTTCCTATTTTTAGGCTCCTCCTACTAGTTTTTAGGTGGTCTTTCTCAGAGTGTTCCCTTTCAACAGAATTTAAGGAACACTCGTCATTATGTACTTCCTTACTCATTAGAGGAGTTGCCTCTTCCCTGTTACTTTGTACAGTAGATTCTTCCCCAGGGGACAGAGAGTTCTCTACATATCGGTTCTTATCTTGTTGTTGTGATTATCACGCGTACTCAAATCTTCTGCCAGAAAGGTAATCCCTGTCGTACGCGGACCACAGCCGGCTCCCTCAGGCAGACAATATGGCTTCCTTAGTCCCCTCCCGCCGAGGTGTCGGGAGGCACAGAGACCAACCGCGAAACACAGGTGGTCACTTGCCTGCTCTGTCTGGGTCGGAAAGGAGTTAATGTCAAAGTCAACCATTACTTTCACGTTTACCGTCTGCATTCAAGCTGGCTTGACCACTTAAGCGATTACAATTAATCTTCAAGATAGTCAATTACCCGTGAAATAACACTATTGCAGTGTGAGAAAGGGTATAGCAATTTAGGGAGTGTCAATGGCACGAATTCATGTGCGAAAAATGAAGAAACAAATGGATAATGTAGGAGAGAAGGAAAAAAGGTAAAAGGATACCCACAATATCATCACAGTAGCCCCTTCAGGCATAATTGATTATGGGAATGCGCCCCTGAGGTGATAGCTTTCAGCGGTTTTTTTGCTTGTTGTTCCTTTCGGAGTGTTCTTTTCTCTTCTGCTTGCCGTGAGAGCTTCTTTTCGCCCTATCTGAGGTGGCGCCATAAGGAGCATCGACACTTGGTGCAATTGGCAGCTTCTTCCTCCCAGGTTGCTGGATTTATGTCCAGTGTCTTAATGTCTCACTCTCACACATCTTTCAACTTCAGACGCGGCCACCCGACTGTTCTTTTGCCATCTGCCAGTTGTCCGTAGAAACTATCTTAAGGGATGCCACCATCTTCCATGCGGCGGACATGGCCAAGCCAGCGTCTATGAACATAAAATTATTCCATATTACTAAACATCTAAAGCAATGTCATTGTACGTACCCGATATACTTTCTAGCCACATAGAATCCTACTACTTTAGCCACACATAGGGCTATACTGATAGACATTGAGGCACGTCCGTTCCGTAAACACATTGGAGGGCAAATCACCTCGTCTCAGAAATAAGCATGTCATTACATGAGAGCACATATACATGCATACCGAGGCTCTTCTGCTCGACAAATACTTTTCAGACAAAATTTCCTATTATATATATATATATATATATATATATATATATATATATATATATATATATATATATATATATATATATATATATATATATATATATGTGTGTGTGTGTGTGTGTGTGTGTAAGTGTGTGTGTTTGTACACTCACAGTGCAACCCACTTAAGCAAAACACGTTTAAGCCGATTTTCGGTTACGTCGAAGCAATTTTGCAGGTCCCGGCCAAATGTCTTTTTTGGTTTTGTTAAAAAAACTCCGATTAAGTCGACATCTGATAACTCGAATTTTCGGATAAGTCGAAGTGATTGCTCAGTCTGAACTCAAACTAGGACTCGCTTAAGCAGAAGTTTTGTCTTCGCGCCTCTTCAGAAGATCAAGTTACAGTTAAAGGTATCTGTGGCGGCATGTAGTTTTTTTATTTTTGCGAATAGGCGATCCATAAATGATGCCGGGTTGCAGACTTCAGTTCTACCAGTCTGCAAAAGATTGTGAACGGATGGGCTCCAGACTCACTGATCAAAGAAAGACAGCCAAGAACGACTCGTAATAAGCCGCTATGATGAAAGGGACATCGATAGCCCCTTGTGCAATATAAAAAATAACTCGTAATAGCGGCCTACCTGTACTATGATCGTTTTTGTTATTACCCATCGTCTCCCTAAGCAGACTTTCTTCTTCTTTGATCCTTAGCCGCCGACCGTCAAAGCAGTCAGTGGCCATTACGCCTGGTGGCGTCTTGTAGGGCAACAACAAATTGATTCCACTTTGCTCGGTCGGCGGCCATCCTTCGTACAGTGCCACCAGTGATGCCACAGCTGGGTATTTCTTACTAGATCTGGGTTTTTGGGCTTCCGTCTGGGTATCTGGGTAATTTTTTTCAAAATCTGCATTAATCTGGGTATATTTGACAATTGGCATTTACAATGTATGTATATTCTGTGCACTGAGCATTATACATTATATGTATATTATAATTAAATGTAAAACATTATGTACTATCTATTTTTTTTATTCCACTTAAATTTAATTCTTGTTTTCAACCACGTCAATGGCGTTGTTTTTTTACTCGTTTACATCAGCTCACACTGGCATATACTTTGTGTTGGGGGAAAAGTAGCTATTACAAGTTTTTCATCAAACCAAAAGAGCCTTGTCTCCAAGACAAAATTGCTAAATAGCGGAGATACTGTTGTCGGCTTTCATGGCAGAACATAATACTCCCGTTTTCGCAAGCTGATCATTTGATTCAATGTTGCAAGCAGATGTTTCCAGACAGCACAATTGCTCAAAAAATGTAACTGAAGCGCACCAAGGCTGCCTATGTGATGCAGTACGGTATTGCTCATTTTGAGCGGCTTGAAGTTATAAACATTTGCAGAAATCAAAAATTTTCTATACTCGTTGATGAGAGTACTGATATTTCTACGAACCAGATGTTGGCAGTCGTTGTGTGATTCTGTGACACAAAAACAATAAAAGTAGTTGATTCACTGTTAGACCTCATTGAGTTAGAGGATGGACTGGTCTTGGCATGTTTACAGATGTTAAGAAGTTGAGCACGCATGAAATCCCGCTTAGTAACGTCATTGGTTTTGCTGCAGACAACTGTGCCACTGATGGGGACTGCAAGTGGTTTAAAGGCACATCTGAAGAAAGAGATTCCACATGACTTTGTTCTCGGCTGTGTTTGTCATTCATTTGCACTTTGTGCAAATTTTGCCAGCAACCACCTACCATCTTAGCAGCGCAGTTCCCAACAGTTGTTTCAGAAGAGAGACTTGATCGTCTGTCTGATCAATGGCGAGAACTGGCATCGTACCGAAAAGATCTTGGACATCTAGTGGATGAGGATCCGCCCGCATTCTGGCTGGGACTGCAACAAGTAACAGATGCTAATAACCAGAAGAAATTTGATGTTTTGGCTGACCTCATGTGCACGCTTATGGCACTACCTCACTCCTAAGCATGCGTCGAAAGAGTGTTTTTGAAAGTTAACTTAGTTTAAACTAAACAAACCAACAAGCTTTTGTGTGAAACAGTTTACAATCGAATACTAGCCAAGCAAGCAGTTGCCAAAGATGGAGTTTGTCATAAGTTTAATCCTAGTAAAAGCGTGGTTGAAGATGTGCGTGAAGGACGTTGTCGGCAGAGATATGCAAAGATTTTGGAACTTCACAATCAAGATTCCACGTTGTCAATTCATGCATATGATCTTGACGAAGGAGAAGTTGTCGACATGGATGCCGAGTCTCTGACAAGTGACATTTTTCAACAGTAGCAAGTTACAACTAACATTTTATATTTAATTTGAGTAACATTTTGTTAATGTAACTAATGTAAGTATTTTACTGTTAAAATATCTCATTTTCAAGAGTTCATATATTGGGGTGTTATTAAAATCATTTTTATTTAATTGTGAATTTTTGGTAATAAAAAAAAAAATAAAAAAATGAAGAAATACATAAAAATTGGTAGCACACAGATTATTAGTGCTAAAGATGCATATAAAAGATTATGTAAGCATCGTCTATCCCGTGTATTTGGGGCATAAAATAATCTGGGTATTTCTGGGTTTTTTTAAGAAGAACATCTGGGTTTATCTCTAGAACTTGAGTGGCAACGCTGAGTGCCACAACTCTGGTTCATTCTTTGCATCTCAGTCTCCACAGTCCTCCGTCAAGTTGTTTTTGGTCGGCCTCTCTTTCGTTTTCCTTCAGGGGTCCATAGCATAGCTGTTCTTGTGATGGCATCGGGGTCTCTTCTGAGGACATGGCCAACCCAGCTCCAGCGTCTGCCAGCTATGATGGTGTGCATGTCCTCTTCCTTGCTCCGAGTAAGCAGATCTTGGTTGGTGATGGTATTCGGCCAAAAGATTCGGAGAATTTTTCTTAGGCATGTTGTGTGAAAAGAGGACAATTTCGACATTTCCTTCTCTGTAACTCTCCAGCTCTCCGCGCCATAGAGAAGCACAGAAAACACACAGCTCTGATATAATCTTAATTTTGTGCTTGTGCTGTACTGAGAGGACTTCCAGATGTTGTTTAGACTAAAAAAGGCTGTTCTTGCTTTTTTCATTCTGTTGTTGATGTCTTTACTTGCTCCGCCGTCTGGTGTTACTATGCATCCTAGGTATGTGAAGGCATCTGTTTGTTCCAGTTTTCCCTAAGCAGAGGCCAGCAACAAATGCGTACCAAGCCTTCTAGTGTCCTTTCAGATCTTCTATATCCCTTTAAGTGCATGTTTCCAGTACCCTATGCATGATATCACGTTGTATAATGCTTCACCTTCATTATTTCCCTAATAGTTCTGATTTTTTTTCTTCACAATCTTCATGAGACCAGCACGATGTTATACACAAAGATCACACAAAAACTGTGTGCTATGTAACGCTAATGCTGGAAACTGATATTTTGTTTTAGAATTTGTCTTCTGTGGTTACTGTTTCTAAGATTCGATGCTATGATTTTAATTAACTCTAGCTAATGCTGCTATGGATTAAAAAAAAAACGCGTGCACTGTGTTTGGTTATAGGATATGTAGTTTTAAATGTTTTGATATTTGTGCCTACGGTACAAACAAAGGGCATAATGCTGCACTTTATGCTTTTAATTTGCTTTTGAAAAGTGGAAAAGATGCAAAAATGCTATTCAAACAATGAAACAGATGTAAATAGGGTTAAAATATTTACTTTTTACTTTCTCTCTTATTTTGACCGCTAAATGTCCAGCTCTGAGCAAACTCCCGATAAGCAGAATTTCGGATAAGCAGAAGTATTTTAAATGGTTTCAGCGATTTATACTTAATCGGTATAAATTTATTTATTTCCTGTGTCGTTCTTCCCCATAATAATTTCATATCGCATCCATCAACTTCATACGGAGCATAGACCTTCAAAGCTGTTCAACAATCCTTCTTATCGCGTGCGAGTTGGTCGAGGTCAATCCATGTCATCTTTACCTCCCTTAAGTCTGTTTCCATCTCCTTTACGTGTGATTTTTCGTAATCTGGAAATTTAAGAATTAGGACTGCATTGTAATGCTATCACACCCGTGTGTTGCCGGGGCCCGAAAGGGGAGCAAAGAATAGTAACACTGCACCCTACCACGCATGTCGTAAAAAGCGACTAAGGAGGGTTGGGCATGGGGCTGTTTACCCCATCCCGTAAAAACTTCGCACAGTGGGCTGATCACCTGCTTGCCAACCAATCTGATTACGGAAACAACGATAGATTGTTTGGTCTGTTTTTGTTCCACAAAGACGCCACTAGGCGTGGTGGAAACAGCGATAGATTGATCAATTTGTTGTTGCCCTAAGACGCCACTAGGCGTACTGGCCACATACTGCTTTGCCGGTTGGTGGTTAAGGATGGAAGAAAGAAGAAGAAGTAATGCTATCAGCACATTTTCGCTATGTTTATTCTATCCAAAAGCCAACGTCGTGACCACACCTCTTGTCTTGCAGTTATTTATCTGTTTGGTTCTTTCCATACGTTTCATTGTTGTTTCGCTGGCATATCGATCGATATTTTATCGGAGTACGATATTAATGTCACGACAACGACACTGTCGTGAAATATTCTAATCCACATATATAAATTAAAAGGTAAATATAAAGCCTAACAAATAAATTCTAATAAAGAAAAGAGCAATGGTAAAATAACAGTGCTGTCACAATAACTGTACTCGAAATCCCCTTGTTTTCTGCTTCGTCTGCAAATTGTAACGCTTTCACGTTGATAGTAAAAGCCTACTATATTATTACCCGCTTTCTTCAATGAAACGTGTGCTGTATTTCTTGGAAAAACATTGAGATACCAAGCTGATCAATGACCTAATTTAAATATTTCATTCATTCCATTTTATACACGGCGTAACTAAAGACAGATGGACTAAAGGATAGAGAGAAGGGAGAGGCATAAAGCCGAACACGTGCAACACTAAACACGCGTCGCGCGATACACAATTACTACTATCACGCGTGTAAGGCCACATGCACTAACTTTTTCAGACGGACAGTGATAAATTCACTACCCTTCCCAGAGTTAGGTTTTTAAATCCTGAAAAACTCTTATTAGAAAAGATGACAATAGATGGGTTTACGTTTGAAAACATTACAGTACCCAGACAGCACATCTTCGAAACAGGAGGTAGAAGAAATTGCATATTTTGAACGCAGCCACTTAGCTCTTTTAAATTTGTATATTTGGGTTCCTTAAGGCTTGCGGACAAAGAATATGTAAAACGTTACGCAAATAGTCTAGGAATTAACAAGTTATAACCAAAATAAAATAGTGGGGATGCCTGACAGCATGAAATCATTTCTGCTCATAAAATTTTTTAATAACGTGTGTGAAAAAACCTTGCGTACGGAAATAGCCTACCATGTAAACTCCAAATTGATTGGAGCGCAACAAATATAAGACTAAACACGATTGGTCGGACTATAAATACTATCTTTGGTTGTTAGGGGAGACGTAGGAAGTTAAAATTTTTTCAAACACTTGTCGAAACGTGGCTCCATTGGCCAGACTCGCTGATATACTCACTTAGGAGCGTTAGTTCGAGACCACTAGTTCAAATAAGCTTGATAAAGCAACAGTGCGTTGAAGCCAGCTCATATTTTTGCTAAATAAAAGCCTGGAACATAAGCAGATGGGAATTTGTGCCAGTATTTGTGCCAGAATTCATTGCTAATCAACGTATCTGTGTTTGTTTCCATGAATTGTGGTAAGCTTGAAACATTCAGTATCTTTTAATGAAAATTGAATGTGAATTGTTAATTTATGCCTGTATATATGTGTAGTTCAGTAGCAAACATGATGTAAAGCCTATAATGCTCCAGCCTGAACAGAAGGTGTCGGAGGAAAGTAAAACTGCATGGAATGGCCAAACAGTACACTGACACCTAGATTATTGATTAGACAGAAATAATGCTGGAAGTGCAGAGGCGTAGTAACCATTAAGGAGGTTAATACTGGTATAAAGTATTTCAGATGAAGCTGACAGTTGGCCTAACGCTCTGAACTCAATGTTTGTGATGTATTGTGCTCAGTGTATAACTAGAGTATCAATTAGTTATGAAGTAGAAGGTACATCCTTCTTGTTTTCAGGGACCGTGGTCTTGATGGTATTGAGCAGCACCTGGTCAGAGCTTTGCTGAATCCAGAGTCGGACAGCCTACTCCTTGGTCCATTTAGCTATCAGTGAGGTGTCTCCAGAGCACAGGGGAGAAATCGAGCAGAGGAGTCTTTTCCTGCCGCCATCACGCAAGATAAGCTGATGTGGCCAGCTGAGCTCAAAATTATGTACCCCCATCTTAAAATAACATTGTAACATAAACTTAAGAGGGGAAGTAAATTGTTTTAATATCAGGAACTGAGAACATCTCCAATACTAGTTCCAATAAAGACATACTATTGAAGTCATGATGACAAATACCAACAGAGCTTGAACAAAACAAAACCAGTATTACCTCATATTACTACTACACAACTGACACACATAGGATACTTTTAATAATATATGTCACTACAATATTCATATTGATAAATTCTGTACATATAACTTGTAATTAAAATTGATTGTGATTCCTGGTTCCCTTTGTATTTGAATCAGGACACATATTCATTCATGACAGCAATGAATACATATTGTTATTTGAAAAGTTATCAGTGACTCCTTTAAGATATCCTTGTAGAGTGTTTTATGTATGTGAGTGTCACAGTGTTGTCAAGTGTGGTGGAATAAATTAAATTGTTTATCTGTCTGTTGTTGTTATGACTTACACTTCATCATACACATACCCTAGACATACAACGTAGTCATCACACTATTCCAGAATAATTCTGAGATATATATATATGTGGCAGCAAGTAAGGTTATCTATAATACACTACTCTTATTAGATATAGATACCTTCACAGCTGATCTCAGTCAGTACACTAAGTCCCCTATAAATATTTATAACATCCCACTTCACCACATATATTTGGGTCTCGCTCTTGGGATTTTGAATCTTTCCCTATTAAAAATATTGGGGGTAATTCACTTCAGGGAATATAAGAATTAAAAGGTATCCTTGGGTGGAATTAAATAAGGTTGAGCTCACGGTGCCTGTGTTGTCCATTAGATATATAGTTAGAGATTGAATTGTTGGTTAGACATTGTATAAATTTACCTGATAGACAATGGCGGACCTGGCCAAATTTCGATCTGCTGCTGTTCAGACTGCAAAAGAGTTAGGATTAGATGGGCAAGTTATGGTTGCCTATGTCACTACGGAATGTGACAAATTTATTGAACGCGAAGAAAGAAGGTTTGAAGCCGAAAGAAAGTTAGAGGCTGAAAAAGAAATTAAGAGGTTGCAGATTGAGGCTGAGGCTAAGAAATTGGAAGCAGAAAGAGAAGACAAAAGATTGGCTGCAGAAAGGGAAGCAGAAGATAAAAGATTACAAAGGGAACATGAGTTACGACTAAGGGAGTTTGAGTTTCAAGGCCATGCTCCTGAAAATGGTGCCAGTCCCTTTGCCTCTGATGCCACTGCTAGCCAAGGAGCCTCAACCTCAGCTATGAATTTTCATTTAGATCATTTTGTTGAGAAAGACGATGATATAGAGAGCTACCTAAATAGGTATGAACTATTAGCTACCACATATGGGTTAGAGAGAGAAAGGTGGAGCTTAAAGTTATCTCAAGGACTTCGTGGGGCAGCTTATGAAGTTTTTGCAAAAATGAGCAGAGGTGATCAGGAAAATTATGACATGCTAAAGCAGGCTCTTTTGTTAAGATATGAAAAGAATGCAGAATTTTATAGGAAAAAATTTAGGAATGCTAAACTACTGTCAGGTGAAACCTATCACCAGTTCCCTGCACGAATAGAGACATACTTGGAGAAATGGACTTCTCTGGGGAAAACCCAAGATCTTAAGGAAATGGTCCTTATAGAGCAGCTAAGAGAGTCCATGGCTCCAGACCTGAGAAAGTTTCTCATGGAACAAGGTGCAGAGAGGCTGGGTGAGTTGCTAAATGCTGCTGAAAGGTATCAAGCAGCTCAAGCAGAGGTAACAGGTAATAAAAAGAAACAAGTGGATAACTTTAGGGCACCACAGGACTTTAATAAATTTGATCCTAGGGATCAAAACAAAGGTAAGCACCAGTTTGATAGGCCACGGTATGAAAATAAAAATAAATTCCCACAATTCGATGAAAGGAAATATGATGAAAGAAAATCTTTCAACCAAGGAAAAAGGTGGTGTAAAAATTGTCAGATGGACAATCATGACACTGACCGTTGCAGAAGGAAACCTGTGTATATGGCAACCCTTCAGGTCAGGTCGACCTCAAGACAGGAGGAGGATATTATGTTGGATACCACTCCAGAAGAGATGAGGAAGGCACAGGCTGGGGATAAAACACTCAAGCCTTGTTTCAGAAAATTGTCAACTTGTCATACAACTCCAGGCAAGGGAGATTTTTACATGAAAAACAAGTTGATGTATAGGAAGACTGGAGCTAGATCCAAAGGTCAGGGACAGCTGGTACTTCCTAAAAGATATAGGGCAGACTTAATAAGGAGCCTACATGTGAAACCAGATGGGGACCATGAGAAGATAGGTACCATCATTCAAAAGGTGGCTCACAATTATTATTGGCCCAAAGCAAGATGGGACATTGAGAATTTTGTAGAAAGGTGTAGCATAGCACATGAGGGAACACCCACAAGTGGGAACATGGATCAGGACCTGGACACGCCACGGGGCAAAATTAGGCCTGATAATAAAAAGAAAAATAGATTTGATAAAGTGGACCAAATGGAATGGGAAGCCCCTTTTCACGGACAAGCTTCACTTAACTGTTTTACAATGGCCACTATGCGGAGAGTGCAAAAAGATGTCTTACCCCAGGATAAGCCGACAATCCCTCAATCGGACTTAGACAAACTGGAGGAAGAAGATGTAGAGAGGAAATCTCTCATCAAGAATTTTAAGTGGGGAGAAAGCCCCAAAAGAAAAATTGGTAGCGGTCGTTTTGTGAATGATAATTCTGGGAAGAAAAATCATCACTATAAAGCTTCGAGTGGAAGAGACCATACCGGTGTATGGACAAATAGGTCCACACAATTAAAGGTCCATATGTAGCTTTGTTAAGAACGTGGACTGATGAAAAGGCAGAGGAAAACATTACATCTTCATACCAATATGTGAATGAGCTGACCACTCGTTTAAAAACTGGCTGGAAACTTGCCAATGAAAATTTGAAACAAGCCAGGAAGAAACATGCTGCCTATTATAACAGGAAGGCGAAAGACAGAAATTTGGCTGTGGGAGAGAAAGTACTGCTTCTTTTGCCCGGGAGTCAGAATAAGTTACAAATTGGATGGCAGGGTCCATATACAGTTTTAGAGAAGGTATCTAGAACAAATTATAAGATAGATAAGAAGGGGAAAGAAAAAATCTATCATGTGAACCTCCTGAAGAAATATTTGGAAAGAGAACATCAGGAGGAGACACACTTGTTGACCTTGTCCATCGCCATGGAGATGAAAAAGGAACCACTTTCATCATTTGAGTATCCATTACACCCCTGTGAGACAGCAGCACAGGTGAAAATCAGTACACATTTAACGAAAACTCAGAAAGAGAGAGTGCAACAGGTTCTAAATAATCATGCAGAGGTGTTAACAGACCGACCAGGGCATACAAACCTATTGGAATATGATATGAAACTGATAGACCACACACCTGTCTGTATGAAACCATATTCGATTCCGTTTGCTAAGGAGAAAGCTTTGAAGGAAGAGATAGACTATCTATTGAAGGAGGGAATTATTTCACACAGTGAATCCTCATATAGTTCCGGTGTTGTACTCTTAAGGAAGCCCTCTGGAGAACATAGACTCTGTATAGATTACAGGAGACTGAATGCTATTACAGAAGGACAGGTGGATCCATTGCCGGATACAAATCAGCTGGTTGCCAGTTAAATAAGGCTAAATATTTCTCAAGGGTGGATCTGAGTAAAGGATAATATCAGATTCCAGTAAAACCTGAGATCAGACAAAATTGTTGGATGTAAACATTTCGAAGATTATGGGATCCACTACAAAAACTCTGCTATCACCAGGTATATGTTATCTCCTCATAACGTACATTTTGAGGGAAATATAATGTTCTCTGGACATGTCATTGCGCAGACTCAGAGAAGAGAAATGGTGAATACGGGTTGCAAAGCAGCATTAAGACAAGCACTCACACTTGCGGCTGTTCAGTAACATAACCGAAATATATTATTGGTTGTAGAAGTCTGAGGCAGATTTCAAGAGTAGTGCCTACTCTGAAAAGACCCAACTACATAAAACCATGATAGCACCACAGCAGAGGAAAGTCAAGTTGACTTACATTTATCTATGTGTATATAGAATAAAGGACTGACATATAATGTCTGTTTTAAGAGGGGAGGTGTCGTGAAATATTCTAATCCACATATATAAATTAAAAGGTAAATATAAAGCCTAACAAATAAATTCTAATAAAGAAAAGAGCAATGGTAAAATAACAGTGCTGTCACAATAACTGTACTCGAAATCCCCTTGTTTTCTGCTTCGTCTGCAAATTGTAACGCTTTCACGTTGATAGTAAAAGCCTACTATATTATTACCCGCTTTCTTCAATGAAACGTGTGCTGTATTTCTTGGAAAAACATTGAGATACCAAGCTGATCAATGACCTAATTTAAATATTTCATTCATTCCATTTTATACACGGCGTAACTAAAGACAGATGGACTAAAGGATAGAGAGAAGGGAGAGGCATAAAGCCGAACACGTGCAACACTAAACACGCGTCGCGCGATACACAATTACTACTATCACGCGTGTAAGGCCACATGCACTAACTTTTTCAGACGGACAGTGATAAATTCACTACCCTTCCCAGAGTTAGGTTTTTAAATCCTAAAAAAACTCTTATTAGAAAAGATGACAATAGATGGGTTTACGTTTGAAAACATTACAGTACCCAGACAGCACATCTTCGAAACAGGAGGTAGAAGAAATTGCATATTTTGAACGCAGCCACTTAGCTCTTTTAAATTTGTATATTTGGGTTCCTTAGGGCTTGCGGACAAAGAATATGTAAAACGTTACGCAAATAGTCTAGGAATTAACAAGTTATAACCAAAATAAAATAGTGGGGATGCCTGACAGCATGAAATCATTTCTGCTCATAAAATCTTTTAATAACGTGTGTGAAAAAACCTTGCGTACGGAAATAGCCTACCATGTAAACTCCAAATTGATTGGAGCGCAACAAATATAAGACTAAACACGATTGGTCGGACTATAAATACTATCTTTGGTTGTTAGGGGAGACGTAGGAAGTTAAAATTTTTTCAAACACTTGTCGAAACGTGGCTCCATTGGCCAGACTCGCTGATATAATCACTTAGGAGCGGTAGTTCGAGACCACTAGTTCAAATAAGCTTGATAAAGCAACAGTGCGTTGAAGCCAGCTCATATTTTTGCTAAATAAAAGCCTGGAACATAAGCAGATGGGAATTTGTGCCAGTATTTGTGCCAGAATTCATTGCTAATCAACGTATCTGTGTTTGTTTCCATGAATTGTGGTAAGCTTGAAACATTCAGTATCTTTTAATGAAAATTGAATGTGAATTGTTAATTTATGCCTGTATATATGTGTAGTTCAGTAGCAAACATGATGTAAAGCCTATAATGCTCCAGCCTGAACAGAAGGTGTCGGAGGAAAGTAACACTGACACCTAGATTATTGATTAGACAGAAATAATGCTGGAAGTGCAGAGGCGTAGTAACCATTAAGGAGGTTAATACTGGTATAAAGTATTTCAGATGAAGCTGACAGTTGGCCTAACGCTCTGAACTCAATGTTTGTGATGTATTGTGCTCAGTGTATAACTAGAGTATCAATTAGTTATGAAGTAGAAGGTACATCCTTCTTGTTTTCAGGGACCGTGGTCTTGATGGTATTGAGCAGCACCTGGTCAGAGCTTTGCTGAATCCAGAGTCGGACAGCATACTCCTTGGTCCATTTAGCTATCAGTGAGGTGTCTCCAGAGCACAGGGGAGAAATCGAGCAGAGGAGTCTTTTCCTGCCGCCATCACGCAAGATAAGCTGATGTGGCCAGCTGAGCTCAAAAATTATGTACCCCCATCTTAAAATAACATTGTAACATAAACTTAAGAGGGGAAGGAAATTGTTTTAATATCAGGAACTGAGAACATCTCCAATACTAGTTCCAATAAAGACATACTATTGAAGTCATGATGACAAATACCAACAGAGCTTGAACAAAACAAAACCAGTATTACCTCATATTACTACTACACAACTGACACACATAGGATACTTTTAATAATATATGTCACTACAATATTCATATTGATAAATTCTGTACATATAACTTGTAATTAAAATTGATTGTGATTCCTGGTTCCCTTTGTATTTGAATCAGGACACATATTCATTCATGACAGCAATGAATACATATTGTTATTTGAAAAGTTATCAGTGACTCCTTTAAGATATCCTTGTAGAGTGTTTTATGTATGTGAGTGTCACAGTGTTGTCAAGTGTGGTGGAATAAATTAAATTGTTTATCTGTCTGTTGTTGTTATGACTTACACTTCATCATACACATACCCTAGACATACAACGTAGTCATCACACTATTCCAGAATAATTCTGAGATATATATATATGTGGCAGCAAGTAAGGTTATCTATAATACACTACTCTTATTAGATATAGATACCTTCACAGCTGATCTCAGTCAGTACACTAAGTCCCCTATAAATATTTATAACATCCCACTTCACCACAGACACCAAAGTACGGACCTCTTCTTTCGATACGTTCTCCCTTCTTATTGTATTGTTATGAAACATAGAGAACAACAAAAACAACAACCGAAAAACTACATACTTTCATAAATGGGTGCTTGCGTAGAATAGATAGGTTGAAATAGTATGACAAGGTCACCAATGTAGAACTGATGACAAGAACCAGACAAGTGCCAGTGGGATAAGAAGAAGACCCTGTCGATGGATAGGACACACATTGAGGAAACCTGTTAACATTACAAGGCAGTCCTTGTTCTGTAATCCCCAGGGAAAGAGAGGCAGAGGTAGACCAAAAACACACGGAGAAGGGAATTAGAGACAAGTGAAGCTAACGAGGAAGACGTGGCACGTGATACAAGGACTTGGCGTGTGTTTGTTGAAGGGCTATGCTAAAGAGTATTGATTGATGCATTCTCTTTGGTAATCTCCGCTAATTTTTTTTTTTAATCCTGCTATTCTGCTCACGCACCTGTATAAGAAAGTGTGCACAGTTTGGTTTATTTTTGTTGTTTTCCATGTTTCAGAGCCATGCAATAGCACTGCCTTGTCATTTAGGTTGAAGATTCTTATTTACGTGTTACACTTGATCTCTTTTGATGTTTACATATACAGTATTTCCCAGTGCAATGAAATCCCGTATTTCCTGTTATATTCTGACTTTGATATCATTGTCCGTTCCTACAACTTTGTTTATGTTGCTGTCAAGATATGTATATGAATCCACATCTTATTCCAAAAATTCGCCTAATGGAAATTAATATTTCAAAAAATGGGACCACCGTTTGTCCCGTATTCTTTTCGCCCGACAGCGCGACGAGGCAGTGAAAAACGGGAACGACTGTGATAAGAAATGGACGTCTGGACACCAGATTTTATTGATACGGTCTCCGAAAAAGAAGTATTTAGCCTATGTGGACTTAGAAGGCTGAGACTGTCTCCTCAAAGACATGTAAAGAATGGGCTAATCCCTACTCTATTCAGGCTCAGTTCGACACCGGCCAGCAGTGCACTCGATCATAGCTTAGGGCCTGCGTTGTTATTCGTATTGTTGCCCGATTAGGTCAATGGCGTCTGATAGATTCACAATTGTCAAAGATGCTTCTTACTCGTTGTTACAACAAGCGTATCACAAATCTAAAATTAGCTTTTTCGGAGCGGAGGTAACGATTTTTAACACTTAATGGAAGTAGACATTCTACGAAATCTCAAAAACTTGGTATCGGCTGGAAGAGGGGGAAAGGGGGGGGGGGGGGGGGGGGGGGAAGAAGAGTTGACAAGATAGGCCCTTCCTAAATAGAAGGTAACGTCTGCGCGAATACATAGCCTCTGTCAACCAAGCCAATCGCACCTGTTCGTGGTACCTCCTGCTTTTGCTAACACGGCTCTGGCGAATGGCGAATAACTGGCGCCAAATAACCGTTCCCCTGCGTCTAGGGGGTAAAACAATTGACTATTGGTGGGGGTCCTACAGAAACCCCTCAGAGCAGCATGCCCCCAATTAGGTGCGGAAACATTGGGCCCACCGGCGTGTGGACTTGTCCTAAATTCTCACCAAGGTGATACCCAGGGAACTCACCCTGGTAAAACTAAAGTCGGGAAGCAAACCATGCAAAAAATCTGTTCAGGAGGAACATGATAGTCTTGGTTGACAATCAACCTAAGAGAAGGAAAACTTCACACAAACCCGGGTAGGAAAGACTTGTTAGTCCGGAAAGACAGCTTTCCTAGGAGAGACAACTCTGATAACAAACAACTGCTGCCTTGCAGGAAGGTCACGGAAAACCAGAGATTAGGGAAGCAGCCGCAAATAAATGCATGCTGAAGACGGATGTACTGGGCCGCAAGGTGCGTAACATAGTGTAACGCAAACCGCCTTGAGATGACAGTATCTGGTACAATTAATTTTGTGTTGAAAACAAACGAAAAAGGGTTTACAGAAACATGTTTTAAACTACTTACTATTATTTTCATGTTTATCTCCTTAAGAAGCATGAAGCTACTATTGTAGCTCCCCCCAACCCTCCATCCTTTTTTACAGGCTTTTCTTTAACTTGCAACGTATGTCACCTTCAAATCTTGCAATCGATTTTTCAATCACTTTCAGATGAGCAATAGCTCTGAAACAAGGCACAGTTGTGTATTCCCAATGACAATGCAATAATCAGTCGTAAAAATAATAAAATGAATAAAACTAAAATTAATATTAATTTTGTTTGTTTGTATTGTTTCTTCGGGGAAATGGGCGATAACTGCAAATAATCTAGGTGTATTCTTTTCAACAAGATTGTCTCTATTGAGAGAAATATTGAAACTTCTCTTCCCCCCGCCCACCCCCCCCCCCACCCCCCCCCCCCCCCCCCCCCCCCCCCACCCCCACACCACCCCCCCCCCCCCCCCCCCCACCCACCACACACACACAAATACACTATTGCACGGGCGTGCACAGACATACACGCAACTGACTACATTCAAAAAAATGTAATTTACAATTCTTATCAACATTTAAAAAAAATATTAACTTTCCGTATAATATACTGAATAATGAAATCCGCCTCCTGTGCTCTGGACTCGTTTATCGCAAACTGATAATGTCATTAGCGGATCGATTACATTTGACTTTCATGTAGTATTAAAAAAAAAAAAACACTAAACAGAAGAAAATAAAAATAAAAATATTTTAAACACAGGCCTTTAATGCAGTAAAAAGCCACAAATAATTTTTCACGGAGTTTATAGCTTGCAGTAAAAAAATGTAACATCAAATTAAGAATGCATTAAAGGCCTGTGTTTAAAATATATTTTTTAAATATTTTTTTCCATGCAGGACGCCGTAATAAAAACACCACATGCCCTCTTGTTGGGCTTGTTTCTATAAGTATTTTATCTTACAAGATGAGGACCCTAGTCTGATATAAATATTAGACAAACATAAAGGTCAGGAAAGCCACTCATGTCTGTTGTTTTTCTGTAGTCTAGTTTTCTACTTCTTTATTTCTTACGAGTGCCTGAAAACATACCTTTATGTTTGTCTAATATTTATTTACTGTTTACAGGCCTCGGGTTTCCCTTCCTTATGTGTTATAAACCCTAGTCTTATGCGCGACCGCACTTTAGATGCATTTACGACATGCCTGGTGGGAACAGTTGATCTAGTCTTTCGTATTTCCTCAGAGACACATGGGAACCAGATGAAGTATAACATTGTTGAAGCTTTCCTTATAATCTTTGGCAATACTGAGTTAAATGTACAATACTGCTAATTTTGTACTTACATTATCATATATACATGTTATATTTTTACATTGAAAGTGTGGACAGAAGTTTTTCACTGGCAGAATGAGCTAGCCGTAACGTTACAGCGAAATTATTTTCTTCATAAACGACACTTTGAAGCACACAGTATGAATTCAAGAATGCAATTAAAATAAAAAAAATCTGCGATTTATGCATGAATGATTCATGGACACGATTTCTTGGTTAAGATATTGCCTGTTTTTCTTGATTCACAGCTAGTTTAACTGATTATTTGTTTTCATCAACCTTATTTATCCTACCTTGCCTGAGTGACGAAGATACTTGTATGATACGTCTACTGCTGTTTTATTGCTTTGTTGCAAGCAAGGATTTATATTCAAATTTTATTGGCTATCATGACAAATATGGGAAATCAAGAGCCAGGGATCCAGGCATCCAGGACGACCCAGAGTTCGCTAGGAGGACAACATTAGACAATATCTGAAGGACCGAGGACTAGATTGGAACGAGGACATGAGGAAAAGAGCCGATAGGACAGTCTGGTGCTCTCTCAGGCATACATTCCAGTGAGGACGAGGAACGACTAATTATAAGCATGAACATTCAAATTTTTACATATTATTCACATGGATCTAACATGGTAATTTGTGTCAGTTCGTGTTCCGTACTCGTTTCAACTGCGTCGAAACAATTTTAAAGTGGAAGATATCCTGTCATTGTACAAGGTTAGATATTTTAACTTATTCAGATTTCTCATTAACTTTTCATAGTGTGTACGTTTTCGTGGTTTCATAGGAATTAGGCGTCTGACAAAGTGCATCGACTCATTCTTGTATTTTCAAAACACCGTCTGAATTTTAATGATGTCTGGATTTTACCGATGTTCTATTGATTCTTAAGCTGTCAATGTTCCAGTATTGTAAACTCCTTCTGCAGTACTCACAAACAATGTTCTAGGTAGTTTTAGAGATTAGCATAGGAAAAGACCAACAACGGTGTTTGTTTGTATAAAAATTATGAGAAATTTATGTTTATGTATAGTTTGTCAACATGTTTCAGTTAAAGTGCCACAGACATTCTCTTTCTTTCTTATTTTGAGCGCCTATAGTGCAGTTTAGTCACGTTACTTTTTTTTTTAGACCCTTCTTATGGGAGACAAAAATTACATCTCGTGAGATGAAATACTTAAGAAAAGCCATTAATGTTACAAGTAGAAACAGAATGAGAAATTATGGCAACAAAAAACTGTAGAGTTCCATCCAGCATCAAGTATAAAAAAAGACATTATGTGGTTTGGCCATGTAATTAGGATGGAGCCCGAAAAATTACCACTACGCGCCTACAACAGTTGAAGATGGTTTTCGGGTATGGGGAAGACAAAAAGGCAGAGGGTAGACAATACACAGAACTACTACAACCACACTGGCTCATAGCAGTCAATGTAACATAATTGTGTTCAAATACGCAAATTTCAGCTCCCTACCACGCTTCACGGCTATAATGGAACGGAGGCGTAAAGAAAAGTAAAAATGGCATTGCCCAGAATCTGTAACTTGTCGAATCGATAGCATTGTAATATGTAGTGCTCAATTCTACCAGCCAGTTAACACCGGACATCTTCTTGAGGGAGGTTTTCTTCTTCTTCTTCTCCTTCTTCTTCTCTTCATTCTTCTTCTTCTTCTTCTTCTTCTTCTTCTTTTTCTTCTTCTTCTTCTTCTTCTTCTTCTTCTTCTCCTTCTTCTTCTTCTTCTTCTTCTTTTTCTTCTTCTTCTTCTTCTTCTTCTTCTTCTTCTTCTTCTTCTTCTTCTTCTTCTTCTTCTTCTTCTTCTTCTTCTTTCTTTTTCTTCTTTTTTTTCTTCTTCTTCTTCTTTTCTTCTTCTTCTTCTTCTTCTTCTTCTTCTTCTTCTTCTTCTTCTTCTTTTTTTTTTTTCTTCTTTTTCCTCTTCTTCTTTTTCTTCTTCTTCTTCTTTTTTCTTCTTATTCTTTCTTCTTCTTTTTTCTTCTTCTTCTTCTTCTTCTTTTTTCTTCTACTTCTCTTTCTTCTTCTTCTTCTTCTTCTTCTTCTTCTTCTTCCTCTTCTTCTTCTTCTTCCTCTTCTTCTTCTTTCTCTTCTTCTTCTTCTTTCACTTCTTCTTCTTTCACTTCTTCTTCTTTCACTTCTTCTTCTTCTTTCACTTCTTCTTCTTTTTCTTCTTCTTCTTCTTTTTCTTCTTCTTCTTTTACTTCTTCTTCTTTTCTCTGCTTTTTTCTTATTTTTTTTTCTTTTTTTCTTTTTTCTCTTTTCTTCTTCTTCTTTTTCTTCTTTCCTGTCTTCTGCTTTTCTTTCTTCTTCTTCTTCTTCTTCTTCGTCTTTTTCTTCTTCTTCTTCTTCATCTTCTTTTATTTCTTTTTCTTCTTTTATTTCTTCTTCTCTTTTTTTTTCTTCTTCCCCCTCTTCTTTTTCTTTTCTTCTTTCTTCTTTTTTTCTTCTTCCTCCCCCCTGATTCTTCTTCCCCCTCTTCTTCTTCGTCTTTTCTTCTTCTTCTTCTCCTTCTTCTTCCTCCCCGTTTTCTTCTTGTTCTCCTCCTTCTTCTTGTTGTTCTTCTTTTCCCTGTCTTCTTCTTCTTCTTCTACATCTTTTCTTCTTTTTCTTCTTCTTCTTCTTCTTCTTCTTCTTCTTCTTCTTCTTCTTTCATCTTCTTTCCCCTTTTTCTTCTTCCCCTTCCTCTCTTCTTTTCTTCTCCTTTTCTTTTTTTCTTTTTTTTTCTTCTTCTTTTTTTCCCCCCCTTTCTTCTTCTTCTTCTTCTTTTCTTTTCTTTCCTTCTTTTTTTTCTTCTTCTTCTTCTTCTCTTCTTTTTTCCTTTTCTTCTTCTTTCTTTTCTTCTTCTTTCTTCTCTTCCTTTCTTCTTCTTTTATTCTTTTTCTTTTCTCTTTTCTTCACCTTTTTCTTCTTCTTTTTTTTCTTCTTTTCCTTTCTTCTTTTCTTTTTCTTCTTCCCTTTTTTTTTCTTTTTTCCTTTTTCTTCTTTTTTCTTCTTTCTTCTCTTCCTTTTTTCTTTCTTTCCACTTCTCTCTCTTTCTTCTTTCTTCACACTTTCTTCTTCTTTTTCTTCTTTTCTTTTTCTTTCTTTTCTTTCTTCTCTTCCTTTTTTTTTTCTTCTTTTTCCCCTTCTCCTTTTTTCTTCTTCCCTCTTCTTTTTCCTCTTCTTCTTCTTTCTTTTCTCCTTCTTTTCTTCTTCTTCTTCTTCTTTTTCTTCTTCTTTTTCTTTTTTTTCTTTTCTTTCTCTTTGTGTTTTTTTTCTTTTTCTTTTTCCTTTTTTTCTTCCTCTTCTTCTTTTTCTTTTTCTTCTTCTCTCTTTCTTCTCCCTTTTTTTCTTTTTTCTTCTTCTTCTTTTTTTTTTTCTTCTTTCTTCCTTCTTCTTCTTCTTCCCTCTTTTTTCCCCCCCTTCTTCTTCTTCTTTTCTTTTTCTCCCTTCTTCTTTCTTCCCCCTTCTTCCTTCCCTTTTTTTTTTTCTTTTTTTTTTTTTCCCTTCTTCTTTCTTTTCTTTTTCTTCTTCTTTCTTTCCCCTTCCCTTTCTTTTTTTTCCCTTCTCCTTCCCTTTTCTTCTTCTTCCCTCTTTTTTTCCCTTTTCTTCTTCTTCTCTCTCTTTTTCTTTTTTTTTTTCTTTTCTTTCTTTCTTCTTTCTTCTTTTTCCTTTTTCTTTTTTTTCTTTTTTCCGAAAACTCTTTTTCTTCTTCTTTCTTCTTTCTTTTCTTTCTTCTTTTCTTCTTCTTCTTCCTTTTTCTTTTTCTTCTTCTTCTTTTTTCTTCTTCTTCTTTTTTTTTTCTTCTTTTCTTTTTTCTTTCTTCTTCTTCCCCTTTTTTCTTTTTCCTCTTCTTTTCTTTTTTCTCCTTTTCTTCTTCTTTTTTTTTTTCTTTTTTTTTTCTTCTTTTTCTTTTCTTTCCTCTTCTTCTTCTTCTCTTTTCTTTCTTTTTCTTTTCCCTTCTTTTTTTTTCTTCCCTTTCTTCTTTTTTTTTCTTTCCCCCTTTTTCTTTTCTTTTCTTCTTTCTTCTTTTTTCTTCTTCCTCTCTTTTCTCCCCTTCTTCTTCTTCTTCTTCCTTTTCTTCTTTCCCTTTTCTTTTTCTTCTTCTTCCCCCCTTCTTTCTTTCTTCTTTTTCTCCTTCTTTTTTTCTTCTCCTCTTCCCCTTCTTTTTTCTCCTTCTTTTTCTTCTTTCTTTTTTCTCTCTTCTTCCTTTTTCTTCTTCTCTTTTCTTTTTCTTCTTTTCTTCTTCTTCTTCTTCTTCTCTTTTTTTTTCTCTTTTTTTTTCTTCTTTTCTTCTCTCCTTCTTCTTCCTCTCTTTCTTCTTTTTCCTTCTTTTCTTTTTCTTCTTCTTCTTCTCTTTCTTCTTCCTCTTTTCTTCTTCTTCTTTTCTTCTTTTCTTCTTCTTCTTCTTTTCCCCTTCCTCTTCTTTTCCTTCCCCCTCTTCTTTTTTCTTCTTCTTTCTTTTCCCTTCTCCTTCTTTCTTTTTTTTTCTCCCTCTTCTTCTTTCCTTCTCTTTTCTCCCCTTCTTCTTCTTCTTCCCCCCCATTTTTCTTTCCTTTCCCTCTTCTTCTTCTTCTCTTCTTCTTCCCTTCTTTCACTTCTTCTCCTTCTTCTCTCTTCCTTTCTTTTTTTCCCTTCTTTTTTTTTCCTCTTTCTCCCCCCCTTCTTTTTTCTCTTCTTCCAACCCCAACCTTCTTTTCCCCTTCTTCCCCTCTTTCTTCTTTTTTTCTTTTTTTCTTCTTCTTCTTTTTTCTTCCTTCTTTTCTTCTTCTTCTTTTTTTTTTTCTTCTTCTTCTTCTTTTTCTTTCTTTTTCCCCCTTCTTCTTCTTCTTTTCCCCTTCCTTCTCCTTCAAAAACTTCTTCTTCCTCTTTTCTTCTTCCTTTCTTCTTTTTTAAAATTTTTTTTCTTTTCTTCTTCTTCTTTTTTTTCTTCTCTTTCCCTCTCTTCCTTCTTCCCCTTCTTTCCCTTTCTTCTTTTTTTTCTTTCTCTTCTTTTTCTTTTTTTTCTTCTTCTTTCTTTTTTTTTACTTTTTCTTCTTCTCTCTCTTTTTTTCTTCTTTTTCTTCCCCTTTTCTTCTTCCTTTTTCTTCTCTTTCTTCCATTTTCCCTTTCCCCTTTTCCCCCTCTTTTCTTCTTCTTCTTCTTCCTCTTCTTCTTCTTTTTCTTTTCCCCTCTTTTTCTTTTCTTCTTTTCTTCTTCTTCTTCTTTCCCTCTTCTTTTCTTTCTTCCTCCCCCCTTCTTCTTTTTCCCCTCTTTTTTTTTTTCCCCTTCCCTTTCTTTTCTTTTTTTCTTCCTCCCCCTTTTTCTTTCTCTCTTCCTTTTCTTTTCCCCTTCTTCTTCCTTTCTTCATTCTTCTTTTCTCTCCCCCAAACTTCTTCTTTTCTTCTTTTTTTCCTCTTTTCTTTTTCTTCTTCCTTTTTAAGTTTTTCTTTTTTTTTCTTTTTCCCCCATCTTTTCCCTTCTTCTCTTTTTCCTTCTCTCCTTTCTTCCTTTTTTTTTCTTCCCTTCTTTCTTCTTCTTCTTCTTTCTTTCTTCTTCCCCTTCTCCTCTTCTTTTCTTCTTTTTCTTTTTTTTCTTTCTCTTTTTTCTCTTCCTCTTCCCTTCTTCTTCACCCCTTCATTCTTTTTCTTTTCTTTTTCTTCTTCTTTTTCTTTTTTTCCCCTTCTTCCTTCCCTTTTTTCTCCCTTTTTCTTTCTTCCTCTTTTTCTTCTTCTTCTTCTTTTTCTTCCTCTTTTCTTCTTCCCTTCCCCCTTTTTTCTTCTTTTTTCTTTTTTTTCTTCCTTCTTCCTTTTTCTTTTTTTTTTTCTCATCCCTTCTCTCTTTTTTTTTTTTTTTTCCCTTCTTCTTCCTTCTTTTTCTTTTTCCTACCTTTTTTTTTCTTCTTCCTTCTTTTTTTTCTAAATCTTTTCTTTTTATTTTTTTTTCTTTTTTTTTTTTTTCCTCTTCTTCTTTTTTTTCTTCCCTTCTTCTTCTTCTTCCTTCTTCTCTTTTTTCTTTTCTTTTTTTCTTTTCTTTTCCCATCTTTTTTCCTTCTTCCCCCCTTCTTTTTCTTCAAAACTTCTTTCTTCTTCTTTCTTTTCTTTTTTTTTTTTTCCTTTTTCTTCTTCTTTTTTTTTTCCTCTTCTTCCTCCTTTTTCTTCTCTTTTCTTTCTTTCCCTCTTCCTTCTTTCTTTTTTTCTTTTCTTTTTTTTTTTCTTCTTCTCCTCCCTCTTTCTTCTCTTTTCTTCTCCTTCTTTTTTCCATTTTCTTCTTTTCTTCTTTCTTCTTCCTTTCTTCTTCTTCTTTCTTCCTTTCTCCTCTTCTCCCCCCTTCTTCTCTTCTCTTTTTTTTTCTTCTTCTTTCTTTTCTTCTTTCTCTTCCTTTTCTTTTTTTCTTCTTTTCTTCTTCTTTTCTTTTTCTTCTTCTTTCTTCTTTTTTTTTCCTTTCTTCTTTCTTCTTCTTCTTTTCTTCTTTCTTCTTTTTTTCTTTTCTTCTTTTCTTCCTTCTTTTCTTTTTCTTCTTCTCTCTTCTTTTTTCTCTTTTCTCTTCTTCTTCTTTTCTTTTTTTTCTTCTTCCTTTTTCTTTTTTTTTTCTTCTTTTTCCCCTTCTTCTTCTTCTTCTTTTTTCTTCTTCTTTTTCTTCTTCTTCTTTCTCTTCTCTTCTTTTCTTCTTTTTTTTTTCTTCTTCTTCTTCTTTCTTCTCCTTCTTCTCTCTTTTTTTTTCTTCTTTTTCTTCTTCTTTTCTTTGTTCTTTTCTTCTTCTTCCTCTTTTTCTTTTTTTTTTTTTTTCTTTTTTTCCTTTTCTTTCTCTCTTTTCTTCTTTTCTTCTTCTTTTTTCCTTCTTCTTCTTCTTCTCTTCTTCCTCTCCTTTCTTCTTCTTTTTCTCTTTTCTTTTTCTTTTTTTCTTTTTTCTTTTTTCTTTTTTTCTTTTTTCTTTCTTCTTCTTCTCTTCTTCTTTTCCCTTCTTTTTTCTTTTTTTTTTTTCCCCCATTCCTCTTCTTCTTTTTCTTCTTCTTTCCTTCTTCTCAACTTCTTCTTCTTCTTTCTTTTTTTTCTTTTTCTTCTTCTTCTTCTTCTCTTTTCTTTCTTTCTTCTCTCTTCTTCTTCTTCTTTCTTTTCTTTTCTTCTCTTCTTCTTCTTTTTCTTCTTCTTCTTCTTCTTCTTCTTCCTTCTTTTTTTCTTTTTCTTCTTCTTCTCTTTCCTTTTTCTCTCTCTCCCTTCTCATCTTCTTTTTCTCTTCTTCTTTTCTTTTTTCTCTTCTTCTTTTTCTTCTTCCTTCTTCTCTTCTTCTTCCTTCTTCTCTTCTTTCTCTTTTTTTCTTTCTTCTTCTTCTTCATCTTTTTTCTTTTTCTTTTTCTTTTTCTTGTTTTTCTTCTTTTTTTTTTTTTTTCTTCTTTCTTCTTTTTTTCTTCCTTTCTTCTTCTTCTTCTTCTTCTTCTTCTTCTTCTTCCCTTTTCTTCTTCTTCTTCTTCTTCTTCTTCTTCTCTTTATTCTTCTTCTTCTCCTTCTTCTTCTTCTTCTTCTTCTTCTTTTTCTTCTTTCTTCTTCTTCTTCTTCTTCTTCTTTCTTCTTCTTTCTTTTTATTTTTTTTTCTTCTTCTTCTTCTTTTTGCTTTCTTCTTCTTCATTCTTCTTCTTCTTCTTCTTCTTTCTTCTTCTTCATTCTTCTTCTTCTGCATCACGCTCCAGTCTGTCCAGCTGTTAAAACTGGTAACTTACTCAGCTCTGAGTTAGGCAGAGGCGATGAGGAAGGTGATTGGTCACCCCACCTCATAAACGTGAGACCTAGCATAGTGAAGCCTCTAACGCTTCACTCCTCTATGGGACTACCATTAACACGTTAAAACTCACTCTCATACATCCAGATAAAACATGTACACGGTCAGTAAAATTCTGACTTCACGAATATTGGCCTCACGCAACATTACACCTTGGACTCATTAGAAGAACGTCTCCAGATACGTCTAAGCTAGTTCTTTTATAGATGGTTTTTTTAGAATATTGAGGAAAGCGGTCATTAGGAACATTAGAAGAACACGTCACTTGACTGGAAGTACTTACATTTAGTCTATTTAGAGAAGTGAAAAGGTAATTGTCGTTCATTAATTCGTTCTTCCTTTAATATTCGACTTTTATCTGAAGTATTATTCCGCCCATTCTGTTCCAACGTTCACCCTGTATTTTTGATGTTGCTACGTTTCTACTTTTTATGGCTGTAAGTACATTTTTAGTAATATCTGCACGTGTCTGCAGTTATATGATGTGCATCATCAGACGCCGATGTCTATTGTTTTGATGGATCAGAACCCCGGACGAAATAATTTCACTTTTCTCAACTTCAGGTTTACTCTTTAACTCATTACCTCCACCTGTGTATATTTGTATATGTATGTATGTTATATATGTGGAGGGGAGTGAAATGTTAGAGACTTCATCAAGCTAGGTCCAGCTTTTATTATGACGTGGAATGACCAGTTCCCTTCGTTGCTGCCGTTGCCATCCCTAACTCAGGAGCAGAATCATGTACCCATTTACAGCTGCAGAATGTAACGCTGCCAGGTTTCGATTCCGGAATCTGGTAGCTGTGCCGCGAGAGGAAAGCGCTCTAAACCGCTTAGCCAATCTGACGCTCTGTCACAGGTTGCCTCCCCTTTGCTCTGCAGTAGTGGTCCACCAGTGGCCAAAACTCAAGAGTAACTGATGTGGGTCTTCAAAGGTGTCTACCTTCGCACAAGATTACTCTTGGCAGAGTTGTAGATAGAAGGATAATGAAGCTTCTACCTCAAGGGAGTTGTCATAAGATATTTCAGATGTCAAGAACAATGCTGCACGAGGCGGAGCAATGTTGACTTTAGTATCTCACCCGCCGCCTTTTATGAAGATGGTTATGCAATACTTGATGTTAGCTCATTCAAGCCTCCAACTGATGTAATTCAGCGAAATTCCTCGTATTATTTATTTGGCTCTATAGATGTAACTATATGTATATGTATTACAGATTTTAGATCATACATGCGCTCTCTTATCTATAAGAACTGAATCAACTATGAATTTGTAAAAAACATATAACAAATTTAATAATCAATTAGTGTTTAATACATTAAAATAAATATGGATGAAGGTGACTTTAGGGGGTTTAAAAACTTTCGTCACTGAGACGTGTTTGGGGTCTGACAATAATTGTCCGTTGCTTTCGCCTGTTAAAAAGACTTAACTTGCTGAGTACTGCAATGGTTGGTTGTCAAGTCTTTTGAGATGAGGGCTCTGTTCTAGAGGCGTCTAGATGAACTTCACTCCTAATGTCAAGATGGGTGTCTTTACAACTCGTCCACTGTAGATAGTTAGTGTCGAACCCAGCTCTTGAATCACAAGATAGTGACGAAGATTTTTTTATTCAAACTGGTCTCTTGTAATTTGTAGCTTCGTACCACGAACTTTATAGAAACAATAAAAGAACAAATGCTTCTGCTAAGTACACGTGGTCGGAAGATTAAACAGGCGCCTTTTCTCGCTGTTCACCCACCAATTTTAGCCTCTCTGAATAATTATTCTCAGTGAGTATACACAGGATAACTTAGGGAATATGATTAGAAATCACCGTTATTCTTCTGGTTACTTTAATGGGGAAAATGTGTCTAGAGTGCAGTGGCTTGTGCCTGAATTAACATTATCAAGTTACTTATTTCTCACAAAAAGACACTATACACACTATGCATATGGGATGTAATCATCACTCACTTACTCACTGCTCCATTCGGAGTTACTTCTGCTGTCGAATTGTTGTACGACTAGCAAGAAACAACCACCAGCGATTGCTGTAGTTGTTTATGAATATACTGTTTTTATATGTTGAGGTTGTCAGCCTCGTATGACTTGTATAACCACTTAGCAAGTAACATGTCACATTCACTTTGTAAAATATATGTTCACAACTTAATCCAAATAGGGAAGGTGTTACTTGGCGTTGTTGAAAATGCAATCTGATTTGGGCCTCAGACTTTGCTAGTTTATATCTCCCATTTTACGTTCCAAGTCCCATATGGTATTTTCGACAAACTTGGCAATGAGAGCTAATGTTTATGTTCTGCTCTCTAATGGAGCCAATGGTAAGCTTGGAACTGGGTGTGGTTGAGTATTAATCTAATTCTACCCCGCGTGTTTAAAATTATCCTTTAAAATTTAAACTCATTACCTATCTTTTCAAAATAAGGCCGTAATACTTCCGGTTGCATTTGTACAAACTTACAAACACGTCTGTGAACTCATTTCCTGACTAATATCTTCCGCCAATATTGTCTCCTCTGACTGGTTATCTGTACTATTGATACAGAGACGGACCATCGGAAGCGATTACGTTTTTATCACCTGTGTTTTCGTACATCTCCCAGACGGATTTCTTAGACAGACAATCTGGCTTTCTTTCCGTCGATCGTGCGAGACCACCTTGTGTCAACAATGATGTCCAGTGACCGTCTGCATTACACGACACTGGGCAATAAAATTATATTTGCCAGCCAGTCTAATTAGCATTGTAATACTACGATTCACATGGTGAAACGTAAACAAGTCTGGGAGTGACTAGGCGAAAATATAGGTGCATAAAATATGCCAAATAATAGGACGATCGGTGAGGAAAATGAAGAAATAAGTTAATAATGCAGGAGAGAACGAAAATGAAGGACACAACGTATTTCGTCACAAGCACACACACACACACACACACACACACACACACACACACACACACACACACACACACACACACACACACACACACACACACACACACACACACACACACACACACACACACACACACACAAACACACACGCACACACAAAACACACACACACACATATATATATATATATTTGTATATATATATATCCTCATTATTCCTCTCTATTATACTTTCAGTATATCTTATAACATTATGCAATACAACAGTGGTGTTACTAGGGTGAGGCAGGTGGGTCACGTGCCCTAGGCGCCAAAATTTGGAAAGAGGGGCTGCACCATTTTTATGCTTAAAAATGCAAATCTCCACTTCTCATTTATGACATTCCCAAATCATTTTTAGATATGTAGTAAAATAAACAGTCACTTCTTTTGTTGTTTTCAGATGTTTAAAAAATACCAGTAACAGTTTTTTTTTAAATACGCACTGTTATTTTTTGTAATGTCTAAAATAAATTGGCATTGAGAATGTGAGAGATAAGTACGTAGTTACAGTTATAAAAATATATTAGCAACAATATAAGTTTCATTTTTTTAACAATACAAGTGTATTTTGTTTTTATTATTGTGTAACCGGTATTATAACCAGTAACCAGGTTGAGTACCAATTTAAGAATTAATTCAGAATTTTAAAGAACAGTTTTTAAGGGGCGCCATTTTCTTATTTGGGCTGAGCGCCATCAGCCCTAATTACGCCACTGCATTGTAATACCACCACATTAGCTACAAACCTGGACACGTGGAACACTACCACACAACAACTAATAAAGCTGGAGATTAAAAAGAGAAAGTGGAGATAGGCTGGAAACGCTCTAAAGAAGAAAAAAAACCAACGAATATTACCAGACTGCTTTAGCTGGAACCTTCAGGGAAGAGAAACAATAGGGAGGACAAAGGGAATGTGGAGAAGGGCTGCAGCAGATGAAGCCAAAGCAGTCGGTAGCACATGGGCAGAGCTGAAGAAGGGGGCCCAAAATCGAAACATGTAATCAGCACGAGCTGCAGCTTCTATGTTCCACATGGACTGAAAAGAGTGTCATAATTTATAATATTCATAAGCTCAGGCGAGGTTCCGTCTGCGCAGTGACCTCCAACAATTTCTATCTGGATGATACATCATGACAGGAAAAGCACGAACTAGATTTTGGACACAGTACAAGTATGGCCACGCACCGAGCCAAGTGGAGAGAATTTGTTGCTGCCGCACACGACGCCACCTGGCGTTATGACCACTGATTGCTTTCTCAGTCAGCGGCCATGGATCCAAGCATTGGCGTACTAAGGGGAGTGCGAAGGAGGCGGTCCGCTCCGGATGACAGGCGGGGGGAGGGGGGTTGCCATCGGACACTGTTATGATAGTAAAAGATAAGACAGCAGATACTACCGTAGGGAAGTGACGTGTTAGAGACATCATTATACTAGGCTTCGAGAGGTGGGTGACAAGTTCCCTTCCTCGCTGCCTTTGCCTTCCCGAACTCAAGAGCAGAGTCAGATACCAAATTACAGCTGCGTAGACTGGAGCGAGATGTCACCATGTTTCGAACCAAACGTGTTTGCCGCGAGAGGCCAGTGATTTAACCACTCTGCCAATCGGACGTTCATGATGATCGTATTTACTGTTAAAACTTAATTTGCAAGTGGAGGGGAGGGGGTGATAGATGTGTGCCATAGGTAGTATCCGCCCCGGATGCCAGATACTTTAAGTACGCCCCTTGTATTCAAGAACACGAACTAATCACACACTGACACCTTGGTTAAGTTATCTTTTCTTGCCCACTATTTTGTTTTGTGTTGTTGTTTTTTATTTCATCAAGGTACTTCCTTTTGGCGAGGCAGGTTCATTTCAACCCACAATCCAGTGGTAATATCAAAGCGCAAATGCTATTAAAATATAAATATACTAATCCCTGAAAAGTAATGCCAACTTCAATGAGCTAGCGCGGCGAAACCCTGAAATGGGCTAATTCTGAAAAGGACTGCTTGTACTTACAGCGTTGATAACTACTAATCCCTGAAAAGTTCTGTCAGCTTCTATGAGCTAGCTCGGTGAAACCCTGAAATGGACTAATTCTGAAAAGGAACTGCTTGTAATTGCAGTGTTAATAAAAACTAAGCCATGAAAAGGACATTTTTAACGTTTTCATCCCCGGCCCCATTACCGACAATTGTATTTTTATTCCATTATGTAAAGTTCTTTCATTGTGTACATTTATTTCTGTATATGTCCAAAATAATGTATTTGTCCAGTATTGGTCTTTCTCATTAGTTCTCTGTTCATTCCTGGTTTTTTGTCCCTAGGATTTCTTAATATGTTTTCTTAAGTCTCAAAGCGATGTGCATAATTTCTCTTTACCAGGGGTTCCTTAAGCTCTCTTGTGTCATGAGCCTCTTTGATTGCCTGTCACGAAATACATTTGTTCTCTTTTTCTGATCTTCACTCTTCTCCTTGGCATTCCTTTTACGTGCTAATTCTTCAAATACTCTTTATTTTCACTTTCATCGTTTTAGATTTTCTTACCACGTCTTGTCACACCTCCCACCCCTCCCCCCCTCTCTCTCTCTTGGTTATTTTCTCCTGTGTTATCGGCGACGCTTAGCGAAGAAGCGAACATTGACGTTTCACTTATCGCCAGCTCGAGACAGAGTAAGAGTCTACACTGAGCTATATTCCTATTGTTAACCCAGACTTCTTGTCTAGGGAAGATAGACGAAACCATGTTGTCGCATGATAAGGTTCTAGTTTGTAAACATGCGGTGCCCAAGAACACTGCCGATCTCA
Source organism: Oreohelix idahoensis (assembly GCA_024509875.1). Classification (NCBI taxonomy): domain Eukaryota; kingdom Metazoa; phylum Mollusca; class Gastropoda; order Stylommatophora; family Oreohelicidae; genus Oreohelix; species Oreohelix idahoensis. Next base: position 199,598 of record JAMPIV010007360.1, on the reverse strand, counting down.
CTGGGGTATAGAAGGATAACAATCTGGGAAAAGATTAAGACACGGAGAGTGATGTAACCCTTCCGTAAGATTGAATTGTCGTAATAATCAATTACAAGAGAGTAGCAGATTGGGACCGATTATAAGGTTAGATCTGTGAAGTAGTAAGTTTGTAAACATGAGAAGTGAAACGGAAAAAGCAAGACCTTATATGGTTATGGAGTTTGAAAATCACATTTACAGGGCAATATATTATGTTGTCATGTAGTAATGTTCTAGCGAGTAACGTTCTTTAAAATTCTGTGAGGCTACCTTATGTAGAAGCATCATTCTTCTATTTTTATATTTGCCAAGAGTAATCTTGAGCGAAGATTGATACCTTTGAATACCCTCATTATAATACTCTAAAGTTTGGCTATTGTATGACCACTACTGCGGAGCTTGGGAGAAAATATAATCACATTGTCCAATGAAGGCTATGGGCCTTTTGATTTTACCTTCTTGGAAAAATGTGTATATAGACGCATAATTAAAATGTTTACATACATGTCACATAAATATTGGGTCGATCTCTTTTCCTCCGGCAGTATTTAGTTAAATTTGTTTGTGTACTAAATTACTTGCAATTTCTGTGGTCGCCCATTTCTGTCTCTGCTATCAAGAAGATATTAGCTATTTTCTTATAAATTTTACACTCCCTTCAGTGATAATTGATCATGTTTGCTATGCACTTCTCGGCTTTGCTAAGATTAAGACGCAAGTAAAACCAAGATGGGCCCGGTAAATTTTCGTATAGTGACCGCGTGTCATGTTTACCTAGGAGTGCCCCGCGAACAATTATCGACCTGTCGCCATGACTCTGTGGAAACGAATGCCATAATCATTTTCTGTACACCTTGTTACAAAATCACTACTTTAGATGAAAGTGAGATGTTGTATTTGAGAAAACATTGCCGAGAGAGGATCGGATGTTGTCATTCCATTTTTGGGAGCCATGACCTTTGCAGTAATGCACAGAAATTTCCTAGTAGAAATATTTTGAATTTCCCCACCAAAACACGTATGTTTGAAACTATTGTCCGACATTCGTGATGTAGGAGTAATCACATTTCTGAATGGGGCCTGGTCTAATAGTAAACAACACGTGTCAGGAACGAAAGGGGCAATATAACCTGACACTTTAGCCAGCTTAGAACACTGTGAAAATCTACCTCGCGCCAAGAAGGCAACCATACTTTGCCAGAATTGAGACTAAAATCAGCTTTCATTTATCGGACCGGACCCTTGTCTGAGCGTCTTGAGGACTTAGAGCCCAGGAAAACTCTAATATTTTAACACGGAAAACCGGAATCTGAGTTAACTGAAACACAATTCAAAGTGGGAACGTATTGCTAAAGTAACAACATCCCAGACCAAGTGTAAGAGGCCTCTACAAGTGCCTTCATTTCTCTAAGCCAGCAGCCTGTGAGCTTAAAGATAGGCGTAAGTTGTACATTTTGAATTCTATATTTTTTTCATTATTAGCATGTGAACTAATACATAAATATTGACATGTGACCCCATCGAGGCCAGCTCCTTGACGTGGAGATGGGGCTCAAGTACAGCCATCAGCGGCTGAAAAACCAAGACTGGCCAGGCCCTCCTACACTCGAGCAAGACCACAGTCTGCCCCAGCAAGTCAAGGTGCTGAAGAAGGAGGCAACCAGCCAAGAGGCGCACCACAGCAATCAGGATGCCACGCACATGCGCTATGGAAGTATTCCTATATCTGCAAAACGTTATGGCACTCGCCCTGTGACGGACACCCAGGCAGGCGCAGTGCCGGGCCCTCTGCCTCGGAAGGGCCCAACCCTTACTACCGGGGGTCCTTCTCAATTGCAGCGTGGAGCCAGGAGGCATGAGAATAGAGCTACTGGCCAAGCAAAGAAAAGACCATTTAAAATAATGCACTGGAATGCTGAAGGCGTCAATAGTAAAAACGACGGCTACAGCAAAAAATTAGAGCTCGAAAATATCTTGAATGAAGAGCAAGTAAATGTATGTTGCTTGCAAGAAACCCACCTCAACAAGGACATAGCCTTCAAAATCAGAGGCTACCAGTGCTACCGATCTGACCGAATAGACAGGCGAAAGGGTGGAATACTGACACTCGTGAGGAATAACATCAGTGCATGTCAGCTTGAAACATATATGGAGGGGGCGGAATACCAGATGCTTCATCTCAGGACAGAAAGTTCAGAATTCCACCTGCTCAACTACTACTGTCCGAGCGACCGCCCACTGGCACTAGATACAATCCCAGCAAAAGAAAGACTGATTGTATGCGGAGACTTCAACAGCCACTCACAGAGCTGGGGCTATGATCACATGGACAGGAGAGGTGAGGAGCTTGAAAACTGGCAGGATGACAATGGGCTTATCCTGATTAACCAGCCAATCGACCCACCAACCTTCTACTCGAGATCATGGCACACCACCTCTACACCAGACCTGGCGTTCCACTCACCCAGCCTGGAGTGGAACACCACACGCGTTGTAGGGAAACAACTTGGAGGCAGCGACCACCGGCCAGTCTTCCTAATTATGGAAAATGAACTTGTCAAGGAGAGCAGCACTCTCTTTAGGTGGAACTACAAGAAGGCAGACTGGACAATGTACCAGCACCGAACTAGTATACTGGCTAGAGATCTGACTGCAGACAAAGACATCAATAAGCTAGTCGATGAATTCAGCAGATGCATATTACAGGCTGCTCGTGAAACAATACCTAGAGGGGCTCGTAAGCACTACAAACCATATTGGAATAGTGAACTAGAGCAGCTGCACAACGACGTGGAAACATCTCGAAAGCAGGCAGAGACCAGTCCATGCCAAGAACACCAAAATAACTACCAGCAAGCTAAGGCCAAATTTCAAAGGGCCAAGTTGCAGGCCAGGCGAAGAAGCTGGAAAGAGAAAACAGAGTCCTTGAACTTCGAAAGAGATACGAGGAAACTGTGGAAGCTGGTAAAACAACTTAACGATAAAGGTACAGAGAGAAACTCAAGGATTGCTCTGTGCAAAGATGGAAACATCCTCATGGGAAAACAGGCAGCTGATCACTTTGCAGACTCCTTTGCTAAAGACAACAACATCGAAGTTAGCCCAGAGAAGCAACAGGAGACTCGTGAGAAACAACAATACGCAGGACGAGATGGAACCATACCTGAAGTTATGGAGGCACCAATCACATTTAGAGAACTGGAGCTTGCAATATCCAAATTGAAAATGAGAAAGTCGCCAGGAGTTGATGGAGTGTCCAATGAAATGATTAAGAACTTGGGAACCGCAGCAAAAACAAAGCTGCTGCAGATCTTCAATATCTGTTGGAACTCAGGCAGAGTTCCACAGACCTGGAGGGAAGCAATCATGATACCACTCCTAAAACCAGGAAAAGACAGTTCCACTGCCTCCAGCTACAGACCAATCAGCCTTACAAGCTGCCTCTGCAAAACAATGGAACGTATCATCAACCTCAGGCTACAGTGGTACCTTGAAAGTGAAAACCTTCTTGTACCACAGCAGGCGGGCTTTAGGCAGTGTTATTCCACCGAAGATCAGGCAACTTACCTTTCCCAAGAGATTGAGGATGCGTTCCAAGATAAGAAACTGGTACTAGCAGCATGGATAGATCTAAGGAAAGCATTTGACAAGGTTTGGAAAGAAGGGCTTCTGAAGAAACTGAGAAATTGTAGAGTGAATGGTAAGATGTACAAATGGGTGAAAGCATACCTGCATAACAGAAGAGCCAGAGTACAACTAGATGGCCTCAAGAGTAAGAAAATTCTACTGCGTCATGGCGTCCCTCAGGGAGGGGTTCTGTCCCCCACACTTTTCCTAGTCTACATCAACGACCTGGTTGCTGCACTACCACATGGAATGAAAGTGGCAATGTACACTGATGACCTGGTAATATGGTGCACAGATGAGCATGCAACAGTGGCCACCAAACTGCTACAAAGAGCTATAGATGCCTTAACCTCATGGGCAAATAGACGGTGTGTCAGCATCAATACAGACAAGTGCAGCACTACGCTCTTCACCCTCTCTCCCAAACAAAAAGCTGGTGTCATCAAGATAAACGAAAATCTCCTGAGAGAAGATAAACAACCCACCTATCTCGGAGTTACATTCGATGATAGGCTGACATGGAAGCAGCACATCAACAAAGCAGCAACAAAGGCCAGGAGGAAGTTAGCCATCCTGAGAAAACTAAGTGGAACCACATGGGGAGCCAGCGGGAAAATACTTAGTAAAGTTTACCAGCAGGGCATACGACCACACCTGGAATATGGGTCAGCTGCGTGGGGCCCAGCATCAAACACCACATTACAAGAGCTAGATAAGGTGCAAAACCAGGCGCTTAGGGTCATCACGGGGGCAATGAAATCAACGCCTATAGTGAAGATGGAGAAAATGGGGAGGATACAAGCACTGAGAGAACGCAGAGACACGAAAGTGCTAACACAGGCAGAAAAGTTCCTCTGTATGCCGAGCCATCCAATGAAGGACAGATTCCAAAACCTAGCAATGGGGCGACTGAAAAGAAGCACCTTTATCCACCAGGCCAAACGATTACGTAGACAAACCTCAGACCTGCCTGAAGTTAACAGTCCCCTAAAGTCTGTACCAGAACAAACCCCTTGGAGAGAGGAGCATGGGCTACCAGTACACATCCACACAAAAGTGAAAGGAATATTCGACAGGGATGAACAGAACAGCGTGCAACGTAGGACAGTCACTCAGTTTCCTGGATGATGAATACCCACAGGACCTCTGGGTCCGAGTATACACGGATGGGTCAGCACAGAATGCAGTAAAGAATGGAGGAGCAGGAGTGAACATAGAATACCCAAACAACACTAGGGATACTGTCAGAGTACCAACGGGGAAATTCTGTAACAACTATGATGCAGAAGTCCAGGCAATCAAGGTGGCAACTGAGAAACTATTGAACACCAATCTCGGTCCACAGCCTGTAGTATTCCTGACAGATGCAAGATCAGCACTCCAAGCACTTCAGTCCAGAAAATTGCCAGGCATACAAGCCCTACTTTCTGAACTGTGCAACCAGCGCAGGGTCACCATGCAGTGGATACCGTCTCATAGTGGAATACCAGGAAACGAGAGAGCAGATGGACTGGCTAAAGAAGGTGCTGCAGACGAGCAACCGGATGTACCAGTTACATACCATCAGAAGAAAAAGATGATCAAATCTATCAGAAAGCCACCAACACCAACGCAGGATGACTACCAAGCTATGAACAGATCAGAACAAATAGTCATTCTGCGCCTCAGAACAGGACACAACCGCCTCCGCAGCCACATGTATACAAAATTCAAGATTGGTAATTCAGCCATGTGTACATGTGGACAGGCACCCCAGACTGCGGAGCACGTACTTCAAGATTGCCCCGAATATGATATATTGAGGCAAACCCACTGGCCCAGAGAAACAACACTGGAAGCAAATCTATATGGACCTCTGTATGAACTACAAAAGACAGTGAAGTTTATACAAGAAACAACATTGCAGATATAGACAATATAGTTCAAGCGAACGAAAGAAGAAGAAGAAGAATTGACATGTGAATATTAATATACTACTGGACAAAAATTAAGGGCCGCCATTCAGTTTAGACAAGGTTTATATAATTGATTGGCAAACTGTAAAGACAAGTGAAAATGTCATTACAACTGAGCTCAGAGAAATGTGTATACATTTCTGTGTGCACTATGTTAATTTTTTTTTAAATGTCCAAAAACTGTGTCACTTTAACCCGCACGTGAAAATTGCCATTGTTGCTGCAAAAACTCGTGGTTTTTGCAACACTAGTTCAAAAGGTGAAAAAGTGAGTTGAATTTAAATGCACGTGGAAAATGATCATCGGTAAAGATTGTTCACCGTTGGTATGCAATAAATCAGTATGACAAGTGGTCGAAATGATCACTGCACTAGCCATGCCATCAAGGAGAAGTCTCAGCACTGTAGACCGTGGTCGAGCCATGGCATGGATTCAGGATGGTCAATCTATTCGTCATGTTGCAAGACGTTCAGCAATGTCCCACTCTACCATTCAGAAACTTCTTGAGAGATTTCAAGCTACCGGACATTTGGAAAATCGACCCTGCTCAGGAAGAATTATATAAACCTTGTCTAAACTGAATGGCGGCCCTTAACTTTTGTCCAGTAGTATATGTGAAAATTGCTAGTTGATATCCAAGTCATTTGAGGCTGGCAACCTCAGCATACAGAATGATGATTTCATGAACCATCACTGCCAGGGCTGGTGACTGCTTTATTGCGAGTTTCTTATAAAGAACCGAAACCACAGGTATTCACAAGTTACATATGGAGCAGGGAGGGAAGGATGAAAGAAATAATGTACATACGTGTTATATTATTAACCTTCTCAACCGGTGTAAATGTAAAACATATTCACTCTAACTGTAATGAAAGTTTACAACCTTTTCAACCGATGTAAATGTAAACATATTCAAGCTATATCGTTAACATTTTCAACTAAAGTTAAATATAAAACTATTTATTTTAAATGTAAAAATAGTTTTTCCCCCACTGGGATTAATATTAATTCTCAGTGAGGGTAAAAGTTCTGAGGTAGATGGGTTGGTGGAATGAAAAGAGGGTATGTGTCGGGAAACTCAATACTCAGAGTGTATTTGTTTCTCTTCTTTTGTGATACTAATTGGTAGTATCAGCTGAGGGTACTATTTCTGGAACAGGTGAGGGTATAAGTGGTCTGAAGTTGACGCTAGACACCATCACAGACGGGTCTTAGAGACGCAGGACCAGCTTTGCAGTTACTCCCTGATTCTACTTGGAACGTGCTGCAACCAACTCTTAATCTTGACCAGGGACGCGAGCAATCCAGTCACCTATCTGCGAAGAACCAAAGCACGAGCGAGAGCAGTAACCCCAGCAGCTAAGTGTACAAATAAAAGCTGCCAAGTGAAACTTCCCCTTATATTAATCCCCATTAACATCATATGATGATGACCAATTTTTGTTAAAGAATTATTCAATTTTTACTAACTGTTAAAACCTAATTGATTATTAAATTTGTTACTTACATCTGTCCAAAGTTAAAGTTGAGAATCATTTTGAATGTGTTGTATCCGTGTGTCTCAGACAATTTCTTAAATACACTTAAACGTGGCTATACAATAATAATAAGAGGAATTAGCTGAATTAACTCAGCTGGGGACTTGAACGAGCAAGCGAATTATAAGATAACCCTATCCTTCACAAATGTTGACGGCAGATACTAGAGTTAACGTGCTCAGCCAATACAGCATTGTTCTCGCTTTTCTGAATATCTTGTGAATACACCCAGGAGGTAGAAGCATCATTATCCTTCTATCTACAACTCTGCCAAGAGTAATCTTGTGCAAAGGTAGACACCTTTGAAGACCCACATCAATCACTCTTGAGTGTTGGCCACTGTTGGACCACTACTGCAGAGTTAAGGGGAGGCAACCCGTGACAATACAAATAATACATTTTATTTTTTAAAAGGCAACAAAATAAATAAATAAAATAAAATTGACAAATTGTTAAGCTTACAAACTGCCGTTCCAAAATATTTGCACGCAAATAATACATTTTATGACGTAGAAAAACCCGTCAGCTTACGTATAGTGATACTGAAATAAAAAACTATATGTAAAAATATTAAAGTTCTTTCAATGCAAAAATCTATGATAATTTTGTGAGTAAAAATTTTACTGAAAACAAAGCTTCACATTTTTAAGCTATGTACACAGTCCCCATAGAATCCATTCATGGACACAAAGGGGTCTGTTGACCACAGGTTAAGAAACCCTGGTCTATATATATACATAAAAAACTTATTCTTTCTCGGAATTGCATGATCATTGTCCGAGTACTCGCTACATACAGAGTAGATTTTTAAAACACTCAATGTTTCTCATTTTTAATTGGTTAGCCTAGGGATGTATAATCTATGCATCTGACAGGTGATTTAAAAGATCGATAGAACAAATAGGAATGAAGGAACTATCTGTCTTGGCACTAATTGAAAAATGCAACTATCGTCAACAGTATGGGTCATTATTTTCGCTTTCCGTAGAACATAAGGCTACAATAGTCGCCGATTATGGGGGGAATCTACCATCTGCCTACAAGGTTCCGTTAGCCTGAACTTCCTACAGAAATGAGGACGGGAGTGGGGAAGCCTAAAATAGAATAGTCTGCACTTGTGTTGTTAAGCCCTGAGGTCTTCAAATGCGAAATAAGAATTCTAGTTAAGATACGCTTGTATTTGATAAAGACTGAGATAAAGATTATGCTTAGATGCACAGACCATGAAAGTATCCAGAAGAAGTCTTGTGTTCTGGGCAAAACGTTTTGACTGCAGCATTCTGTTTAACCAGTTCTGTGTTTGTCATTAAGTCAACGAGTATTGAAAAATTCATATTCCTCATTAACATCATTATCACCATCATCATTATCATCATCATCATCATCATCACCATCATAATCATCGTGATCATCACCATCATCATAATCATCATCATTACTATCACCATAATCATCATCATCACCATCACCATAATCATTATCATCACCATCACCTTAACCATCACCATCATCATCACCATCATCATCATCATAATCATCATCATCACCATCAACATTATCATTATCATCACCATCACCAAAATCATCACCATCATCATCACCATCATCATCACCATCATCATCATAATCATCATCATCACTGTCACGGAAATTTGGATAATTAAGGATCTGAAAATAAATTTCTCAAAAGACCTTTATTTAATTTTTTTAAAAATCAAAAACATTGGTGTTATATCTTGTAAGAGCAAGCAGCTGATTACTTTATTCAACAAAGCTGGATTGTCAGTCAGCTACAATGAGATTATGGAATCTCGTCGCAACATTGCACAATACACAATGAAGGCATGTTCGGTGAACCCTGCTCTTCCAAGTCATTTTATCAGAAGCAACTTCACTGTAGGTGCTATGGATAATTTTGACCATGAAGAGGCAAGTCTTTCAGGTCTGCGGGGAACCCATGATACTGTAATGGTCTTATTTCAGGAAGCTCCGAGCGTAATTCCCAGTAAGTCAAAGCTGTCAACAGTAGTTCACAATAAACTTGGAAAACGGTCTGTTGCTCTACTTCCATGTCAGCAGAAATTATTGCAAACCATCAACACGTGTGAACTTTACACCAGATTTCAAAATCATTGAAGAGACTAATATTGTACTATGGGATGAGATCAAGAAGGAAGAGACAGTGATAAGTATGTTACAAGCTGTTGGAGGGTTAACAAATCAAAGTACATTGACGTGGTCTAGCATTCATGCTATCATCTCAAAAACTAATGTTCCGCTACAACATGTCGGTTTTCGCCCAATACTGCCTTACCCAGTGACAGCATAACGATCGTGTGTTTTCACGCATGAAGAATTTTCAATGCTTGCTTTTACATCTCGATCAACAAACACTGCCAGTTGCATGTGATGAAGGCGTTTTCCATATTGCCGCAGAAATTCAGTTGGTTACAAATGAATTCCAAGACCTTGTGTTACTCCTGGGTCCTTCCATATGACTAAAATTCTACTTGCATATATTGGAAAATACATAAACGGCAGCGGGTTAGTTAACTTCCTCATTGAAAACCATGTTTTTGGTCCAAAAATAGCAGAGAGATTACGTAAGGTCAGTGAAAGGAATGTTTATGCTAGCAGAAGTGGCAGAGAGGCTTAAATGGAAAGCATTTTTGAGTACCCATGAGGATGATGCTGGATTAGCTACGTAAGCAGATGTTCTCAATGCTATGCAACACTCAACAACATAAGAGCACAACTCAAGTTCCAAGAGCTGATCACAACAACAGAAGAAACATTGAAATCTTTGGATGTTTTCACACAGGAATATCTTGATGGATTCTTGCATCTGATAAGTACTTGTATTTTAAAGAACCTTATAAGAGCGGACAGGGAGGGGAACTGGAACCTTTACCTGCAAACAGTGAAGGGTATCCTTCCAACTTTTTAAATTTTTGATAGAGTCAACTATTTGAGATGGTGTTCACTGTTATTCAAGCAAATGCTAAAATCTTGCGACTCATCATCCTGAGGTATAAAACCGGTTAAAAACAGGTCATTTTGTTGTTCGAAGAACAAATAGAAAGTTTAATGCTGTGGGTGTTGACATGGCTCTCGAACAAACAATAAACCGCTCTCAGAAGTCAGCCGGAGGAATCATTGGACGAACAAAAAGGAAGGAATACATTGCTGAATGGGAACTTGCTTACCATGAAGTCCTTCTTATAAGAAAAACATTTCAATGGCCGCTGAACATTACATCAGTTCATTATGAGCTGATAATGCATCATGAGTTAACAGGAAGCCTCAGAAATAGAATGGAAGCCAACATCCAACGGATGCTCCGGTATGTTGAAAGCGGAGAAAACCCATACCTTGGAAAAGGTGAAGTTAGGCTTCACAACATTCTAACCATTGGATTTGTTCCAGCATTGAATGCCAAAAAGGTGCTCCAATTTTTGACGACAGCACAAGAAGTTTTCTTCATGTTTCGAGAGGAAAGGTTTATAACCAGCTAAAAACCACTATCGGCACTGTGACAGATTATGTAAATATTTCACTTATATCTTCTCGTTTTTGCTTCCATCCGTTTTCCACCTCTATTTGTTTTTATTATGCACGATTTTGGTTAACGCAGAAGGCAGGCAAGAGAGATAATCAGTTACCCCCCCCCCCATACCCCCGTTACCCCATTATCTGTGTATTCGAAACGTTAATTAGCTTCAGTGTTGAGCACGAGATTAAAGGACATTGCCCGCCAGAATGAACATACGAGCGGAGACATGGAAATCTCGCACTGATTAGCAAATTACGTTACGTCTGATCTAAAGCGAGTCTGTACGCTGGCAGAGAGGATCTGGTTCGGTTTTAGTGTGAATTTTGTCTTTGATTCACGAGTTCCTCAAACATCTGGACGAAGGTGAGATGTAGCAAGTTTCAGGGAATGTAATTAACGAGGGAAATCAAAGAGTCGATTTGCTCGTGAGACCACGTCTACAGGTCGGCTTGAAGTGTAACTTTTTCCTTTCATACAGAACCCAACCAGAGATTTTCCAAAAGGTGTAAAATCTATCACTCTTTAGCGATTTCAGACCCTTTTTGTATATATACTCCAGCATGTTAACTCAGTTTATCTCAGTAGCCACAGATTTTTTTCGGATCATCTTGCTTCGAATTTCTAGACCATTGTTATAGTGGATTTCTCAGTGTTTCGATTGGAGATGTTTCTCTTTCTGTTGTGGTAACTTTATTGAATAGCATTTTGGAGTGATTTAATGTTCAGTCCGTCATGATATTTCACTAAGATTTGTGTGCTAAGTGACTAGCGAATTAAAAATAACTTATAGCTAATTTTTCCGGCTGTAACGTAAAAATTAATTACTCGCTATCACCCAGGAAAGAGATAAATTAACTGACAAGTAAATGCACTATTCATTATGAGTAATTTGGTAAATGACTAGAATTTATTTCACGGGTTGATAGAATGATAAGACAAGCAATGGCTTGTGGTTTCTAATCAAAGTTGTTAACCGAGTGGATAAATAAATTATACCTACGCGGATTAGGATAGAATTGAGATTGTGGTTAATGTTTTTATTTTCTTCCCATAAATCTAGAACGGGTCACAAACCTAAACCTACCAGCGGTCTTCATCTGCACCTTAAATCTGAGAACGGGGTTAAGTCTAGTCCAACCAATACAAGACATTCCTATTGTAATTATCGGGTCTTCAAGGGTGACCTGTTTGGCCTCTTGTTTCACCTAGAGAGAGAGCGTACCCATATATGACAATACATAAGAATTAAATTTAACTGGACATTTAGCTATCCAGATTTCTTTGCATTTTCATTCAGCCCGCTGCGGCAACGAATATCACATGTAGCATTTTCAACTGCCGACTATTGTGGTGTGACGAGGAATTTGTATCCCGAGAGAGCTGCATACCTGACATTCTTTTGTAGAAATTGAATTTCAAGCTTATGACACTGTGAACACTATTATTTTCCTACCTGGACTAATTGGTGTGATATAAACAGAATCCTGGTACAAATAACGAACTTCGCGTTCCTCGAATAGAAAATTAATCAACATTTGAGGAGCTGGGGCTTGGGTCGTCCAAATATCCCTACACCATTTTTTTTATAGTTTTCATGTTTGTGCGTCAAGTTGTCGTCACTTATGTGTGTGTGTGTTTGTGAGTGGTTAAAGTATGTACGAGTATATATATATATATATATATATATATATATATATATATATATATATATATATATATATATATATATATATATATAAATATATATATATATATATATATATATATATATATATATATATATATATATATATATATATATATATATCCAAATATACTGAGAGGTATACTGTTGTTACGTCCTTTTTGCGCGTGTAATTTAAATGTGGGGGGCACATTTGAGTAAATATATATATATAGTTCATTATTTACGCACGGTCAAACACATTAGTGAAAAAAGGCGCAACGCGGTGCGCCTGTGGAAGAGTTGCCATAGAGCAATGACGTTGTAGAGTGACCTGATGGCCAAGACCGGTGTCGGTAACTGTCATATCAAAGAAGTAATCTACATTGTTGATGCATGCTTATGAATATTACGATTGAATTTATACTAACGTCTGTAATAAATTGTCCGCGTCTTCGTCAAGAAATGGACTCGACTTACATCCTTTTTGCCAATTGTGGTCAGTACTTCAGACTACACCCTTGTTTCATAATGTTGAATTTGTGTCGGATATATGTAAGCCCGACTGAAGTTGATAACAGTTAAATCAACTAATTGACAGTTGTTAACCGTGCCATATTATCACAACCCATGCACCATGTATGCAGCACAGTCAACAACGACTTCAACAGTAAACAAAACCGACTCAACAACTGTCTGATAACAATCTCAGTCGTACGATAGGCTGGACTAGAGTGTATTCTCTACTCCAGGGACAGACTCTACCTTTCACAATTTCACAGCGTGAAATCTATTTTTTTACCTTATCTCTCACTGAGTTACCACCTGCGTCAGTTCTATTCAAACGGGACCAGCATTAATCTTAATCTCCTTTCATAATCTACGACAGAATGGGTCGCTCGTTTTCCGGGTTTTGAGCTAGATTTTGTACACGTACCACTGGAAGGGTGTGTTGTCCTTAGACTTGTGTTTTTCTAGTACGTCAGATAGAGCGTGTCCTAAATTGGATCTAGTCTGTATCTAGATAATGGACTAAAGTCTAATTTTAAAATCTTTTATAGTCTAGATAGAGCAAGAGTGTGGTTGTCTCGTGAGATAAGTGACTAATAATATTTATCCCCTAGACAAATGTTCTGTTATTGGCTTGCTGACCACACAAATATATCTATTGTTTTTCTACAGCATTGTCAGAGTTTATACAATTAGATTTACAGAGTGATCTTTGTCGGAGTTATGTTATGTATTGATTTTGTGTTACAAGGCCGCTGGTAGCGTGTGATTGTCTGACAATCACCAGGTTTTTTGAAGTTAGCGATGTTTGCGCTAAAACTAAGGAGCGCATTCGGACTATCTCGTCCAGTTAATCGCCTCCCTTACCCTAACTGACTTCACGGGTGAACTTGTAGGTGGACTTAAATTGAGGGATTTTTTTTCTCCTTAAATTTTTGAAAAATATTTTTGTTTCTACCGTTAGTAATAGTACATTTTTTCCACGTAGTAGCCTAATCTACCATTTATTTGGCGTAGTCGCTTGTATTAGGAGCCTTCATTGCCAGATAATAACAGCGATAGATTAGATAACTGATATAAAGGAGGAGTTATCACATTTGAAGTACAGTATATTTTTTGTACTTTCTCGTAATTGGTAAGGAACCAGTGTTTCCTTTTTCTTACCTCTTTCTCGGATAAGTCAGTCAGTTATCTGCAATGGCTGAGCGTGCTAAACTGAGAGCTATGCTAAGAGAAGAAGCAAGGGAAGAGGGATTGGAAAGAGATGAAACGAAAGCCTTTGACAGGGAAGAACTCGAGAGATATGACGCTGAGAAGAAGGAAGCATCTCAATTGGAACAGAGAAAAATTGAGACAGAGATAGAAATTCGCAGGGCGAACGAGAAGGAGAAGGAGAGAGAGAGCACGAGGATAGAGAGAAAGAGAGACAGCATGAATGGGCTCTTAAAGCGTTAGAGGTACAAAGTCGTGGGGCTGCCTCTACTTCCAGTAATGGAGAGTCTCCAGCTCAGTCGCAGGTAACTGATCTCTCTAGCACTCAATCTCCCCAACTCGCAGCTATGTCCTTTGATCTTGAATCTTTCCCCAGCCCTAATGAGAAAATTGACTGTTATCTAGAAAAATTTGAGAGGATTGCAAATCTGTACGGTTTGGAGAGGTCGCGGTAGTGTTTGAAACTTTCTCAGGCTCTGAAAGGCTCGGCGTATGATACGTACGCGAAATTGGAAAGCAGCCACCAAGACGATTACGACATGTTGAAAAAGGCTTTGATCGAGCGGTTTGAAATGAACGCTCGAAACGTTTTGCAACTGTTCCATAACAGCAGAAAGGAGAGCACTGAAACTTTTCTCCAGTTCTCTACTCGTCAGAAGGGATACTTGACAAAGTGCCTACAGCTTTCACAGCTTCCCTCTATCTATGAAGGACTTGAGGAGTTCGTTGTAAGCCAACAAATAAAGAACACATTGTCAGGTGACACCTTATCGGGAAACCGAAACAGCCAATTGTGGCAGCAGTAACCACAAGAGGGCAAACCAAGAAGGAACGGGAGCCTGCGCCAAATTTGTTACCTAAGTAACTTAAAGAGGCGCAACAAAAGGACCCTACCTTGGAGCCCTGCTTTAAGAGACTGCCCATGGCCAAGGACCCCAGACACAACGGGGACATTTTTTCTAAGGATGGCGTATTTTATCGTAGAACGGGCAACCCTGAACAAGGGCATAACCAGCTCCTAGTACCGAAACAGTACAGAAGCCAAATCTTAGAAATGGGGCACTCTCTTCCCTTTAGCGGACATATGGGACAGAACGCCACAAATCAGCGAATATCGACTCACTATTGGTGGCCAGGAATGCACTCTGATATTATTAGCTACGTGAAATCCTGTGCCCAGTGCCAACGGGTGGCACCCAAGCATTGGACACCCCCAGTTCCCATGGGTGAAATGCCAATAGTGGGGACACCATTTGAACGGGTTGATGTCGACATTATAGGTCCCCTGGAATGGACTAAAAGAAGAAACAGGTTTATCCTGACCTTAGTCGACACGTGCACTATGTGGGCCGAAGCTATACCACTAACATGCACGGATTCCAAGCATGTCGCAGAAGCCCTCGTGCAGATATTTACATGGTTGTGATTCCCTCAACAAGTTTTGATGGATAACGGATCCTAATACCGTAACCTGTTGATGGATGAGATCGTTAAGATCTTGAGAAACCAGCATATCCACACAAGCCCTTAACCCGGCCGGAAGTGGGTTAGTAGAACGTGTTAACGGAAACCTCACCATGATGTTAAGTAAACTGGGACAAGAGAAACCTGAAGATTTGGACCTTTTCATTCCTGCAGCCTTATTCGCCCACAGGGAAGTCCCACATGTTTCCATAGGATTTCTCCCATCTACACTCTTATTCGGCAGACCTATCAAGGGGCCACTAGAAGCCTTACTTCGATCCCTGACAGACCAGAAGGCCGATGAGACAGTCGTCTCAGCCAGTAAATATGTGTCGGAATTAAAGGAAAGGTTGCAACTAGGATGGGATCTAGCAACGACCAACCTTAAGCGAGCACGCGCAAAGCACGCTAACCGATACAGGAAAGCCGCGAAAGAAAGAGAATTGCAACCAGGAGAGAAAGTTTTGTTGCTACTCCCAACCGGGAACAACAAACTACGCATCGGATGGCAAGGGCCGATTACCGTCCTTAAAAAGATCTCAAGAACTAGCTACCAGATCTTGATTAAAGGACAAGAGAAGATCTACCATGTAAATCTGTTAAAAGAAATACTTGGAAAGACTGGTGCCGTCCTCCGAAAATCTCCTGGCGGTCGCCATAGCTACCGAGAATGACGAATATGACGATAGTGGCGGGGAATTTCCACTGCAAACACACGGAATCTTTCAGCGATGTCAAACTCAGCGACACTCTTTCAAACGCACACGGAATACATTCCAGAGAAAGAAAACGTTGGAGCAGACCTCATGAGTAGGAATTGGAGCACAAAGGAGGAGGAAGATAAGAGTAAAGAAAACAGTCACCCGGAAGCTACGGATATAGGTAACTCTATTTCCATAAGATAGAATTGAAAATGGTTTCATATCTTCAAGCGGGGGCGTACTGTGACAGATTATGTAAATATTTCACTTATATCTTCTCGTTTTTGCTTCCATCCGTTTCCACCTCTATTTGTTTTTATTATGCACGATTTTGGTTAACGCAGAAGGCAGGCAAGGGAGATAATCAGTTCCCCCCCCCTTCCCCCATCATCTGTATATTCGAAACGTTAATTAGCTTCAGTGTTGAGCACGAGGTTAAAGGACATTGCCCGCCAGAATGAACATACGAGCGGAAACGTGGAAATCTCGCACTGATTAGCAAATTACGTTACGTTGATCTAAAGCGAGTCTGTACGCTGGCAGAGAGGATCTTGTTCGGTTTTAGTGTGAATTTTGTCTTTGATTCACGAGTTCCTCAAACATCTGGACGAAGGTGAGATGTAGCAAGTTTCAGGTAATGTAATTAACGAAGGAGATCAAAGAGTCGATTTGCTCGTGAGACCACGTCTACAGGTCGGCTTGAAGTGTGACTTTTTCCTTTCATACAGAACCCAATCAGAGATTTTCCCGAAGGTGTAAAATCTATCACTCTTTAGCGATTTCAGATCCTTTTTGTATATATACTCCAGCATTTTAACTCAACGAATATCATATGTAACATTTTCAACTACCGACTATTGTGGTCTGACGAGGAATTTTTATCCCGAGAGAACTGCATACCTGACATTCTTCTCTACAAATTGAATTTCAAGCTTATGACACTGTGAACACTATTATTTTCCTACCTGGACTAATTGGTGTGATATAAACAGAATCCTGGTACAAGTAACGAACTTCGCGTTCCTCGAATAGAAAATTAATCAACATTTGAGGAGCTGGGGCTTGGGTCGTCCAAATATCCCTACACCATTTTTTTTATAGTTTTCACGTTTGTGCGTCAAGTTGTCGTCACTTATATGTGTGTGTATTTGTGAGTGGTTAAAGTATATATATATATATATATATATATATATATATATATATATATATATATATATATATATATATATATATATATATATATATATATATGTATTGTATGTTTTATATATTTATATATATATTTATATATTTATATATATATATATCCATATAAACTGAGAGGCATACTGTCTGATAACAATGTCAGTCGTACGATAGGCTGGACTAGAGTGTATTCTCTACTCCAGGGACAGACTCTACCTTTCACCATTTCACAGCGTGAAATCTATTTCTTTACCTTATCTCTCACTGAGTTACCACCTGCGTCAGTTCTATTCAGACGGGACCAGCATTTATCTTAATCTCCTATCATAATCTACGACAGGCACCTATTCACCAGAAACAACTTCCCACTTTTCTAAATGTAGCACAACCAGACATGCAGACAAAAAAGCAAACTGTAAACAATGCAATCAAAGATCATGTGCAGGTTCAGAGAAATGTTTATATTGCCAAGGAGAAAGAAATGACAATGGCAGAAATTCTTTCCTACGATTTTCACCTTCATCCTTATTAGATGAGAATGGGGCTACTACCAAACCCATGAAGTCTCAACTCATGTCTGAGTTGAAGAAGAAAAAAATCAGATACCACAGATAGAAATTTCCAAAAAGAGCATACCCTGAAAACCAATGTTGTTGTTGATGTCATGAATCAGTTGCGACGATTGCCAGTTAAGGGAAAAAACACATTTGAAGACCTGTTTACAATCCTTGACAGTAATGTGAATAATGTCTGCAAATTCAGTCGTGTTGACTATGTTTTTGACAACTACCATCAATCATCAATCAAAAATGCTGACAGAGAAAGAAGGTCGTCTGTGCAACCACTACCGTTGACTTCCATTGCTACCACTACGAAGCTTCCTGTGCAGATGGCAAGATTTTGGGCGTCAGGTGACAACAAATGTTGGATTCAAGATGCCCTGAGCGAGTTTCTGAAGACGGTATCCTTAGCGACGTTTTGCTTGAAAGTGGACCTACTTCGGCGTTAGGATAAAAGATGGAAGCTTCGCAAAAATCAAGGATACTCTTCAAGTAACTGTTGCTTTTCTTCTGGAGTCCATAACTTGGCAGTTGTGGTGATGGTGTCAGAGTTTCTTCTGAGGATGTGGCCAACACAGTTCCATAGTCTAGCCGCTATTATGGTGTCTTCTTGGTGGCTCCGAGTTAGCAGTTCTTGGTTGGTGATGGTGTTCTGCCAGAAAATTCGAAGAATTTTCCTTAGGTAGTTTGTGTGGAAATGAACAGTTTAGACATCTCCTTTTCTGTTAGTCTCCAGCATTCTGCACCGTACAGTAGTACACAAATTACGCAGCTCTCTTTATGTTTAATTTAGTGTTTATACTGTCCTGGAAGGATTAGCAGACGTTGTTTAGGTTGGCGAAGGCAATTCTGGCTTTATTCATTCGGCTACTGATATCTTTGCTTGTTCCGCCATCTGGTGTCACTTTGCTTCGTTAAGTATGTCAATGTGTTGGGGTTTTCCAGCTCTTGGTACTTTATTTTAATTGGTCCTGAGCTTCCCGCTCTTTAGCAGCCAATATCAAGATGACGACTCCTTGGTGTTATCTACACTGTAGATCTAGGCTTTCCTGTGGCTTTTCTGCCATTCCGAAACGTGTTGAGATGAAGTCATGAGCTCCAGTTTCTCCAGCTCGGCTTGCATTTAAGGGATCGTCATATCCGGTCCCAAGCTAGGAGTAAGAAGTGCGTGGCATGCTGTGCATTCCCCGCCTTCCAAGGGGGCTCTCCAACTATGCAGAGCTAAAATACTATACTCTGGGCTCTCCCAAGGAATAGTCACGTTCTGCACAGAGCCACTTCTTAGTTTCCCCTGCGTATCACTGGGTCCATAGTGAGATCCTTCTGCATGCAGTCAACCAAGTTCAAGCCAAAGAATTACGCCTGGGGCTCAAGTGACTTCTCCAAGCTTAGTGTGCAATGCTGGGTTCTCAATCAAGTTTCACCACAAGGGAAATCCCTGGAAGTGTGTGGATGATTTCAAGATTCAATGAGGATGTAATTAGCCTCACAGACATAGGTTCATTTCCACGTAAGTATATTGTAGCACTGTGCATAGCTGGTGGTCATATATGGATGACTCCAGATATGCCTCCATGCATACACTGAATGTCATGACTTCTGTCTTCTTGAGATTAATGTTTAGTCCCACCTGTTGGCTATGTCAGTTTTTTCTTCAGTGCATTTAGCAGCAACAAAACAAGTGGTTCAAAGCTCAACGGAGAAGGTTTAATATATAATAAATAAAAATAATTCGAACAAAGTAACCAGGAGAGTAAATTCATACAACAATACTAAAAAGGGAAACTAAAGCAAATAAATATTAACACGTGTTAATTTAAAAAATATATAATAAATATACTGTAAATATTAAGACAAATTAAGACATCCTGATGTAAGGAGATCATACCAAATACAACCAATTATAAATAGCAATGATTTAAATAAAACACGAAAAGAAAAATAAAGGTGTACACTAAATACCATTATTATAATCGAAAATTAGGTTGAACAGGGTAAACTTGTCCCCTAGAGATGGTTATGAAAACAGAGCCAAGTGAAGCTTAACTAATGCTATTTCACTGTTCTCCTGTTGTGCAATAAAAAGAAGCAAAAAAAAAAAAAAAAACAAACAAACAAACAAACTTACCGGTTCATTCAGCGGAAGCGTTTAAAAAAAAAATTAAGATTCTGCAAATCTCACAGTTTATTAACATTATTTTAGGATGAAGAATTTTGTTTTTGGGATTTTTTTTTCAATACCCATCTCTCTGAAAATACAGCTATTTTCGTACACATAGAACAGTAGCTTGCCAGAATTTTCAGACACGAAGTAATAGATCTAAGATGCACGAGAAAAGTGATGTGAACCAGCAAATATAAAAAAAAAAAAAAAAAATATAAATATATATATATATATATATATCTATATATATATAAAAAAATATATATATATATATATATATATACAAACTGCTAGACAGAAAAGGAAAAAAAAAAAAAAAAACATTCTAAAAAATACCGTTCAGTTTTCGATCCGATCAAGACATGAGTGCCACGTGAATAACAGACGATTACAATGAACAAAAATTAAATGTCCATAACCGGCGTCGACGTCTGCTCGCTAGTTCATGAATAGCACGTGATGCATTGATGGTTATTTATGTTTCAATGTTTTCTTAAAGCATGTCTGGCTGTGTTTTTTTTTCCTTTTTCTCCAGAATTTATTTAGTTCCTTCGGTTGCTGACCCTACATAAACGCATAATTTAAAATGTTACATATAAATGACGAATTTTATTACAAAGAAAAATCGGTAGTCGTTCTGAAATATTTAAACATTCTGTAAAAAGAATATATATAAATGCAAACAAATATGATAATTCCCCGAATAAAAATTTGGGTACCGTACAAATAAAGTTCACATGTTTAGGCTATGTACATGGACCTTCTAGAATCCATTCACGGACCATGGACCATAGGTTAAGAAGCCCTGTTCCAAATAAACAATTTGAACCAGTTTTCATCATTGGACTAAATGTATGAATGAATTAATATCTCAATCGTATACATGTAATACTTCTTCTTCTTCTTCCGTCCTTAGCCAAAGACCGACCAAGCAGTCAGAGGCCATCACGCCTTGTGGCGTCTTAAGGGCAACAGCAGATTGATTTTCTCTGTTGTAGTTTCCCATCACGCCTAGCGGCGTCTTTAGGGCAACAACAAATAGATCCATCTGCCGTTGTTTCCGTAATCGGTGTGACAAGCCAACGGGTGATCAGCCCATTGGGCACATGTAATACGGCTTATCAAAAACAGAGAACGGTTTCAATGTTTTTTAAATTGGTATCGCTAACAAAACATTTGGCAATTACGCTGTATTCAATACTCCTAAGTTTCTAAGTGATATTCTATAATTTGTTTCCCTGTCTAGGCAGATTCAAACCAACCTGCAGCCTTTTGAGTGTACATTCTCGGGAAATAGCGGAAACTAATTTGCATGCCACTTCCACTCGAATTTCTTCACATCACTTCCATTTAGGCTTTCAGAAATATTCGTCACATTGTTTCATTGTTTTGTTTGTTTGACAACATTTCTGAAATTATTCCTATTTATATTTTGGGTAAGCATGAATAAGTATCTTCATCTCATCTTCTTCTTTGACCCTTAGCCGCAGACTGTCAAAGCAGTCAGTGGCCATCACGCTGTCGTAAAGTGACATCTGTATGGACAACAGTTCAAATAGCCCACCTTTTATAAATTCAAAGCGACAGAGATAAAAGAATATAGGGATAAAATAAGGAAGTTGCGTGAAACGTTGTCTCCTACGCCTGCAAATAGTACTAGATTTTATACCTCGTCATTGAGACACTAACGTAACAGTTTTGAGAAAAACAAGGCTTAGCATTCAGAGCAAGAGTGTAAGAAGAAAACGGGGAAGGAATACGCGAAGGCATAAAAGTGAGAGAGTAAATGCTACAATTTGACACGCGTTTGGTTTTTTCTGGCCTCGCAAACCGAAAACGATAGTGCATGCCAATGTCGTAGCATGTTGGAAAAACGATGTCGCAAGTTTTGCAGACTCCCTTCGCTCGACACTCAGTTCAATGTATATATCCTCGCTGTTGGAGGCAACACAGCCCAAAACACACACACACACACACTCGTATTTCGGGCTAAAAAGTAGCGATATTGTAACATACGGCAAACGCGTGGTCGCAATTTTGTGACGTACTACAAAAGCGTTGTTTCGTTTTGAATGAGAACGACAGTTAAAGAAAAAAATTACGATTAACGTGGACAATTTTGAAAATACAGTACGCGAAGGGGAGAAAGGGAGCATAGGTGGTCGTGTCACGAGTTCGTTGTTTACAGAAATTTGAATTTGAACTCAAGTGGAGCATAGAAGGTTAGATAGAAGAAAAACTTAGATAATTTTCTTATATGCTAAAATAAAAGACAGTGACGAATACAATGACATAAATTCGTTAATAGAAGAGTAAAGTGTTGATGTATCTTACCGTAGATAGGAAAATATGTTAGTTGAAGAATTGAAGAAGAAAAACGATAGTAGTAAATATAATAAATAAACGTATAAAAATATAAGCACTGTGGGACAGACAGCAACGGGATCAATAATTATTTATCAGAATTTGAACCACTCAATAAATAAAGGAGATATTGACAGAAGACAGATGGACTAACAGACTACATCTTTCTCAGCTTGACAGATATTGGGAAAGGATAGGGTAGTCCAAGATTTGAAAATTGAGTTCAGTTCTGGATTGGCTGGAGTCTAATATACTTACGGAGGGATAAAACGGGTTTGAAAGTAGTGCTAGTCGCCACTTGAAAAAAATTTGTATTACACTAAAGTTGTGTGAAGACAAGATATTAGTACGATCTTGTTTTGCTAATCTGCACCAGCAAGCGATCTGGATTTGACCATATTTATCGCAAATCAAACTTATTAGTGTTAATATTTCTCTGATGCGGGTTTCATCTATGACTCAAAATGAGCCCAGGTCAACCTATACATGTATATACCTCTGCATCTAAAGAATTGAGGCAGTATCGACTGTGTGCCTCCTTGTTATATTTCAAGAGCAGAATCCTGACTTGGCAGTGGAAGCTGGGGATGTGAACATAATTCATCCTGTATACCAGAAGATACTAAGATAAGAAATCGTCTCCGAGCACTTGATATATCAAACTCAACTACTCTCATTTCCTAAATGTGTATTAGAACATTCAGATTATGATGAATACAGACGTTCTTTCAATCAATACCCATTCATAGGAGCAAGAGTAAATTGACACTGTTCCAGATTGACATATTTAATTAAAGTTGTGAAAAATAATATACTCAGTTATAAATTGAATCAATTTTATGTAAATACTTTGAATTATCATTTTGAGTTTCAATATTCCAGTATACACAAAATTGTGATACTGGAACAATAAATTGTAAAAAAAGATTTCACATTTAAAACTTAACTCTGGGTGTTGTTAATTACTTTTCATAGAGTTCTTAGGTGTATTTGTTGTCATTTTATTACAGCACATGTATCATTACGCTAGACACTAGCCAGATAACAGATATACACCATTATTATACTTAGGATAAAATACGTCGCAGGTTGAGGTCGTAGGGTGGTAGCAGAAAGGTTCCCTGAGAACACAAACCCTAGTATCTATTAGACTCAGGGGCCTTCACAGCTTGACCTCACATCTGCATAAAATTCACATTTTACCAATTAACCTCAAAATCCACCACACACGCCTAGTGGCGTCATGAAGGGCAGCAACAAATTGCTTCCACTTTGTTCGCTCGGCGGCCATCCTTCGTACAGTGCCCCAACTCTGGTTCATTCTTTGCATCTCAGCCTCCCCAGTTCTCCGACAAGTTGTTTTCTTCATCTCATATTTATGCTTAATTGTAGATAATGAATGAAGTTACATTTGCAGTAGATCGAACGATTTACGCCCAAGTCGAGACACACCTAAATGATGATTTGGAGACGGACTAATAGAAAGTTTATTCTGAATTTGTGTTGTGTGCGTGTTTTATCTTTAAATACGTATCGAGACAAGATTTTAAAAGATACTCATACATTAAACATAGTTTTGTTGTTGTTAATAAGCAGCGGTTAATTAAGTAGTTAAATTTCAGTCCATTGGCTTTTTTCATTTTTGCCCATGCCATTTTTGACGCGTTATTACATTACTTCATAACTAGCGCATCCAGGTGAATGACCACAGGAGACAGCGCATCCACGTGGACATGCAACGGAAACAGCACAGCATAATTATTTTCTGCTACATTTTGACGGGTTACTTGCTCGTTACATCGATAAAAACATATTGCACACTGGTAGCATCACATAATAAAAATTCCCAAAGGTCAGGGTCATTATATATCCATCCTGTAAAAAATGTTAAACCACAAAAACTTCAACAAACAAAGACAAGTCAATTATGGAAAATAATACTCAGCCATCTAAGACAGGGGAAAGTCCTCTCGCAGGGAGGCGTATGATGCAACACAAAGAAAGCCGAAAGGAGTCTGTGTTACTGACTAACCTTCTTTCATCTAGGAGAACCTCCAGATTTGGCACCTGGAATATTCAGACATTGAACGAACAAGGGAAAATGGCACAAGTAGCAGCAGAAATGAGGGAATATAATAAGATCGATGTCCTGCGACTGTGTGAAACAAAGTGGAAGGGGGTAGACAGGAAGAAACTCAGCACAGGTGAGTTGGGGCTGTCCTCGAGACATGAAGGCGAATGTTCACACCACAGTAAAGGGGTAGCTCTTATGTTATTTAAAGAAGCACAGAAAGTATTCATTGAATGAGAATCCGTAGGACCCAGAATCAGAACAACTGCTTTCAAAGTAGCTAAACTGAAAATAAATGTAAACGTCATCCAATGTTATGCACCAACTAATGACAAAGAAGAGTCTGTGAAAGAAGCAATTTATACTAGACTGCAAGATATTATGAATAAATTAAAAAGAAGAGACATTACAATTTTGATGGGTGACATGAATACAAAGATAGGTACAGTCAACACCGGCTTTGAAGAAATCATGGGCTAGGAATAATGAATGAAAATAGTGAACTATTCACAAACTTCTGTGCTTCAAATCAACTGGCTATAGGAGGAAGCATGTTTCTACATAAGAGAATACACAAGGCAACATGGATATCACCAGACCATAGAACAGAAAATCAGATTGATCATATATGCATAAACAAGAAGTTTAGATCATCATTGCAGGATATAAAGGTATATAGAGGAGCAGATGTGGCATCAGATCACCATCTCCTGATAGCCAAAGTACAAATTAAACTCAAGAGATATGCAACAATGCATAGTTGTGGACAACAATTTAATGTAGGATATCTAAGAAATCAAGAAACAAGAGACAAATCTACGGTCTCAATATCCAACAGATACCACGTGCTCCAACAACTGGAGGATGTAGTGAATACAGAAGACCACTGGCAGAACATCAAAGCTATATGGAATGAGACATGTGAAGAAATACTGGGGAAAAGGGAAAGACAACAAAAAGCATGGATAACAAGAGAAACCATCAAACGATAAAAGACAGAAAAAATAAACTAGAAAGTAGATTTAAACAAAAGCAAAACCAGAAGTTTCAAAGACAAGGCTCAATAAGTGTACACAGAAGCAAACAAAGAAGTACGAAGAAGCATCAAAAGAGACAACAAAAAGTATATTAAAGAGTTTGCAAGAGAGGCAGAAGATGCTGCAGCCAAAGGAAATATGAGAGAACTATATAACAGCACAAAGAAGCTAACAGGGAAATACAAGCAAGCAAGTTGCCTCATAAAAGACAGAATGGAAAACCGCTTAGCGATATACAAGAGCTAATGAAGAGGTAGACGGACTATTTTGAGGACCTTCTCAATAGACCAGCATAGCAGAAGAAGAGCTACAAATTAACTGAAAAAGACCAACAAAGGAAGAAATAAAAAAAGCCTTAAAGCTTCTAAGAGATGGAAAAGCGGCTCGACAAGATGGCATTCCAGCAGAGGCCATCAAACAGATATTGACACGGCTTCAGAGATGTTATATACATTATTTGGTAAAGTCTGGGAAAAGGAAGAGATACCAGCAGAATGGAAGGAAGGATATCTGGTTAAGTTGCCTAAAAAGGGAAACTTACAAGAGTGCACAAATTATAGAGGAAAAATTTTACTTTCATTGCCAGGAAAAGTCTGGAGGTTATGACACGTTCCAAGAAATATCAGGGAGTAATCACGAAGCTGATCCAGCGTCTTCAAGACCACCCGTCTGATGATGGTGTCTCGCGTTGACAGCAGGCCACTTATACCACAGACTTTGTTCCAGAGATAGCACCTTCAACTGGTACCACTGACTAGTATCATGAAAGAGGAAAAATAAATACCCTCCTGAGTATTGGGTTTCCTAACAGACAATCATGCTTCTCTCCCCCCCCCCCTCCTTTTGCATTCCACCATCCCATCTACCACTTAACTTTACCCTCTCTGAGCATTAATATTTATCCCAGTGAGTGGAAAACATTCATTACATTTATATTGAATATCTTTACATTTGCACTAGTTGAAAAAGTGAATAATATAATAAGTATGTACATCAGCTTTATCATCATCAATTCCCTGCTCCATATGGATCTCGGGACTACCTCTGCTTTTTGTTCTCTATGAGAAACACGCATACAACAGTCACCAGCTACTGCAGTGGTGGTTCATGAAACAATCATTCTGTGTGCTGAATTTTCTAGCTTCATATGACTTGGACATCCACTAGCAATTTTCACATGTTAATAAATGCAAAATATAGAATTTAAAAATGTACAACTCACCCTAAAATCTCTGTAGGAATACTGACTCCTGGCTCGGAGAAATAGATAAGGCAACTTGTTTAAGATGCCTCTTACACGCGGTCTGGGGAATTACCTTACACTAGGCTCCCACTCTGCCTTTGTGTTCCTAGGATTCCGGCTTTCCTTGTTAATGTAGGTAGAGTTTTCTTGGGATATGAGTCCACAAGATGCTCAAACAAAGTCCGGTCCGATAAATGGAATTCAGATCCTATTCCTTACTCTGGCTGTCTTCTTAGTTGGCTGTCTTCTTGATGAGGTGAATTTCACAGTGCTCTAAATCGGCGAAAGTGTCAGATTATAATGCAACTTTCGTCCCACGCACGTTGTTGTTACTATTTGACCGGGCTCCAATCAGAAGTGATGTTTATAACGTCTAGAATTTCCCAGCCAATTGTATTCAATCATGCGTGTTATGATGGGGTTTATCCCAACAATTTCCTCATAGGGAAATTCTGCGTAATTTTGTACAAGTCACTTTCCGTATACGGAATTGTTATTTTCGTCGATTATCGGTCCTGTTTACACTCACGACTTCCTACGTTATCACAAATAATGTCTTGGAAACATTTGACAACATTCCGTCTTTCAGGTGCGGGTCTGTAATAGGTCACCACCTGGATATTTAACTGGCCTGTACATGTGCAAACAAATATTCATCGTATGACCATCTGGGTTGTGTTCTCTCCACGAGAGAAATTATGAAGTTACTCGTACAATAGCCATATCAGCGAATACCAAGCCCGCGGGCGATCTTCGTGTTAATCCGGCGCCAACGTCTGGTACGAGAATTCTATCAACATGACTGTCTGTTAATATTACATCACCTGTCTACTCTCTCTGCATGAATGATCAGGTAAACAGACATGACGAATTATTACAGGAAGAAGTGTAAACCAGTGACTGGGCACGTATTTTCTGTACTACGAAAATGAAAAATAAGATAATGGGAGAGAGAAAAAAATGCGAAAAGGGGAGCAAGCAATAACGTCACACACACACATACACGCATACATAAACACACACACACACATATATATATAGAGCACGTTACTCTTCAACCGTTACTTCCATTATTGTCTTCACAAGGTGCTGTGTCTTTTTATTCGGCCAAAGCTGTCTAACTTTGATTTCTTTCATTAATTCTATTTTAATTTCTAGCTTTTTCTAGGACCACTTTCAATGAGATGCGCCTCATTATTTTACATATCAATATCTCAACGGTCTCAATTCTTTCTTCCAACTGCTAGTTCATTCCATGTATATTCACCACGAAGTAACGAAAAGTATATATAAAACACTTCACGATTCTTTGTTTGAATTTGTGAGTTAGTTGTTTAGATGTTAATATTTGTCTCATGTTTGTTGAATGTGACTTTGGCCATTCCCTACTCTCTTCTTGATTTCTGTTTCTCATCTGTGATCTATGATTATTATATGACCAAGATATGAGAAAGATATGAGAAACTCTTCTTCCAACTTATTCTTATCTTTAAAGTTTGCTTATCATCTGCTTTGCTAATTATCATAGTTTTTGTGTTCAGAATGTCAATGTCCAATCCATATCCATGATTGTCACGGGTTGGCAGTGATGGTCCAACAATAACCAGAACCTTGAATATCTAATGTGCGTCTTCAAAGGTATTTACCTTCGCACAAGATTACTCTTGGCAGAAATGCAAATAGGATTATGATGATTCTTCTACAATGGGGGAGTCTTTACAAGATATTCAGAAATCAAGAACAATGCTGAATTTGTCTTAGCAGAGTTAACTTATTATCTGTCCGACAACTTTTCTGAAGAGATATATTGTAAGATTTAGCGTGTTCAAGCCCCCAACTGAGTTAATTCAGTGAAATCTTAATTTAGTAGCCCTGTTTTAAGAGTATTTAAAGTGATTGAGACATACGGGTGCAGTTCACTGAAAAGGATTAAATCAACTATAAATTTGTATATACACACATAACTGTCGCAGAATGTCTGAACATGCTCTTTTGTGTGATCTCTCACACCTTCAGCCCTACGGCAGTATCATTTCTTCTTCTTCATTTTCTCTCCGATCGCTTTTATTTGGTATACTTTTATGCCCTTTCATTCATTATTTTACTCTCTATGCTGAATCTAGTAAGGTAACGTCTCTAACACTCCACTCCCCTAAGGAAGTATCTGCTATGGGACTGTCTTTATCTTGTTTACCATCCCAGACTGGGTTCACGTTCCGCCAGATAATTAGACCGGCTAGCCGATTATACGTTATCACATAAGCCGGCTGACGCCTTTGAACGTGACGGTCCAACATTTGACCCCGATGGATAGCGACCATCCCTGTGTTTGCACAAGACGGGAGTGCACGATAGACTTAAAGAAAGCCACATTGTCTGTCGGCGACCTTGTCTGGTGGACAGACGAAAACGCAGGGGATAAATACGTAATTCCCTTCCGCTGGCCCCTTTCTGTATCAAGATTACCTGTCTGGGCGGAAGGTATTATCGAGGGATGATTCGCAGATTTGGTTGTATGAAGATGCCATCGGAAGTATGACTAATTAGACAGAGGTCACGCGTGGAATATTAAATGTAATATTTTAAAACACGTAGGGGATAATTTGAAATAAAACACCCCAACCCAGTGCTAGAGAGATTTGATTGGTTTGATTTGAGATGCCGGAATAAACAATGAATTTCATTGGAAATCTTGGCGGAAAGACCATCTGTGATCTGAACATGAAACTGGAAATATAATCTAGCGAACTCAGAGACACAGAACAGACAGCTTCGCAACTTCAAACGAGCAACTCACAAAAATCAAGAAAGAGAAGGATCGGACCTAGAATTCCATACTTAAAAGTGACAGATCGAAGTATTTGGGAAACTTAAAACCTTAAAAATGTAATCCCGCCTTTATAGATACAGAGACTGAAAAACTTAAGGGACCAGGACTTTAAATACAGAGTCTGGATACCTAAAGGAATTGGATCACCCGTCAAAGAGGAATTATTACAGTTTCCCAGACCAGGTGTATCGCAGAACACCCGTCGCAGAGAAATTCCTAGTTTCCCAGGCCAAGTGTATCACAGAACACCCGTCATAAGAAGGAATTACTATATTTTCCCAGACCAGTTGATTCGAGAGCATTTGGACCGAAATTGCTCGTGTCCATCCGAAACCTGTGCGAGGAGATTGTGTATAACCCAAAAATGTGGGTTCGTGGTTCAAGACTACTTGTGGTTACAAGCTACCAGACGGTTCGAAGTACTGAAGTTACTACGCCACTCGCGTGAGAGAAGTACACTTATCACCAAGAAGTGACAGAAACCACGGCGACAGGACTCACCTAGAGTTACGTTGTCTTGTAAAATAGGCGATAGCAACGGACTTTGTGATACCTACGTCTCAGTGACGAAAACTTGTATTTACAGCAAGATTTTACCAATCTTTCCATATTTATTTTAACTGTTAAAGACTAATTAATTATTAAAATTGTTACATGTTGTTTTAAAACTAAACAATCATAGTCGCTCCAGTTTGTTTTTATGTATGAAAGCAAACGTATGAGCCAGAATATTATATATATATATATGTAACCGTGTGGCCAGAAAGGTGTAATTTTTGACTGAGTAATAGTTGTCAATCTCGTCTACGGTGTATATTTGTGCTCATGTTGGCATTCTCCCACGAGAAGGGGCGATTTAAACGAAACACACCTTTGCCATCCATGAAGTAGACAAACGTGTGAGACGCAGATGTAACAGGAGACAGACATCGGTTGTTAGACATCCTGGCGCGGTCTGATAACACATCTTGTTGAGCACTAAAACCGTGAGGTGTGACTCCAGGCAAGTGATATCGTGGGAATGTAATCATTAGTGGGCGGACCTATTGTGGACGTCTAGGAAGATACTCTTGACTAGGATGTGATCTCATGTCATCCATACTGAGCATAGGACTCCTAATTTGCTCCCTAGAGGGATGGGTGGAGTTTTCCCTGACATTTTGACGTGGCGGCTATCATGTGGTGCATGGTTGGAGATGCAGATTTAAAATTGAAACAGTGAGAGGCTTCAGTGAGAGAGCTGAGAAGTAGCCAGATCGTTCTTGTGCAAAATGCGCCCTCGTACGATAACCAACTGAGGCCTTGGGCTTTTGCATAGTTGCGTCTGTGCTAGGAGAACTAACGACATAGAGGTATGCTTGCATATAAGTACATTTTTATAATACTTTAGATTTAGTAATATTAGACTTTCAGGTTTAAAAGTTAATGCTTTGTAGCGTTTGTCTATCTATAGCTTGATAGAAGCTGACTGGCGATTTATGTGTATTTAAGTATAATTTCACGTATATCTTATCTTATCGCTATTTTCAACAGTGAGACTGTGTGTTAAATGTGTAAAGTACCAAGTGAATTTAAAAGAGGAATTCTAGTGTCGCATTGCGCTGTATACAAGTGTGTACTTATTGCCATTATTGTTTGTGTAGTGTGTAATGGTTATATTGCATTCTTGTGAGCCGTAAGTGTGGTTAATGTTACATCAGTGATTATTGTGAGAGAAAGATTAGCGTACCCTCTAGCTCCGTGAGTAGCCTATGCCTATTACATTTAATACAGAGCTGTAAGAATAGAGTATATATCTCCTTTTTCTTTAGAGCAGCTAGATACTGATAAATTGATGTCATTTAGACCAGTGCGCTGTGTGGAATATTTCATCATAGATAGAAGTGCTTCATTTAAGTTTATCTCGCGTGATGATGGAGTTAGTATCTAATATGCGTATGAAGGCATTGTTGTTGATTGAGATATGTTTATTGTTGATTACACATACATACAGACTTGCATGAACACACACACACACATGGTCATTTAAGTGCATATACTTGCATAATTTCACACATATGTATTTTCAGAGAGTCCAGCAGTCTGTGCTGGGTTATTAGATGGTGTTACCTAAATAGCTTGGTTATATGGTGTTGCTTAGGAATTGTCTTCAAAGTAAACTTGCGGACAACATTGTTTCTGTATGATTCTTGTGCTACCTGATAGGGTTTCATTAATAAAAGTGGGACCCCTGTCATCAAGAGTTTTTCTGTGACTGCGGAACGTGTGTGAAAGTAGGCCAGAGAGAGTGACGACAACATTACACACAAATCCTTATTCTCCTTCACACATCGTCTTCGCACCGTCACAAATGGCGTCGTCGGCAGGATACTGACAGACAGTGTAGTATCGAGTCATACGCGGAATGTTGAATGCTGCAAGAGAGCACTACAACCAGTGAGCACCAAGGATACCTCAGCTAAACCTTGCAAGAGTATTACAACACCCAGCACAGACGGAGCAGCACATCTGCCCAGTACATCTTCCCAGTGAAGAATAGCACCACTGCATGAAGAATCGAAGCACCATAGGCCCATTGAAGAGTCGCACCAACGTAGGCCAGTTGAAGAGTTGCACCAACGCAGGCCCAGAGAAGAATCATACCACCGTACATCCATTGAATATCTTATCAAACCAAGGACCCGCCGTTTGCAGTTATTTCAATTTTCCTGCAATAGTATCCTCGCTAATGATACTCCATCATAACAAACAGGAACACTATTGCTACGCCAGTGTTATTATGCCAAACCAGTGGCCGACCTACCACGATTGACATTCAGCCAGGGACTCAATTGTATCACCAGGCAGCACCTGAAACTGCTACAGGCCACAACAGCGAAGAGAAGACAAGAGCAAGCAAAAATATAAGAGACACTTTCTATTATTTATTGTAATATTATAATAAGTGTTTTCTTTCCATCTGTTTTTGCATTGTATTTTGCTAGGTTAGGGCTAGAGCAGTGATGTCAACTCAATGCGCAGACGCAACATGCCGGTCAGAGCCTGACAGCGCCCCGACAGCTGAAGGTGGCTCCCATGAAGAAATCCTCACACCAGGAAAGAGCCAGAGCAATGCGCAGGTGAAGGTGATTTACATAACAGTGCCAGAGGTAAGACGATTTGGTGAAAAGCCAGGCCCCACTTGGCAAGAGTTTGTGAAGGAGGTAAAAGCTGCATGGAAGGTAGGGCCCTTAACTGTAGAAGATAAGTTAGACATTGTGTAGACTAACGTTACATCAGTGGTCTCTAGGGAATTACGGATACGTGGCGGAGCCAAGGCCAGCCCTGAGAAGTTACTCGAAATAGTGGAAGAAGCCTACAGTGAGCGACAAGTAGTCAATGCGATGACTAGGGGTTTCTATGCCATGAGACAGGGGCCTAGTGTATCAGTAACGGAGTTCTCTCACCTGTTGCATGAATTATTTCTGAGATTGAATGCAACGCGGGTGAAGAAAGGCTTGGCTCCTGCGGACCTATCCATGCTCCGGGATCATTTTGTTGCTCAGCTGAGAGAAGATCTGGGTAAGTCATTTGTGAAGAAATACGTCCTAGAAAATCCGGGTGTCTCATTTAGGGAAGTTAGGGACTATGCTGTTTTCTGGGAAGGCAAAAAGCATGATGCACCAGTGCAGGTAGCCAGTGTAGAAGCCCTCACTGAGAAGGACGAACTCGAAGCTGAAGTAGCTCGCCTAAGGTCCCAGATAGCACAGCTAGCACAGAGTATGGCGCCAGCACAAAAGAAGACGCGAAGAAAAAGGAAACAGTGCCAGCCGTGTGAAAACCTAGAGCAGAACCAAGGTTTGAATCAACTGGATCCAAAACTAGACCTTCCTGTTGGTGAGAGTCAGGCAGTTGATAGTGAACGCAGTGATTTAGAGGTAAGTAAAAACACAGATGCACCAGCAAGGCGGCAAGGATTCTGTAAATGGTATAATGTCGACAAAGGATGGGGATTTATTACACTGGATGATGGAGGTGTTGATGTTTTTGTACATCAGATTAAGATTTTCAGAAAGGGATTCCGTAGTCTGGAGAGAAATGAGAAAGTAGAATTTGAAAGCAAACCATCTGTTCAGGGCATTGAAGCGGTCTTTGTATGCGGCATTGGCGGCCAGGAATGTAAGGGCAGCAGGAGGCGACCTATGGCACGGAGAAGCCTAGAAAAATAAGATGCTACAATTGTGGAGACTTTTCAGATCACATGGCAGCCAAATGCCCTCGGGGCCCGCTTCCGAAGCGATGTTTTCAGTGTAAGTCCCCAGAGCACTTGATATCGGTTTGTCCCTCAATGAGCACCCTCTCTAAACGTACCGACACATCTAGGTTGCCTTCAGGGTGCAGGCCAAGAGATGGTCGTAACAACTGTTACCATAAGGGCGCCAAGAAAAGCAGTCAACGATCAGAAGAGAAAACTCATCTTAAACAGATAGGAGGGAATACACACCGACGCTCTGGAGAGGACACCAATCTAAATCAGATTGGGGGGAATGCATGCCAACATCGACGGAAAACAAGTGTAAAACACGTTGGAAGCAATCCACCACCAAGGCCGACAACTGCAGGCACTAACTCGCTGAACTCTCAATCAAGTAGCGACGATGTACGAGCGGACAATTCTCCCAGACCACGACAAGCAATCAGACATAATCGTGGAACTGACAATGGAGCAGAGTACGTTTGTGGGGACCACAAAAAATTTAGGGGCGGAACATGTGACCGTGTGGCCAGAAAGGTGTAATTTTTGACTGAGTAATAGTTGTCGATCTCGTCTACGGTGTATATTTGTGCTCATGTTGGCATTCTCCCACGAGAAGGGGCGATTTAAACGAAACACACCTTTGCCATCCATGAAGTAGACAAACGTGTGAGACGCAGATGTAACAGGAGACAGACATCGGTTGTTAGACATCCTGGCGCGGTCTGATAACACATCTTGTTGAGCACTAAAACCGTGAGGTGTGACTCCAGGCAAGTGATATCGTGGGAATGTAATCATTAGTGGGCGGACCTATTGTGGACGTCTAGGAAGATACTCTTGACTAGGATGTGATCTCATGTCATCCATACTGAGCATAGGACTCCTGATTTGCTCCCTAGAGGGATGGGTGGAGTTTTCCCTGACATTTTGACGTGGCGGCTATCATGTGGTGCATGGTTGGAGATGCAGATTTAAAACTGAAACAGTGAGAGGCTTCAGTGAGAGAGCTGAGAAGTAGCCAGATCGTTCTTGTGCAAAATGCGCCCTCGTACGATAACCAACTGAGGCCTTGGGCTTTTGCATAGTTGCGTCTGTGCTAGGAGAACTAACGACATAGAGGTATGCTTGCATATAAGTACATTTTTATAATACTTTAGATTTAGTAATATTAGACTTTCAGGTTTAAAAGTTAATGCTTTGTAGCGTTTGTCTATCTATAGCTTGATAGAAGCTGACTGGCGATTTATGTGTATTTAAGTATAATTTCACGTATATCTTATCTTATCGCTATTTTCAACAGTGAGACTGTGTGTTAAATGTGTAAAGTACCAAGTGAATTTAAAAGAGGAATTCTAGTGTCGCATTGCGCTGTATACAAGTGTGTACTTATTGCCATTATTATTTGTGTAGTGTGTAATGGTTATATTGCATTCTTGTGAGCCGTAAGTGTGGTTAATGTTACATCAGTGATTATTGTGAGAGAAAGATTAGCGTACCCTCTAGCTTCGTGAGTAGCCTATGCCTATTACATTTAATACAGAGCTGTAAGAATAGACTTGCATGAACACACACACACACATGGTCATTTAAGTGCATATACTTGCATAATTTCACACATATGTATGTATTATTAAGTAGATGATGTTTGTCCATTAGTACGATGCTAGTTTATTTTGTTTCATTTTATTTCAGAGAGTCCAGCAGTCTGTGCTGGGTTATTAGATGGTGTTACCTAAATAGCTTGGTTATATGGTGTTGCTTAGGAATTGTCTTCAAAGTGTCACCGTTC
Source organism: Oreohelix idahoensis (assembly GCA_024509875.1). NCBI lineage: Eukaryota > Metazoa > Mollusca > Gastropoda > Stylommatophora > Oreohelicidae > Oreohelix > Oreohelix idahoensis. The sequence goes on along the minus strand of JAMPIV010007360.1, from coordinate 163,874 downwards.
ACTTTGCTAGGAGCATTATAAAATGCTCAAGCAGGAATTATAAGCGGTGATTTAGTTTCGGTTAGGAGGGAAGGTATAAAAAAATGGTTTAAGAAATAAGAATAGATTTGAATAAAGACTATTTGTCTTGCTAAAAGGGAAATAAGATGAGTGAAATCATGCTTTGATCAAAGGGAGAAGACTCTAATTATTAAAGTCAGGGGAGGAAAGTGCTTAATTACACATAAGTAGATTTGGTGAGTTAATAATTATGGTTTAGAAAATGTACATATAAGAATTGTACAGCAAGCTTTAGAGAAGACAATATAAGGTTGAGTCAAATATGCAAAGGGAGACAATGGGTAATTACCTCCCTTATATGATTAAGTGAGTTGAGAGGAAAAAAAATATGCACGTGAAAAGTTTACCAGGACAACACTTCACTGAGTTGTTTACACAGCGGATAAGCGTGAACATATTTCAGCTGAGCGAAGAATAGGAGGAACCAGTGAATTTACAGTAAACAAGGACAGATCAGCTGATAATGATTTTATAGAGAAGAACCCATTTAGACGCGCTGTGGAGCGGTCGCATTTTCAGATCAGCTGAGAATGTTTTTTATAGAGGAGAACCCATTTAGACGCGCTGTGGAGCGGTCGCATTTTCAGATCAGCTGAGAATGATTTTATGGAGGAGAACCCATTTAGACGCGCTGTGGAGCGGTGGCATTTTCAGATCAGCTGAGAATTATTTTATAGAGGAGAACCCATTTAGACGCGCTGTGGAGCGGTCGCATTTTCAGATCAGCTGAGAATGATTTTATAGAGGAGAACCCATTTAGACGCGCTGTGGAGCGGTCGCATTTTCAGATCAGCTGAGAATGATTTTATAGAGGAGAACACACTTAGACACGCTGTGGAGCGGTCGCATTTTCGGAGGAGCAGTCCTAGTTAAGGACGTAGAGTGGCAGGAATGTGTATTCTGCCAGGCTCAAGTTTAATTTCTGTGGGAAACAGAATGAATACTTCTGAAGAATCCTATAGACCTAGTTAGAGTAGTAGAATTTATTCACATATGAAAGACAGAACGGTGTTTAAAATATAGGTTTAGAGATAAGAGGTGATAGTAAGAAATATGAGTGTTGTGAGGATTCTGTGCAACCAGAGTAAGTAGGTCCTTTGACTCATAACTTTTGATAGACATTGAATAGAATGATTTCAGAAGTTGAAATAAAGTATTACAAGGTTAACGACGCTTACAACTAGGTGAGCACAGAATAATGAGAAACGAAGCTGAAGCTACAAAATTGACTCTGAGGCGAATAAACTGAGACTAAGTAGGCAGCTGAGGAGATTTTACAGAAGAACAGGGACTTAATAGCCGTGCTGGGCTATTGTATAATGAACTTTGCAACATCGACTGCTACAAGTAAGATGAGTAAGCAATTGAAGGCTGATTGTATTTACAGGATGAAACATGCGCTCTCTAGCAGGTATAAGTATGAGGATACCGCAACAGGTGTACCCCATGTATTGATTTGCATATATGACTTCTAAGATGATGGTATTTGATTAAATTGAGTCAAAATTGACAGGATTAGTAGATGAAAGAAAACAACTCAGGAAAGAGTTGATGAAAGGCTTGGGAGAAGCCAGAATAAATAGAAAAGCCTTAAGGGAAGAAAATATGTATAAACCATACCTGAATATTTTCTCAGGCAGAGAGCTATAACTATATATATATATGTATGTGAGTGTGCCCAGAAGGAATGGGACATACAAGAGGCAGTTAGGAAATGTTTGTACCTGGAATTTGTACCACATGCCTCCTGTTATGATGGAATTTTTGATGTAAATGAATTGTTAAGGTATTTTATTGGCATGGTCTGCTAGAGGTTAACAGCATAAGATTAATAGGTGACTACGTTTAATATAATGTAAATAATTGTTAGTTAGTGTACGCGATACACACGATTGATTATGACGTGTATGCGTTGGTATGTCACGCACCGTGACTAGGTTACCACACCCTTTTCTTAGATGACCGTCAAACGGATAAGACGTGTCCTATAATCCTTCCAGTGGTAGGCATGATATTGCCGCACATATGTTATTGCAGTACGGACATGGGTCAGTCCGATATTCTTATGAAGAGAGGAATGTATCGAGGTTAGTAATTTTAACTAAAGTCAAGGAAGGATGAAATTATGGTCCACATTCGTTTTATATCGCCAGACGTCTAATCTCATTGTCGGCCGTTGGATGTCCCAACCGCGCGTACATATAGTTACGACGTTCTGACTATAGTGTTGCATATTATTGGACCAGGACTATAATGCATGGATAGCATTTATGATGTATGATTCAATTCTAATATATAATGTTTTCATAATCAACCTCCATGGATTGTCTACTGTTTGAAATGTATATTAAAAATTGTGTGGACTCGAGAAGAGACTTATCACGTTCATTGAAGTTACAAATTCAACAATTATGATACTGAGTTCAAACCTTGTGACAGACAGAAAGTATTAACTCACATTCGCGTAACTATTCCAACAATAGCACGATCAAGAATTAATGAATCAAATGACCAGAACTAAGAAGCTTATTGAATCAATGAGAACGGTGGCTTTCCACAACGACCACTGAAATAGAAGACGGGGCCGCAACAACAATAAAAGAAGTGAATCGTATAAAGCCCCGCAACAAAGTGGTTGCCATTGCTGGGGAACGAAGGAAGAAAGAAATTTTTCTTGTTTACATACTTTCACGGACTGTTTACGATTACAAGAAAACGTTCAAGTCACATGATTCCGAACATGACGTGGCTTGTGTAACTATGCAAAAATCAGTGACGTCACAATATTCCGTGTACAAGCCAACGATCGAAGGACGATGCCAGCTCACCTAATGTTTCATTCAAGAATACAACTTCTCAGTAGATCATAGGATTGAAAAGACATTATTTACCAACAAGGAGCAAACAGTCCTATCCTCTAGTCTAGGCCGTTGGTGAAGATCGCATCGGACGACGGGTTAAAAGATAAGTCTCAGTTCGTGACTGTTGTCATTCATAAGAAACATCACTGAGTCTAATTCACATTTTGCAGGCATGTCCGTTCTATATATTCTATATGCACGTTATATTTGTTTTCATTGTTTGTGCTGTGCCTAATTTGTGGGAGGTTGGAGTGGAGATTCAGAATGAATAAATTATGGCTCTACGGATTGCCGATATTCATTCTGAACGGTCTTTAGGGTAGTGAATTAAATCGCATTTCGCGGAGAACGCGTCGATGACATTTCCGGGGCTTGTTTCGTTCGGGACTGCATTTAATTCACAGTATATGTTAGATGTCTAGTTTGGTGAAATAATCGGTGTATTTTATCGTATTCAGTTTAAATTCTATTTAGTTTGGTAACAATGTTAGTAATCTATCTTGTTCTTTCTGATCTTGCTATTATTCAGTTCATTTTTTTTTGTATAACCGTCAATGAGTCCATGTTTGCGTCATTAATTTTTGTGTACGCAGATTTAACTCTATATTCAGTTAACCTTCACCCTACTCTATATTTCCGGTTTGCAGATTTGGTTTCATAATATCAATTTTTATTGTAGAAACGTCTTGTTTCGTGATAATATGGTTTGTTTATCCTTGGTTTACCCATCGTATCGTATGTCCTCATTTCATCTGTTCATGATTTAACACTAATAATATAATTTCTTGCTTAATAAGAGTGTATATGAATATAATTAAAATTTAATGACTTTTAAGGAGAATTAGGGACTTTGCACCAATTTGCAGTGGTAGTCCAAGAAATGGGCGATGCACTTTATAGCTCATGATTAAGGCATAATATAATAATAATATATATTTATAAAATAATTTGACTTTTTAGTCTGTCCTGCATATAAAGGACATAGTGTATATTATTTGGTACATTTTTTCCATTACTAAATGATTTACTTAGCACATATCACTGACTGAATGATATAATACTTGAGGAATAATACTATTTATTATTAGGTGCATGATAGTAATTCAGCACCCGAAATAGATAAATATCATAACTATTTATGATATATTAACGAGTATATATGTAATATTTTCCCAACATAGTATGTCTATGTATGGAATCTACAAATAATAGTTAGATAATATTACAATTAATTAAATTGAACATTCCCATATTAAGTTCAATAATATTATGATTGTTTATATCGACTATTCATAAATTGAATAAGTATAATAATTACTTAAAATTTATTGGTGATTATTACATAACCATTACGTACAATATTAACGTCAAGATGCTTAACTTAGACTATTTTATTAAAAATGGTAAAGATTTTGGGAAAAAAGGAGAACTTCTCGAGGCTTATGCATTGGCTGAATTTGCAAAATATAAAGCAGAGATGGAAGAACTTGAAAGAAAACAGGCGGAAAAGAAGGCAGAATTAAGACAAGAAGAAGAAAGAAAGATAGCAAGAGATGAAATCCTACGGATTGAAGAAGAGAATAAATTGAAACGACAAGAAATCATACTGCAGCAAGAAATGGAATTGCAACGACTTAAATTAGAAACAGCAAAACTTAATTCACAGGGCGCTGCAGCAACCCAAAATGATACTGCTCAATCTGGATCTTCATCCACACGACTTAAAGGTAATTATTACTTTAAGCTGCCTCCATTCAAGTTACACGTAGATGACCTTTCATCGTGGCTCGCGCGCTTTGAGGACATATGTAAGGTGAATAACCTTGACAAAGCGGCATGGGCACTGAAACTTAAGGAATTTCTAGATGGCGAACCTGCAAGTGCAGCACAAAATATAGATCCAACACTATCAACAGACTATGAGGCCATTAAGACGTTGTTACTACGTCGTTTCCACTTGAACGAAGAGGCATGTAGATTGCGTTTTAAAAGTTTGTTGCCAGATAACAATAGAGATTTCACAGGTTTTATTGCTAACATACGCAATACTTTTAACAGATGGGTTGAACTGGCAGGTGTCAACAAATCCTACGACAAGTTAGTCGATTTGTTATTGAGGGATAAAGTATTATCGTCTGTCAGCCCACCATTCTTTGCTTATTTGCAAGAAAGAAAACCAGAATCTATTGATGAGTTAGAAAAAATTTCTTTAAATTACTGCACAGCTCATCCGAATGCTAATATTTCTGGCACATTGATAAGAGAACCACTTCCTGTAGCCTCCAATATGGCATATCATAATCATAACAAACCTAGAACACACAGTGTAGACAGGGTAGGTTCAAAGGAAACTATGACATTAATTTTCATAAGGGACAGAATAACTTTAACAATAACTTTAATAGAGGACGACAACAAACCAGAAACTATTCACCCAGTCAAGAAATAACAGTAATCCACGTAACTCAAGTTATAATCGATCATATAACTATAATAATGATTACAAGTGGAACAATAGCGATAATTATAACTCGAGACATCGAGATAACAGTTACAATAGAGGACAACGGGATAATTCATCTAATTATTCTCGTCATCGTTCTCATTCTCGTAGATCGACAACTTATAACCATAATACAGGGGCAGCTGTTACTACTGCTACAACCCCTAGGGTTCAGAGTTCAACTACTGATAACAAAATACAGTCATCGTCTACTTGTTTTGCAATGAATTATAACGTGGCAAATAGTTGCCCAACATGTAATCTTATATTTCAGAAAGCAAAAGAGACAGTTCTGAACTGCGGTCATATTCTACCAGAAGTCAGTCTAGCAGTCAATGACGGAACAGGATCACTGATCTTCAACAGAGGAAAAGTTAATGGATCCATCGTCTCAGTCTTAAGAGATTCGGGATCGACCACGATCGGAATCCGTCAGACACTTGTTCATCCAAATTGTGCAACTGGAGAACATGTCAGGTGCATGACTTTTGGGGGAACCATAGAATATTATCCAACAGCTATTATTTACATTGACACACCTTTCTTCACAGGCAATGTTAAAGCATGCATGTTAAGAAACCCAATTGCCGACCTTATGGTGGGATGCATACACGGGAGTAAAGATTGCACACCAGATGAGATTATTCAATGGGAAAAAAATAATCTATACATCGGAAATGCAGCAATAACCAGAGCACATACAAAACAATTAGAGACTATAGACACGGAAAACAAGGAAACAAATGATCATGAAAATATCGAGATTCATTCTGCTATTGACCGAGTATCATTTGCTGCAAAACAGAGGGAAGACAGGTCACTAACAAAATTTTTTTTACGCTGGTCAACAAAGATGACAATCTTTCTAGGAACATAAATTATAGTCAGTGGTTTAGTATTAAAAATGACATTTTATTAAGATGTTTTATGGATAAAACTCAGATAAGACAACAAGTCATGGTACCTTTTGCTTTTAGGCGGTACATACTTCAACATGCACATGATTCTAAGTGTGCAGGTCACATGGGTTATACTCGTACACGTTCACGAGTATTATCTTCTTTTTTTTGGCCGGGAGTATCACGAGATATTTCACAGTACGTACGCTCCTGTACGATATGCCAAGAAGTGAAAGCACGGGGAGCCTTTCACACGGCGCCTATTCAGGCTTGTGATATATCGGTGAGACCTTTCGACAAAATGGCCATTGATATCATTGGCCCACTTTTACCTTCAGCCAGAGGACATAGGTTTATTCTCACTTGCATCGATTTATGCACACGATGGCCAGAAGCCATCCCATTAAAAACAACCACCACCACAGATGTAGCTGATGCACTACACTTGATCTTTTCTAGAGTAGGTTTTCCTAGAAAACTTTTGTCAGATCATGGTTCTCAATTTATATCTGAGACTATGACGGAGGTAATGAAGACTTGGCAAATAGATAGAAACCTCAGCAGCATTTATCACCCAATGAGTAATGGTGCTGTAGAAAGACTTAACCGTACACTCAAACAAATGCTACATAAAGTTACAGTTAACCATCCACAGGACTGGGACAGAGTGCTACCAGCGGTGTTATTCGCTTATCGAGAGGTGCCAAATGAACAAACTGGCTTCTCTCCGTTTCATTTAGTCTTTGGCGCTCCTCCAAGAGGTCCTATGGGACTGATAAAAGATTTATTAATCGATTCTGAGATGACTCAGGACACTCAGTCATCCTATGAATATGTAATTAATCTCCGGAATAACATTATTGATGCCTGTCAAATGGCAACAGCTTCATCTGAGGCTGCGAAAGAGAAAGCTAGAACTTTCCAAAACAGTAATAGACGATTACGTCAATTATTTCCAGGAGATCAAGCTTATGTGTTATTGCCACATAACAATAATAGACTACTAATCTCGTGGAATGGTCCTTACCAGGTTATCAATAAGATTTCTGATGTTGATTATGTCCTGGACATTAAGGGACATCACAAAATATTTCACATAAATATGCTCAAGCAATTTCATACTCGACCTGAACATCTACAAGCTATTTTTCATGAATTAGATGACACTTTCAGACCTACATGTCACTATTCTAATTTATCCGTTATCCAGGAAGAAGAATCTTCTTTTCCTGAGGTACAGTTAGCTTTACCTGTACCTGTAGTACAATCTAGCGAATCTTGGCGGGACGTAACCATCTCTTCGTCGGTTACACCGCAACAGCATCAAAAGATTGCTGATCTGCTACAATCTTATCCAGATGTGTTGACCGATGTTCCAGGTCGCACATCAGTCATTAATCATGACATCACTCTTAACGAGGATAATCCAATTCGGGTACATCCTTATTCTGTTCCTATACACTTTCTTACTAAAACTACTAAGGAACTTGAACAGATGTTATCTTTAGGAATTATCGAAACTAGTAATTCCCCATTTTCTTCTCCATTAGTTATTGTCCGAAAGAAGGACAATAACATTAGACTATGCGTCGACTATAGAAAATTAAATGCACAAACGATAGTTGATAGCGAACCACATCCACTTCTCGATGACTTACTGCCACGTCTATCGACAGCAACTATATTTACTAAGATAGACTTAACTAAAGGTTATTGGCAGATACCACTAACCGAAAAAGCAAAATACTACACAGCGTTTTCAACTCCGCTAGGTCTATACCAGTGGAACGTGATGCCTTTTGGGCTGGTTAACGCTCCAGCTACCTTTGTTCGCATGATGCGACACATTTTTTCAGGTAGACCAGACATTATTACATATATAGATGACATATGCTTGTTTAGTTCATCTTTTGAGGAACATTTTTTGGGTCTTGGATACGTTTTTGATACCTTGAGAAGGTACAAGTTAACTGCTAAACCTACAAAATTACAGGTAGCATTTCATGAGATCACTTTTTTGGGTCACATTATTGGAGCTGGATATATCCGAACATTACCCAGTACAGTTTCAAAAATTTTAAACATTTCCGTTCCTCAAACGAAGAAACAAGTGAGAAGCTTGTTAGGTCTAGTCCAATATTACAGTAGATTCGTACCTAACTTGTCATCCATCACTGCTGTATTGTCCTCATTACTAAAGAAGAACATGCCAGTGAAAGTGACATGGACTGACGAATGTGACAGAATTTTTCGGCAAATAATTTCTATATTTTCAAATCCACCTATTTTGAGATTAATTGATGCTTCTAAAAAGTTCATTCTTCGTACAGATGCGAGTAACTACGGAATTGGCGCATGTTTGCTCCAATACCATGACGACATCCTCCATCCAAACTTGTACGTGTCACGAAAACTGAAACCACCAGAAGTGAAGTACTCTACGGTTGATCGCGAACTCTTAGCCGTCGTGTGGGCGATAACCAAACTAGAAAAATTCCTACTGGGAGCCCCTTTTGTAGTACAAACCGATCAAAGGGCCGTAGCATCACTACAACGAGCAAATCACAAGAGTCCAAAATTGACCAGATTTGCTATACTCCTCCAACCCTTCGAGTTTTCAATCGAGTACATCACAGGATCCGACAACATCTTGGCAGATACATTATCTCGAAATCCTAATGATGTCGATTCCTAATTTACGTTGTTTGTCGCAAAGACAATACTATGTACAGAGAAACTTAATCAAAGAACATAGCACCATCGTTGCTTTTTGACACATGAATGAACCATTTACTCAGCTGCTTTCTATAGGCAAATTATACGCAAAGTGACTGCAATCAATTGACACTATATTCGTCTTTACACCGGGACTTTCCTGGTTTACATTTGTCACAACATTGTTTCAAAACACTTCGGGAAAATAAATGACATTCCAGTCGAACTAATTCGTTATATAACGTGATTCAGAATACTTGAACATTTTGTCTAATGGAAATTCAAGGATCAAGACTACGAATGGATCTTCATATCCAATGTTAATTACTTTAATTTATTCTTTAAAACTAATCCACATTAAAATGACAAGTGAGTTGAATTTTAAAAAAATGAATGAAACTTAAAAAAATGAAAGAAAGAAAAGAAAACTCACATAATCCTTTGATTATATTCTTAGAATTACATGATTATATTGCATACTATTGTTTAAATTAGTTAGAAAGGTATTAATAACTTAATACTACACTTACTTGATGTTCAACACACATAACTTAGTTAAATTTATACATCATTTTTTTTTCTTTCTCTAATTTATTCTTTATTCGTTATTATGTCTTTCTTTAACAGATCCTCTCATTTTTCTTACATTAGATTTTCAACAACTTATTCTTATTCCATACCTAGTATAGTTATTTAGTTTAATTTTAACACTTTAAATTAGTCTGACATGACATTTTATCACGACATATTTTAAGTTAATTAATTATTTAATTAGAGATCGACATTACCATTCTCTTTTAGTTCTTATTACCATTTATATTTATTTATGATATAAATAATGAATATATTACATGACTATTGGTTAGTCGACATGACCACGACATTGGTTCTAGACAGAACGTCGTAGGCCATATGCCGCAATCTCGTTAAATTTTTTTTTTTTTTTTTGATATTGTTAACATATTGGTATTTTTTTCAGATGGGTTTTTGTTAAAAAAAAAATCTATCTAATAGATTTTTTTTTCCCCCAGTGGACAGGGAATTGTTAAGGTATTTTATTGGCATGGTCTGCTAGAGGTTAACAGCATAAGATTAATAGGTGACTACGTTTAATATAATGTAAATAATAATTGTTAGTTAGTGTACGCGATACACACGATTGATTATGACGTGTATGCGTTGGTATGTCACGCACCGTGACTAGGTTACCACACCCTTTTCTTAGATGACCGTCAAACGGATAAGACGTGTCCTATAATCCTTCCAGTGGTAGGCATGATATTGCCGCACATATGTTATTGCAGTACGGACATGGGTCAGTCCGATATTCTTATGAAGAGAGGAATGTATCGAGGTTAGTAATTTTAACTAAAGTCAAGGAAGGATGAAATTATGGTCCACATTCGTTTTATATCGCCAGACGTCTAATCTCATTGTCGGCCGTTGGATGTCCCAACCGCGCGTACATATAGTTACGACGTTCTGACTATAGTGTTGCATATTATTGGACCAGGACTATAATGCATGGATAGCATTTATGATGTATGATTCAATTCTAATATATAATGTTTTCATAATCAACCTCCATGGATTGTCTACTGTTTGAAATGTATATTAAAAATTGTGTGGACTCGAGAAGAGACTTATCACGTTCATTGAAGTTACAAATTCAACAATTATGATACTGAGTTCAAACCTTGTGACAGACAGAAAGTATTAACTCACATTCGCGTAACTATTCCAACAATAGCACGATCAAGAATTAATGAATCAAATGACCAGAACTAAGAAGCTTATTGAATCAATGAGAACGGTGGCTTTCCACAACGACCACTGAAATAGAAGACGGGGCCGCAACAACAATAAAAGAAGTGAATCGTATAAAGCCCCGCAACAATAAATCACTTGTTTTGATGGAACACTTCTCAAGTTGGGTTAACTCTCTAAAAGGTTGTTGAGTGCTTGAGTAAACAAGATAATAGACATAAGGGAATAACTGCTATACGAAGTTGTCACTTAAGTAACATCATAAGAAGGGATGGAACGAGTTTAGGTTGGAAGTTTGAGAAAATATCATCCAGGAATCAATAACTCTGGCGGTGAGGGCCAGTATTAAGTTATACTCTTACTTGGAAGATAGGTCAATGGATCAAATTGACAAATAGAAGGTAGACAACTAGGCCTGCCCCAGTCACCTAGTTTACTATAATAAGAAGAGATAGCACTGTGACATATCTTTAATTGGTATCGTGACCAGTCCCAAGACATATAAAGGGACCACTGGGACACATATCTTTAATTGGTATCGTGACCAGTCCCAAGACATATAAAGGGACCACTGGGACACATATCTTTAATTGATGCCGTAACCAGCTCACGGCACTGTCACAAAAGTAAACTTGCGGACAACATTGTTTCTGTATGATTCTTGTGCTACCTGATAGGGTTTCATTAATAAAAGTGGGACCCCTGTCATCAAGAGTTTTTCTGTGACTGCGGAACGTGTGTGAAAGTAGGCCAGAGAGAGTGACGACAACATTACACACAAATCCTTATTCTCCTTCACACATCATCTTCGCACCGTCACATATATATATATATATATATATATATATATATATATATATATATATATATATATATATATATATATATATATATATATATATATATATATATATATATATATATATATATATTTTTTTTTTGCGTTCGCCCGCTAATACTCGAGGCGAAATCTCAGGTTATTATTTTTTTTATGTCTAACCTGACATTGATTTTACGTGAGTATCCCTTTATTTCTTGTACAGAGACAGGTGTCCCTCGCCATTCAGGCAAATACTCGCCGATTTCGGAGGTACCCATTGCAGCTGGGTCGGCTCAGGAGCCGACAGTCCCTGGTCGACGACACTCCTTCAAATGTCCTCGCCAGGTCTCGAGTTAATCCAGTCCAAATCCCGGTCGACGAAAAATTCTCAAATGCCGTCGCCCGGGTTTGATCCTGTATCACCCGGTCGCCAGAGCGGTGTTGTAACCACTACGCTAGCGCGGCTCCCATATATATATATATATATATATATATATATATATATATATATATATATATATATATATATATATATATAGGTACCTAGACACATATTTACCTATAAACAGAGCTAAACCATTATAAGAGGAATTCGCTTAATTAACTCAGCTGGGGGGCTTGAACGGGCTAAAACCATTGCTTAAATCCTTCACAAAAGGCGACGGACAGATATAAGTTAACCATTGCTCAGCGCTATGCCGCATGGTTCTGAATTATCTTGGGAACGGATAGAAGCGTCATTGCACTTCTTTCTACATCTCTGCCAAGAGTAATCTTGTGCGAAGGTAAACACCTTTGATGGCCCAGTTTAGATACTCTTGAGTTTTGGCCATTGTTGGACCACTACTGCAAAGCAAGGGAGGCAATCCGTGACAATAACAAATTTAATAATCAATTATATTTAACAGTGCAAAATGAATAATTGTTAAAAAAAAAAAAGGTAATCATGAAAGGGTAATGTTATGGATATTGAGGGAATTGTCTGAAAGTGTAGTGGATTTCATGGTATTGTATGATGGTGATATTACTAAGTGTGATGCATGAGGTCAGCTGTGAAGGCTCCTGAGATAAAATGTAGCTGTGAATTGTCAGAAGGCCCTTCTTGCTACCACTACGACCTCACACTTATCTTTTTTGTACTAATGAATGTGGCTACGTTAAATGTCTAGGGTAATGATATGTAATGTGTTGTGGTAGTTTACAGACACACACACAGATATTTACTAAGTCCACTAATATTAATAACTGTTATAATACACTGAACTAACTCAAGTGTATAACATTTTTGATAGTAATTTTCTTACATTTATTTGGTCTGGACCAAGGTTTTATTTTGGCCAGAACATATGAAAAGTTTAGCAATTATGAAAGAAATGCATGAATATTACATAATAAATGCAAGGTGTGTACATATATATGTTACTAGACTAGTTAATATTATTACTGTTTATAGTATTAATCTATTTTGGGACAACATTTGATGGATGTGTTGTTGGGGTGGCCTCATCACTCCCTGTCTAAGGTGACTACACATTGTCCAGTTATTGGATGGAATTTTTATGGGTGTGTTAGCAAATAAGTTGAGTTGGTGAATTCTCAGCAGACCAGGCGCTCACGTAACTTGAAGGTGTAGCTCTGGTGCTGAGATCTGGTGGCCCCACCTCTCCGTGCTTGGGGGCAATGTCAGAAGTCTGGTGGCCCCACCTCTCCGTGCTTGGGGGCAATATCAGAAGGTTGGTGGCCCCACCTCTCCGTGCTTGGGGGCTATAATAGGCTGCTCTGACAAAAGTCACTGCACGGGTCCACTCTGGTAATAATCAACAACTCATTTGACACCACAGTGGTGCCAACTGAAACTCACAGCTCTGCAATCAAAGTATTATTCATGTGTCAGAATTCCATCCTCTAACCATTTCTGGACACAACACTACACAACAACAACAACACCTAGACGGGTCAGATCTTTCTGACCAAACAACACAGCTTACCAATTTGGTTTCACATAGGATAAGTTCTCCCAGACTACAGATTCTGAAATACGTTCATTAGCTTCCTGTCATAAAATAGGATAGGTGATATGTTTCACTGATCTCAACACTTGATCTGTTCTTCATAATCCTTGCTGGAGTTTATATATTTTATTTGTCTCTAGTCCCTGAACTGGGGCGGGGGGTCTAGAGCGAACCCTTACTTGTTGTAAGGAACAGTTTATGCTATTGCAGTATCAAATCACTCGAAACATTAAACAAATATTAAAATGTACAAAGAAATAATTTCGGTCTTACCAGAATTATGAATATAGTACACAGTTAAATAAATGCTAGCAAAACTCAGCTGAGCTGCTGGCCTTATGATGGCGTCACTCTAACTACTTCAATAGCTTCTGGGAATTACACCACTTGATAATTCACTGTGTCTACAAGGACAACTAATACTGAATGGCACAAAATGCGCGTCTAAGCGCCGATAATATATTCATCTATGGCCAATCACTGCCTTTTCTTTTTTCAAATTCAAATATCCTACCACTAAGTCATTTCAGTCATACCTCAGTCAAGTATGCCTTATTGTCTGTTGGTCCGTCCGTCTCTACTTGCGTTTCACAAAACAAAACACTTGTTTTTTTAACCAACCCTGCCTTCCCCTACACAATTTTGCCTTTTAAAGTTATTTTTAGCCACAATTCTCCATCCCACCCCGTCTCTTCATTCCACTAGATTTTAGCACCTGCGTCTTCAAGCCCACAATTTTTTGAAAATTAGTGACATGTTTTATCTCAATGTAGTCGATCGTTGATATGAACAACACAGTCTTTTGTCAATATCTTTCTTATTATCTGTCCGTCTGTATAAATAAAAGCATATTATTTCACTGCTCAAGATAGGCCATCCGGCCAGCTAGGATTTATATTCCTAACATTATTATTAAGAAAAGTTACTTTTCAAATATTTTCTAGAATATTCTGGAATGCGTTGATCACTGCATTCGAATAAACGGACTAAGTTATAGCAAAAGCGTCCAAAAATGACTGTGCCGTATAATATCCAAGGTCCCTTTTGTCGATTTCTTTACTTTATGTCAACTTGGGGACGTGACTTTTTCCTCCTTTCCCCACCAATTTGCGTCCTTTTAGCCTCGCTAGTATCAAGCACGCGTTCAGTCAGATTTTCCTTTTGATCTCCGTTCCGTTTTGCCGTCAAGTCTAACAATTTAATTTCCATGGCGGGTGATGACCCGCGGCGTGGGCGATCATGTATTCTAGCAGCTTAAGCATTTGTTTTTATCCTTACGTTGTATCATTGGAGATATTTTAACGTTGTATCATTGTTAATTTATGACACATCTCCCCACTTGAAAACATGCCTACGGCAAGTTCCAAAACCAGTGATACACATAGATAAAATCTCTCCTTACGCCTGTCATTTCTCTAATTTTGATCACAGGGGTGCCGAATGAGGAAATCTGCACCGACATTCAATTTGCCTGGGATATATTGGATACTAAACTGATAAGGTTGAAGCAATAAAGACCACCTCAGCAATCTTGCGTTTTCATGCTTAGCCTGAGATAAGAATACGAGAGGCTGATGGTCCGTCTCGACCACAAAAGTCCTACCATACAGATAGATTTGAAACTTCTTTATAGCCCAGATTAACGCTAAACATTCTTTTTCGCTTGTGGAGTATCCTTGTTCCGCCTTCTTCAATTTGCGGCTTGCATAAGCGACTGGTTTCAGTTCCCCATCAGGTGAAGATGATCTTTGCAACAAAGCCGCCCCGAGTCCTACATTACTTGCATCGGTTCTTAAGACAAAGTCCTGTGTCAAATCAGGTAGTTTGAGAATAGGCTTGCTAGTGAGTTTTTCCTTTAAGTCTTGGAACGCTAATTCACTTTGCGCAGTCCAATTAATTTTATCTGGAAGTCCCTTGCGAGTCAGATCAGTCAGAGGAGCACAAATAGAGTTAAAATCTTTGATATATTTTTGATAAAATCCGCATAACGACACGAATGATTGCACATCCTTTTTTGTTTGTGGTCTAGGTGCTCTCTGCAGTTTTTCCAAGTTCTTGGGATCGGGGGTCATGCTACCCTGATATACAGTGTGTCCCAAGAATTCCAACTCTTTGCATCCAATGCAACATTTGGTACTTGTGCGTTTATTCACCGGTTAAATCAAATTCTGGAAATGTATTACCAAAACTGAGAACCGTACTTTTTCTTGACCGAAAAATGTTGATTTCACATTGTGATTTGGGAGGCAAGTTAAAAAAAAAGCGTGTCTCTTGCATTCATAGTTGAGACGCTTACAACAGACCCGCCCTCAAACCCCCCCTCCCCCCCCCCCCTCAACCCCCCCGTATTTTTTTTTAAAGTTTATAAACCAATAGAATGGAATTGAATCCGTTCTACAAGTTAACGGTACACCGGAAACAAGGGAAATCGCTGCCATTGCCTTCTCTACCTCAAGATCAGAGTGAGGTACCCATTTACAGCTGGTTTGACTGATGCGTGACACCTGTTCCCTTCCTCGCTGCCGTTGCCTTCTCTAACTCAGGATCAGAGTCAGGTACCCACAGTATACTGCTTGACATTGCAGAATTTTGGCCTCCTCTGTAAATTATGCAGCTACGAACGAACATGTGTATGTCCTGATATGTGCCAAGCTTCAGCGATCTTTGGTAATCTGTTCCCCTCACGGTCCTTTTCAGGGCCCACAAAACTGCACCTACCACGGTCCTATTCAGGGCCCACAAAACCCACAAAAATTTACCCACCACGGTTTTTTTACAGGGCCCACAAAACTGGACCACGGTCCTGTTTAGGGCCCCCAAAACCAACAAAACTGTACCCTGGCAAGAAAGCCTTTATTTGTTTTCTCCGCTGGGTGTGGAGGGCTGGGTGGGGAGTTGGTACCCTCCCTCACTATACACTGATCCTTGTCAAATATTTACCTAATCAGAGCCGGATTAACGTAGTAGCAAAAGTAGCATATGCTACGAGCCCCTTTCTTTTAGGGCCCCGCGCCAATAAATATGTACATCATTTTTTGGTCATCTTCTAATAGGAGCGTTGAACCAATGATCTTGTGATGTATGCCATCTTTAGCGCCTTTTCATTTGATGTCACGAAATTGTGAGAGAAATAGCATAACATGGTGACTTAGTGTGACTCTTTATTACTTTGATCTTAACTGTTTGCGTACAGAAGCAGTCATTTTCGAGAGATGGGGCCTACCTAGCTATAAATGGGTACTTAACTTTAAGTTAGGGAAGGAAAAGACAGAGAGGAAGGAAACTGGTCTCCCCACCTCTCGATGCTGGACCTAGTATGGTGAAGTCTCTAACATTCCATAACCAGCTGTAAATGGGTACCTGACTCTGATCCTGAGTTAGAGAAGGCAACGGCAGCTAGGAAGGGAACAGGTGTCACGCATCAGTCAAACCAGCTGTAAATGGGTACCTCACTCTGATCTTGAGGTAGAGAAGGCAACGGCAGCGATTTCCCTTGTTTCCGGTGTACCGTTAACTTGTAGAACTGATTCAATTCCGTTCTATTGGTTTATAAACTTTAAAAAAAAAATACGGGCTCCAAAGCCGCGCCAAAACACATAATTTAAGGGAAAAAAAAATTGAATAAAAAAAAAAAAAAAATTCTACACTACAAATGGGGGAGAGCTCACAATGTGAAATGTCACGTTTTCAGTCAAGAAAGAGTACGGTGATCGGTTTGGGCAATAAATTTGCAAAATAATTATTACCCGGTGAATTAACGCACAAGTACCCAACATTTTGTTGGCCTAGCAGTCAAGTTCGCCTCCCTAAGCCTATTAAATAACATTTCTAGAGCTTCAATGTGTTCTTCAAATGTCTCTGTGGCGACGAGAATATCATCCATGAAATTCGTGATACATGGGTTATTCAGGGGATCCAATAATTTGCGCATCATCCTTGAAAATACACTCGGAGCATTTTTCAGTCCGAATGGTAGCATGTTGAATTCATAATGTCCATCCGAAGTGCTAAAAGCCAAATAAGGTCTCACTTCAGGCTTCATTGGGATCTGGTAATAGCCTTTACTAAGATCCACCTTTGAAAAGTATTTTGCCTTGTTCAGTCTGGCAAATAACTGTTTTGTGTCTGGTAATGGATCCACTTGTCCTTCTGTGACAGCATTCAGTTTCCTGTAATCTATGCACAGTCTGTGTTCCCCAGACGGTTTTCTCAACAATACGACACTAGAGCTAAAAGATGATTCACTGTGTGAAATAGGGAGCCGCGCTAGCGTAGTGGTTACAACACCGCTCTGGCGACCGGGTGATTCAGGATCAAACCCGGGCGACGGCATTTGAGGATTTTTCGTCGACCGGGAATTGGACTGGATTAACTCGAGACCTGGCGACGACATTTGAAGGAGTGTCGTCGACCAGGGATTGGCGGCTCCTGAGCCGACCCAGCTGCAATGGGTACCTCCGAAATCGGAGAGTATTTGCCTGAAGGGCGAGGGACACCTGTCTCTGTACAAGTAAAAAGGGATACTCACGTAAAATCAATGTCAGGTTAGACATAGTAATAACCTGAGATTTCGCCTCGAGTATTAGCGGGCGTACGCAAAAAAAAAAAAAAAAAAACTGTGTGAAATAATCCCCTCCTTCAACAAATAATCTATTTCTTCCTTCAATGCCTTCTCCTTCGCGAACGGAATAGAATAGGCTCTCATACAGATTGGGTTTGAGTCTACCAGTTTCATGTCATACTGTAGCAAATTTGTATGTCCTGGTTTATCTGTTAATACATCTGTATGTTCCTCCAGAACCTGTTGAACTCTCTCCCTCTGGTTTTTAGTCAGGTGCTTACTGACTTTTACCTGTGCTGCTGTTTCACAAGGATGTAATGGGTATTCATGTGAGGTGAGTGGTTCCTTTTGCATTTGAGTTGCGATAGCTAAGGTCAGTAAGGGGGTGCTTTCCTGGAGTGGTCTGTCCAGATACTTCTTTAACAGGTTTACATGATAAACTTTCTCCTTCCCCTTTTTGTCAATTTTATAATTTGTTCTAGACACCTTCTCTAGAACCGTATATGGACCTTGCCATCCAATTTGTAATTTATTCTGGCTACCGGGTAGTAGAAGCAGCACCTTCTCTCCCACAGCTAGTTTTCTGTCCTTTGCCTTCCTATTAAAATATGCTGCATGTTTCTTCCTGGCTTGTTTCAAATTATCATTTGCCAGTTTCCATCCAGCTTTCAAACGAGTGGTCAGTTCGTTCACGTATTGATAAGATGAGGTAACAGTCTCTTCCGCCTTCTCATCTGTCCAGGTCCTTAATAGGGCTTCTAATGGACCTTTTATTGGCCTCCCAAATAGCAGAGTTGCGGGAGCCATCCCGGTTGAACTATGTGGTACCCCCCGGTACGCAAACAATGCGGCGGGCAGGAATTGATCCCACAGATCCGGTTTTTCGTGTGCCAGCTTTCTCAGGATAGAAATGAGAGTCCCGTTGAACCTCTCTACCTGGCCGTTCCCTTGCGGATGGT
Organism: Oreohelix idahoensis; assembly: GCA_024509875.1. NCBI lineage: Eukaryota > Metazoa > Mollusca > Gastropoda > Stylommatophora > Oreohelicidae > Oreohelix > Oreohelix idahoensis. The sequence continues at coordinate 144,717 of JAMPIV010007360.1, read as the reverse complement.
ACGGACTACAATGAAAGTGTCTGGCTTGAAATAGCTTAAAAACTTCTTCCGTTAGTTTCCCCTTGAACTGAGAACCATTATCCGTCAAGATTTGATGTGGGAATCCTAATCGGGTAAATATTGTAAGTAGTGCCTCTGCTACATGTTTTGAATCAATTGATGGCAGGGCTACCGCCTCTCCCCACATAGAACAAGTGTCCACCAGAGTAAGGATGTAACTGTTCCTCCTCTTGGTCCGAGTGAGAGGTCCTACAATATCCACTGCAACCCTCTCAAAAGGTGTTACCACTATGGGCATTTCCCCTAGAGTTGCAGGAGCAGTCCAGTGCTTTGGAGCTACCCTTTGACATTCTGGGCAGGATTTGACATATCTTTTTATATCCTCCGTTATCCCTGGCCAGAAGTAATGACAAGCTATACGCTGTCCTGTGGCGCTGATCCCCATGTGACCACTGAAGGGAATCGCATGCCCGAGTTCCATCACTTTATCCCTATATGAAGTGGGAAGAACCAGCTGGTTGTGACCATTTGTTCCAGTTCCGGCCTTCCTGTATATGAGTTTGTTCTTCATAAAATATTCCCCCTTGCTCGGAGGTGTGTGGCATTTGGGCAATTTTTTAAAACATGGCTTGAGTGTCCTATCCTCAGCCTTCGCCTTCCTCATCTCCTCTGGATGAGCATTTATAGGTTCACCTTCTTCCTCCTTCTTCTGTGACCTGGTCTGCACTGTCGCCATGATCACATGTCTCTCGGGATTCCCCAAGAAGACGTATCTACACCCCAATATCAGAGGGTAGATTGGTTCATCTATCACTGCTGCTCTGATTTCTCCTTCCACATAGCGAGTTTTCACCGTTATCCTTGCGATGGGAAGTGTCATGAGTGGTATGTCCTTAGTTGCCCCTTGTATTTCCACTGTTTCTGTGGTATACTGACTTGGGTCCACTAGGCTAGACTTCACAACTGAATCATAATCCAAACCTGTATCATAAAGGCACCTTATGGTGACCCCATTACAAATAACATCCTCACAAACTGGGGGGTGATAAGGTTCCTGCTGTCCCTTAGGATTAACCTTTAATCTTTGAGTCCCCGACTTCATTGCAGCAATGTTTGAAGGTTTCCTTCTACAAAATTCGGTGTTATGGTTGTCTTTCTTGCACCATTTACACCATCTTTTTCCTTGGTTAAACGGTTTTCTTTCATTGGATTTTTGGTCATTGAACTGTGAGTTTCTGTCGCGATAGTCATTTCTTGGCCGTTCAAAGTTTGTCCTACCTTTATTTCCCTGCTCTCTATTATCAAATTTATTAAATTGTTGTGGAGCTTTAAAATTGTCTATGTGCTTCTTTTTAGCACCACTTACCTCTGCCTGGGCTGCCTGATACCTTTCAGCGATATTTAAAACCTCCCCCAACTTCTCTGCACCTTGTTCCATGAGAAATTTTCTCATGTCTGGAGCCATGGACTCTCTCAATTGCTCAATCATGATCATTTCTTTAAGATCTTGGGTCTTCCCCAGAGCAGTCCATTTCTCCAAATAGGTTTCTAGTCTGGCAGAGAATTGGTGGTATGTCTCCCCAGACAACAGTTTGGCATTTCTAAATTTCCTACGATAAAATTCCCCATTTTTGTCGTACCTCAATAACAAAGCCTGCTTTAACATGTCATAATTCTCCTGGTCTTCTCTGTGCATTTTTGCGAAGACTTCGTAAGAAGTACCTCTCAGTCCCTGTGATAGCTTTAAACTCCACCTCTCTCTCTCTCTAACCCATATGTAGTAGCTAATAACTCAAAACGTCCTAGGTACCCCTCTATGTCATCGTCTTTTTCAACAAAATGGTCTAAATGAAACCCCATAGCTGATGTTGAGGCTCCCAGACTGGGCGTAGCATCTGAGGCAAAAGGGCTGGCACCATTTTCAGGAGCCTGGCCTTGTAGCTCCAGCTCCCTTAGTCGTAATTCGTGCTCCCTTTGCAACCTTCTATCTTCTGCCTCCCTTTCGGCAGTCAACCTTTTATCTTCTGCCTCCCTTTCGGTCTTTTTATCTTCTGCCTCCCTTTGCTGTCGTTTGTCTTCTGCCTCAATCTGCAGCCTCTTAATTTCTCTATCAGCCTCTAACCTCTTCTCTTCAGCCAACCTTTCAGACTCTAATTTTCTTTCAGCCTCTTTTTCTAATCTTCTTTCTTCCCTTTCATTATATTTATCACATTCAGCCGTTACATATTGAATTAAAATCTGACCATCCATTCCCATCTCCTTTGCCGTCAGCACAGCAGCTGATCTGAACTTTGCCAGCTCCGCCATACTTTTTAAACAAATCTAGCAATGTGCAAAATAAAATTTCCAACTACTAAAGTAATTCTAATTACTCTAGACTAAATAATTCTAATTAATTAATTAACTACCACTGACTGTGAAGATTCACCAACTTTTATCTTCAGGGACACTTTTAATTTTAAGGGACACTTTTAATTTTTATAATGTGTTCCCTAATCTTATTCTCCCCCCAGGAGATCCTAATATATGTGATTAATTTAAATCCCGGACGAGCCCCCAATATATGTAGTGGATTTGATGGTATTGTATGATGGTGATATTACTAAGTGTGATGCATGAGGTCAGCTGTGAAGGCTCCTGAGATAAAATGTAGCTGTGAATTGTCAGATGGCCCTTCTTGCTACCACTACGACCTCACACTTATCTTTTTTGTACTAATGAATGTGGCTACGTTAAATGTCTAGGGTAATGATATGTAATGTGTTGTGGTAGTTTACAGACACACACACAGATATTTACTAAGTCCACTAATATTAATAACTGTTATAATACACTGAACTAACTCAAGTGTATAACATTTTTGATAGTAATTTTCTTACATTTATTTGGTCTGGACCAAGGTTTTATTTTGGCCAGAACATATGAAAAGTTTAGCAATTATGAAAGAAATGCATGAATATTACATAATAAATGCAAGGTGTGTACATATATATGTTACTAGACTAGTTAATATTATTACTGTTTATAGTATTAATCTATTTTGGGAGAACATTTAATGGATGTGTTGTTGGGGTGGCCTCATCACTCCCTGTCTAAGGTGACTACACATTGTCCAGTTATTGGATGGAATTTTTATGGGTGTGTTAGCAAATAAGTTGAGTTGGTGAATTCTCAGCAGACCAGGCGCTCACGTAACTTGAAGGTGTAGCTCTGGTGCTGAGATCTGGTGGCCCCACCTCTCCGTGCTTGGGGGCAATGTCAGAAGTCTGGTGGCCCCACCTCTCCGTGCTTGGGGGCAATATCAGAAGGTTGGTGGCCCCACCTCTCCGTGCTTGGGGGCTATAATAGGCTGCTCTGACAAAAGTCACTGCACGGGTCCACTCTGGTAATAATCAACAACTCATTTGACACCACAGTGGTGCCAACTGAAACTCACAGCTCTGCAATCAAAGTATTATTCATGTGTCAGAATTCCATCCTCTAACCATTTCTGGACACAACACTACACAACAACAACAACAACACCTAGACGGGTCAGATCTTTCTGACCAAACAACACAGCTTACCAATTTGGTTTCACATAGGATAAGTTCTCCCAGACTACAGATTCTAAAATACGTTCATTAGCTTCCTGTCATAAAATAGAATAGGTGATATGTTTCACTGATCTCAACACTTGATCTGTCCTTCATAATCCTTGCTGGAGTTTATATATTTTATTTGTCTCTAGACCCTGAACTGGGGCGGGGGGGTCTAGAGCGAACCCTTACTTGTTGTAAGGAACAGTTTATGCTATTGCAGTATCAAATCACTCGAAACCTTAAACAAATATTAAAATGTACAAAGAAATAATTTCGGTCTTACCAGAATTATGAATATAGTACACAGTTAAATAAATGCTAGCAAAACTCAGCTGAGCTGCTGGCCTTATGATGGCGTCCCTCTAACTACTTCAATAGCTTCTGGGAATTACACCACTTGATAATTCACTGTGTCTACACGGACAACTAATACTGAATGGCACAAAATGCGCGTCTAAGCGCCGATAATATATTCATCTATGGCCAATCACTGCCTTTTCTTTTTTCAAATTCAAATATCCTACCACTAAGTCATTTCAGTCATACCTAAAGTTACTTTTCAAATATTTTCTAGAATATTCTGGAATGCGTTGATCACTGCATTCGAATAAACGGACTAAGTTATAGCAAAAGCGTCCAAAAATGACTGTGCCGTATAATATCCAAGGTCCCTTTTGTCGATTTCTTTACTTTATGTCAACTTGGGGACGTGACTTTTTCCTCCTTTCCCCACCAATTTGCGTCCTTTTAGCCTCGCTAGTATCAAGCACGCGTTCAGTCAGATTTTCCTTTTGATCTCCGTTCCGTTTTGCCGTCAAGTCTAACAATTTAATTTCCATGGCGGGTGATGACCCGCGGCGTGGGCGATCATGTATTCTAGCAGCTTAAGCATTTGTTTTTATCCTTACGTTGTATCATTGGAGATATTTTAACGTTGTATCATTGTTAATTTATGACAGAAAGTTCACTTTTAAGTTTGTACTTAGCTGCCAGTAAATTGGCTGTTTTCTGCTCCAGCCGATGTTTGGTTCTTTGCAGGTTATGGACTGGACCATTCCCGTCACTGGTCAAGCCTGGAGGTTGTGACACGTTCCAAGAAGTATCAGGGAGTAATCACGAAGCTGGTCCAGCGTCTTCAAGACCCGTCTGATGATGGTGTCTAGCGTTGACAGCAGGCCACTTATGCCACACGCTTTGTTCCAGAGATAGTACCATCAACTGGTACCACCGACCTAAAATCTCTTTAGGAATACTGACTCCTGGCTCAGATAAATAGTTAATGCAACTTGTTTAAGATGCCTCTTACACACGGTCTGGGGTATTACTTTCACTAACTCCCACTCTGACTTTGTGTTCAGATTCCTAGGATTCCGGCTTTCCGTGTTAATGTAGGTAGAATTTTCCTCGGATATGAGTCCTCAAGATGCTCAAACAAGGTCCGGTCCGATAAAAGGAATTCTGATCCTATTCCTTACTCTGGATAGCTGGCTATCTTCTTGACGAGGTGAATTTCACAGTGCTCTAAGCTGGCGAAAGTGTCAGATTAAATTGCAACTTTCGTTGTTGTTACAATCTGACCAGGCTGCAATCATAAGTGTTGTTTATAACATCTAGAATTTCCCAGCCAATTATATTCAATCATGCGTATTATGATAACTTTCCTCGTGAAATTTTCTGTGTGACTCATACGTTTGTGAAATTCAAACGGTCACTCTCCGTATAAGGCAGTGTGATTTTCTGTCTAGGATTATCGCATTTACAACTCACAACTTTCCTAAACTTAATACTGATCATATCTTCCCGGAAGCTATTACAACATTTCTGCCGTCTCATGTGCGTGGCTGTAATAGGTCGCCACCTGGATAATTTACTGCCCTGTACCTGTGCAAACAAAGATTCATCATGTTACCATCTGGGCTGTGTTCTCTCCACGAGAGAAATTAGGAAATCACAATAGCTAAATCAGCGATAAGCAACTCACGGGGCGATCTACGTGTTAATCCGGCGCGCCCACGTTTGATACACGAGAATGTTACCAACATGACTGTCGGTCAATATTACATCACATGTCTACTCTCTTAGCAGGGATGATCAGGTAAACAGACATGACGAATTATTACAGGAAGAAGTGTAAACAATGACTCGAAAATACTAAATATTGTCTGAGGTAGGAAAAGAGAACGTGAAGAGCACAAAATGAATAACGAAATGTCACAAGAAATGAAACGTTTCGAGGTCATTCTGTGACGATGATTTATGCTATTTACTTGCTAGACGATGAAAACAGGGCAGGCCAATGACAACACCGTGTAAACGCACAATTAAAATAAGGCAGGTGTTAAGTTATTTTATATTCATAGAAGGGGAGTTAAATGTTTGAGATCCTCACATGCACGTCTAGTATTTTGTAGACGCACATTTGAGCACATCTAGATTAATTGTATGTTATATTATTTGCGTACGACCGTGCACCATTATTAAACGGGTATGGCGCGGTGATTTGTTGCTATACGGGCAACGTACTTGAGGCAGATCGAGATAACTAGCGTCGGGTATAGACGTGATTGATTAGGGTGTTCTTACCCATGTCAAGGAAGACACGAATATGTAGCAATTATGATCATCTGAAAGATGAATACACTCTTCTTGAGGGAGCTATGCCAAGAAGCTTATAATTTGAATATTTAGCCAGAAACAGCTCGTTTTAAGTATCTTGCCTCCGATACTTGGTTTCCTGTAACGTTATGGCAGAGCTTCAACTTGACCAGATATGTCAAGTTCTAGTGCGTCCCACTAACGCTAGGAGCTGATTGAAGCGTAATGGAATATAGATAACTACATAAAGAATATTAACATGGTCACTTCGTCAGAACCATGTATACTACCAATCTGTTAACCTTGATGTGGTAACGGTTAGTGCAGTCAGTCAACGCCCCTGGTGAATCGTAATCTTGCTATGTACATTTGTGCCATGTCTACGCTATTGAAGATGTCCTGAACTACTGTTATAAGTCTCGTCAAGAATAAAATATGTTATCGCCCATAACTCTTCCAACGAGTGCAGAGTTTATACGTTACCAGTTGGTCATGCTGTGTTGACCCATCCAGAGTTACCGGGTTCCATCATTATTATTCAGATCATCAACATACGCCAAGGTTAAACGGCCCACATCAAACTCGCGTTACAAAGAAATACGTCGGCCACATGTTGTAAGCCCGACAGCCCTGACAACATCAGTGACAGTCCAGAAACGAAAACACACCGGTAACAGCAGGATAAACACATTACTTACAATATACACGCACATTTAAAGCACACTTTTTTTTAACGGCACACATAACTCGCACACTTTACTGCACACAGCTAAAGCGAGTGAGGACAAACATACCTCGCACATTTTACGGCACACGATTAAAATAAGGCAGAGCATAGTCTACTACTTGTATTACTTTTGTATTTTAATTGGTTGTAAGGAAATACACCCCCCTCCCTCTTTTCTAGCCGTAATGATAATAATAATAATCTAAAAATGAGTAGTTTTTGTAACATTCGTTGTCATTTATTACCAAGCGCTTTTGAAAGAAAAAAAATGGACAAGAGATGGAGAATTTTACTGGAGAATTTTACCTTAAAGCATAAACATCAAGGCAGATTACTTCTACACGAGTCGTTATCATAATACGTTAAAAACTGTGCTGTATTCGGTTAACTAGAGCGCTCTAGATATATATACCCACAACCTCTCGTTTCTTATCTTAAATGTGGATACCGTGCTTCGACAAATTTGTCCCTGTTTGGACCGGATTTTTAAATAAATGTATTTATTAGAGTTAAGCAACTGAGGGGGTGGGGGAGGGAAAGATCCACCCTGTTTCATTCAGTCTTCTATGATTCGGTTTAGAGGGTCGATTGGCAGAGTGGTTAGAGCTCTTTCTTCCCGCGGCAAATTGACCAAGTTCAGAGTTCGAAACCAGGTAGCCTCTCGCTTCAGTCTGCTCAAAGGTAAATGGGTACCTATGCCTACTCTTGAGTTAGGGAAGGAAAAGACAGCGATGAAAGGAACTGGTCAACCCAGGTCATACATCTGGAATTAGTATAGTGAAGTCTCAAACACTTCACTCCTAGAAGGCAGTTTCTGTTATTGGACTGCCTTTTTGCTTCTGTGTGTTCCCATATGTTGTTCTTGTTCACGTTTGCCAGACATTTCTTTCCCTCTTTATCATGAAGGGTTATATTTCAGAGCTAAACTATCTGTTTAATACAATTTTAGTACTTGCCGTAGCCATGTTCATCTGATTATGTTGAATTCACGAATTATGCAGTTATTTCTTGAGTGCTTAGTTATCTCTGATTAAGATATTTTTGTTTCCAATAATAGGAATTTTCTAACTACAAAAATATCTCTATCTCTTTAGTTTTCTAAGTGTGTGGTGTGTCTCTGACTGTGCCGAGTATCGTTAATCTTCTTGGTAAAGTGTTGTGTGTCTCAAACCGCCGCGAGTTCCGTCAATATTCTTGTCTAACTGTGTAGTGTGCCACAGACCGCACCGAGTACCGCTAGTCTTCTTGTCTAAGTGTGTGGTGTGTCACAGACGGCGCCGAGTACCGTCAATATTCTTGTCTAAGTATGTGCTGTGTCTCTATTAGCTCCAAGTATCGTCACTCTTCTTGTCTTACTTGGTAGTCAATCTTCTTTTCTAAGTTTGTGGTATGTCACAGACGTGCACAATTTCGCCAATCTTCTTCTCTAAGTGTATGGTGTGTCTCAAACAGCCTTGAATATCACAAACATTCTTTTCTAAGAGCTATGTTTCTCAAGTCGCCCCTAGTTTCTAAGTGTGTGGTGTGTCTCTGAGCTCTCTCAGTATCGTCAATCATCTTGTCCAAGTGTGTGATGTTTCTCTGAGCGCGCCGAGTATCGTGAATATTCTTGTCTAAGTCTGTGGCACGTCTCAAAGCCGCACCGAATGTCGTTAATATTGTTGTCCACGTGTGTGGCATGTCTTAAAACCGCGCCAAGTGTCACCAGTAATCTTGTCTAAATGTGTGGTGTGTCTCCGAGCTCATTGAGTATCATTAATCTTTTTGTGGAAGTGTGCGGTGTGTTCCAGACCGCCCCGCTCGTCGTTAATCTTCATGTCAAAGTGTGTGGTGTGTCTCCGAGAGCTTCGAGTACTCTAAATAGTGTTCTCGCACGAGTTTTGCGCTCATTATTATAATTAAGCGCAGAACAACAGGAGATCATGAGAGTTGAAAAGATGTAAATGTTGCTTCATTGGACACTGATGCCCTTTGAAATCGTCTTTGATCAACAGCACAGCAATCAGTGATATTTTTGAGATATCTAGCTCGTGAGGAAGTTTCATATTTAGGATTCTGATGGCAAATTATTTTCTTTGACTTATCAACGCTTACGAATTTCCACATTTTGCAGTGTGCCCAGCTGTCCAAGACATTTTCTCCCGCTCGGAGATTCTTGTGTTTCCTCGTCTTTACGGAAAGCTTCTTTTAAAAACACTTGAGCTCGTTTCATTTTAATCCTATTTTTTATTCCATGCCTTTCTTTCATGTAAAGGTTCATTTAATTTTTGGTTTGGTTTTGAGGACCATCTTCATTGCACACGGACAACTCCATTAGTGCTCCGATCTCCTCCCTTAGATCACACAAGGGGATCTCAGCACAGTGCACGAACTCCGTAGCACCGGCGATGATGCCAATGAGTGTATACAGGAATCACACATTCGAAAAATATTTTCTTTTGGGGAAGGGGTAGGTTTCCTAATTTTTAAATTTGATAGGACAGCGTCCATATGGCCTACTCTTTACGATTTCCAACTGCTGAAGGATGTTTAACGCTCGCAACATGCACACGGGACCTACTTTTTACCCTTTTCCGAGAAGGCTAGGCATCCGATCTCACTACCTAAATCGGGGAAGGGGGGGGGGGGGGGAATTGATATCTTCAGGAACCACCGGTTCTGAAATAAATTTCCACCAGTTATATCCCCTGAACTGTGAGCGATCCCGGTACCCTTAGAATTAGGGGCGGACTCCATACGTCTTAGCCACTCCGACCCACAAAGGTTCATTTAAGAATACATAATGCGACAATGTCTGCTATAGGACTTCTCGTTCCTTACTTACTTAGTCATTTCCCTTCTACCGTGAGGTGTAGAGGTTTGGAAGAGAGAGCGCCAGACTATCCTATCGGCTGTTAGAATCAGTCCAGTTTTCTCTCTTGCAGTTCGCGTAATCATGTTTTTAGGAAACAGGTAATTGGCCTGTTGTGCCTTTGCATGATGGAGGGGCTGCCTCCTTACGGCCTCCATGACGCCGCACTCCTCCTTTTTTTCAGCCGGGCTTGGGACCGGCCTAGGCGGAGTTACTTCTCGTTCCATAAAACAAAATTTATCGGTGTTCTGGCTAGGGACAAGACTTTGGTTCTGAGTGGAAAAATATGACCATTGGCTCCTTTCACTTCACCCATCCAACCAGAAAACGGACATTAATTTGTGTATTATTACCAACTGAGTCTTTAGATAAATATCACCTTTATTCATCTAACTTGTATCACTGTAATAATAAAATAATCGTCAACAACATAGATGGGTAACTTTATTTTTCAAAGTTGCCATAGATGTGGCGAATAAGAAATGACATTTGACACGTCAAGCACAAATTGAGAAATTAGGTTGCTCAAATTGAAAAAAAAAAAAACCAAAACAAAACACATACACACACTGCTGAAACACGTTTATTCAACGCATGTTACATTTTCAGTAAGAACTCACTTACAGATGCTTCAGATGCAAATGATGAAACCAGAAATGTTTGCTGAGTATTTGAGCCATAATATATCAAACTCTAATGTGCCACACTTTCTTGACCAATTCGCCACTTGTGGCGGAAGGCGACAGAGTTGCCCACCTCGAATAAGGAATTAAATGGTTTGGTTGAGTAGGTAAAAACGGGTAAACAGTCATCACCGACTATTCGACTTTCCTTATTTCCATAATGCCATTAAATCTCCATAAAATACGTGCAGTCTGTAGTGGTCAATGCAAGAAAGTCATTATTCGGGATTGTTTTAAATCGAAAAATTACTACGACTGTTTCCCCAATTCTTCAGTTTCGAATGCTTCCATTTCTGTTAGAGACAGGATAGCCTACCCCTTGTGATTATAAAATCGTTAGTGTTATCAATAGTCCTTCCATTTAAAGAGATGCCCCAGATGAAACTGCGGACACACACAAAACACCAGCTATTCTCCACATGGCCGGCAAGGTCCAGATTTAGGACGTACAAAATAATGACATTTAGATGAAAAACTAGAAAGGACAGACACCATTTTTTCATTTCACCATTTCTTATCGAAAATATGTGGGCGCGGTAAACAAGGATTTAAGAATGGGTACAAAGGGAAAAATTACATTACAATTTTCATGAGTGACATAAATACAAGGTAGGAACAGGCAACACTGTCTTGAAAAGGGCATGGACAAAACATGGACAGGAGAATACACGAAAATGAAGTACAGCCATTTCCCCCCCCCCCCCCCCCCCCCCCCCCCCCCCCCCGTCTTACATTACGCTACGCTGTTCGATGAGCGCTTTTTCAATATAACGCTGTTTATATTTTATGCCATATGCCCGTTAAACGCTTAGAAAATTCGATTTTACGCTGGGCGTGACATTCTGTAGGAGGAAGAAATAAACTTTCAATTTCATTCAAAGGTGGTGGGATGGCCAAGATGCATTGTTATTGCTAGCATGCTGAAGCATGACCCCAAAATAGAATGCAGTTCTACGGTAATCCTTAAAATGGAGCAAGATCTTAATTGCTACAAGGTGCTTCTTGAAGAGAAAAATAAATCGACAAAGCAAAGCATGAATCGTTTTTTTTTAAAAAGTCTCCTCCAATAGTTTCTGCCCCCATTGACCAAGTAGCCGAGTTTCTACATCTGGAGACAGAAAAACTGTTTGAACATCCATAAAACCGTCTGCTAACTAGTCGTCTGATGATGAAGACAGCTCCGCCGGGACAACTGTAGCTACAAGTGATAAAAGTAGTAGTGATTAAAGTACTGTAACATTTTTTAACTAGTTTATTTGTTACACTACATACATTATTTTTTGTTTGTGTTTAATATTTTGATAATTATATATAGTTGATAAATGTTGTTAACTATTTAGTGTTTGTTTTGTATCACTTTTACTTAATTTGTATACGGTTTTCTGGACTTTGGGAACGAATTAATTTGTTTTCTATTAAGTCTTAAGGAAAATTTTTTTCGTTTTGCCCTTTTCCGCTTAGCGCTCGATATTTCAGGAAACGAATTAACAGCGCGAAGCGTAGGTGGCTGTATTTATAATCTTCTGTGCTTCAAATAAAGCTGTTATCGGAAGAAGCTTATTTCCACATAAAAGAATATATAAAGCAACCTGGGTACCACCAAATCACATGACAGGAAATCAGATTTATCATTTATGTGCATATAAGAACTTTGGGTCATCAGTACATGACATAAAAATTTGTAATGGAGTAAATGTAGATTCAGATTATCATATCGTTAATTTAAAAAAAAATGAAACTCAGCAGTGGCATACTAAAGGGTGTGCACCGGATAACAGCAAGAAAATGTAATTAATGTTATAATTTTTTAAATTGTTCGAAATTGATCAATTAATCTTTGATTAAAGAAATCCGATTAATCTATTAAGATTTAAAAAAAGATAATTAATCCCAGCTCTAATATAAAGACATAAAATGCAGAATTATTCATAGTTTTAATGTCATAGAACCCTTGGAGATAAGATGTTGAGTGCGGCAGTGATACCTTTTGTTTCTATTTTTCCTTTTACTGGATGTAGATGGATTTATCAACACAACGACCTCAGCAAACAGAAATGAAACCAGTAGACTGTTTTTGTTTACTTCAGGTATATTGTCAATCAACTCTGGGAACGTGCGGTTTATAGTTAGGGGTTATGTCTGTGTAATGTCTTGTGTAATGGAGGCAAGTTCTTGCGCTGTTTATGTAAAGTAGGTTTTGTAGAGTCAACCATGACCCTATCGTTTTAGTCCATCTTTCAGTGGGTGGTTTGTGAACCTTTAAAATTTTTCTACCACGCTGGTTCGCTTTAGTCTGTTTAGTCAATCATGGATTGTTTTTTTTTTTTTTCTTGTTGATGTTATTAATTGGCGTTTATTTCTTTGCTCCAGTACATACTATGTGAGTCTGATTTTATAATCTGGCTGGTCTTTCGAAGTTGGATTTTGAAGCAGTTGCCCAGGCGTATTCCATATTATAGTGCGCCCTAAGTAATTTCTGCCAATTTTGACATCAGGGTCATTCGATGTCTAGCTTTGTGTGCTAACAATTATCAGTTTGATGATTTGTTCATGTTAGTATGCTATTCAGTGTGTTAGCAAGGTATAAAAGTACGTTTCTTCTGGCAGATAATGTCCATTCAGTTTTAACAGAACTATTTAAACCTTGTCTGAGTGTAAATTGTGTTCGTTGTGCTAATTTATATTTAGTAACCATCTATCTATCTAATTCTTGACAGGCTACCTGTATCCTAATGTTTGCTATTTTTATGATGTTTTGTGCATCCCATAACACTAGGTCATCGGCGTATAGTGAGCTGTGGACCCTCTGGTATTTTGTTCAGTGTGTATCTGATAGAAACCATGAACAGTGTAGGGGAAATCTCACTGCTCTGGGGTATTTCTTGCTCTAATTTAATTCTGCGATTTAGACGTCATTGTGTTTGTCTTCTGGCATGCATATCCTGGATAATGCAGCTGAATAGATGCAGAGAAGAAACATATAGCTATGGAATACATTAGAAATATGTACTCAACTACAGAATGAACCTCATATATACAGACGCATTTGCAAAAACAGCTACCAAAATGAGAGAAAAAAAAAGAATTTGATGGTGGAGGCGTATACACAAAATTAAAGAATGGATAGGAAATGTATATGTTAGTGACGGCTGGACAATTCTCAAACAACTTCAGATCAGAGATAGAAGTACTAAAACAGTTGCAATAACCATCGAGAAAACCCGGATTATGCTATAGCCAAGATACTGTTCCTCATAGATTAGAGTCATGATTTAATTGAAATGTCTGACACTTTGGTCTGAGTGGTCTGTTCTGTCTTCTTTCTATATTTTTGTCTACGCCCACTTTTTTGTCTTAGTGCTCTTAATAGCTCTAATTCTGCCTTTAGTCCCGTCAATGTTGACATGGGCCAAGCTAGCCCACCTCTTTCTACGTTGAATAGCGGCAATTTTGCCAAAGGCCTTTTATTTAGCGATTCTTGAGGAACGGCAAGTACCCTAACCCTTTGATTTATGGGGGACAATGGGAATTCTCTGTCCTTTATTTTATGCCGTCCTCGGTTTCATCCCGAACGTCAGTCGCTCGTAGAATGGGAAAAATCGTTGCTAATTTTACGCCGCTTCCTGTCTCGCGAGGCGGCCGAGGACTCTCTCCCGTAGGTCTTGCGTCTGTATTTGTTTCATCTCGTGCGCGTGCGAAAGCCACCCTAAGCCACCTGCAGACTGTATCTTACTATTTAAGCCAAGCGTCCCTAGCACTCTTTACCATGTGTCTCTACGAAGATCTTTGCTGCCTAGCAAAGTGTTATTAAGTTGACAGCTTATAACAGTTTTAATGTGAACTTTGATTCCTTGCATGGTAAGCACACCATTTTTTTAAAGTTTAATTTATTGGAGTTCTAGCTTGATCATATAGAGTCGAGATCCTGTGTTACTTTATTTCCTCTTTAATATATATATATTTCTTAAAGTAAAGTAATTTTTGCGTGACTGGGCGTTTCTGATATTTTTTTAAGTAAGAACGTTACCAATTTAAACTCCACTAACAGCTACGCCAAAAGAGGAGATTTTTCGTGAGACAGAAGTGTGAGCTGATGTACATTTTATTTGACCAAAGTTTTCCATTTGGACATGTGTATAAATAATTCTGTAAAGATTTCCGCTACATGATATATTGGGTTTGAGTGCACAGCTATGTGGTAATTTCACCCCGTGGCAATTCTAATGTTAGGTAAATATCAATTGGGCCCTCGCTAAATTCCCATTCGGTATTATTCCTTATTTATATTTGACTTGTTGAATACTTAACGTTTGTTTCGCCTGTTACCACGGTGGGTAGGGCAGGTTGGGGTTTGAATATTTTAGCCTTTAGACGCCGCGGCGCAATCGTTGCGCGTCTTGGAGAGCGATTCACACATGGCTGAGTTTACCTGTGTGAATAGTTAGGAATCAGAGAGGGGAGAGATGGTGTGTGGTGTGTTTTGATCTAGTGAGAGAAAGATGGAATGAGGGGGGATTTGTTGGTAAACAATAGGGGCCTGGCTGTACAGTGGTTAACGATATTTTTGACTTGAATGCATTTTTTAGAGCATGTCACAAGCCTGTAATTTGTGCTCTCTTACTCGTATTTTGGGGCACCTTACGTTGTCAAGGGCATTTCTGGCATTTGCTTGATAATCGTCACCTTGCCTGTCATAAATATATCTGCTGCTAATACATATCGCCAGTGCCTACAGGCTGTTGCTGTTGCCATCCATTCTTCTGGGCAATACGGTCAGACAAATTCACGTCCTGTCACCTTGGAGTGCATACTCACTGCCTTTAGCAGGATATACATCTCCAGCCAGACGGGCTGCCACCATTGCCATCGCGTTGTGTCTGCAACCCTGTCAGACCCATTGACAGCCAGTAAACCCAGAGTAGATTTGGTGGATTTTGCAGATAATCGTCACTTTGCCAGTATTAGGCACCTGCCTAAAGCTCAAGTCATCTTTATCCCACAATTAGAGGCGCATCCCTTGGGTAGGGGGGGGGGAGGTCATCATATATATTCGTTTTTCCAGCAGTGGTCATTGTTAAGGAAGATTTATCATGTATTTTACATGTTGACCACGATTAGTTTTATTATCAGTTAATCTACGCGCTAACAATTCTGTTCATGGCCAACATGATGTATTTTGCACCTATGTAATTACAATTGAACGCGATCTTAGTCTGACGTCACTTGGAGATGATGACGTAGAGTTGGTTCTGCGATAATTTATGCAGACCGTTAGCCGAGGCCTTTTGTTGTAAGATTTCGTCCTAGGAGAACGTTGAAGCTGTTGCTCCTAAGAAGTCAAAGTTTATCTATTATTCTACGTGGCTTTATGTATTACGGAGGTCGCCACATATATTCAGAAGATGCCGAACCTAAGTATTTGAGTTCGATGATTTATTTACAGAGAAGTATTGCAGGAGCAACTTTATTATATTAAAGTCCGTACTATGGTTTTCGCTACTTCGGTGTAAACCGTTATGGCACCGCTAGTAAATATTCCAGATATGTGACGTTGTATGAAGGACTGTAGGGGCTTGCAAATTATTTATGTATTCCATGCTTTCAATGAACACTATATGTTTCGTCGATTAAACTATGTCGTCATGTGGACTCAAAAATAACCAGAAGTTTTTTGGAAGTCGTGGATTACCTTTAGCTACCAAAGAAGACAGACTTTATAGGATAGTCCGTCTCTATCACAAAGGACTGGGGGCATACCCAATTTAGTTACACTTAGTAGTGAGGAAGTATCTGGGTGTTGGAGTGGGTGTGAGACGGAGACGCTTGCTGGTGTGATTGAGCGAAGTGGTGTGTTAGTTTTATCTGTAGTTGTGATTCATTAGCCTTCATAGATCGTGAAGGCGTTACATATTTTTCTTTGATTCACGTTGTGGTTTTCTTTAATAAACATATTTATATGTGATCTGTGGTTAGAATCCCTTCTAATCTAACTGTCACTTGATGGTTGTTGTGTGTCCTTGCTGTAGTATATTATTCTATTTAGCATTTAAAGGACGGGTGAGAGATTGACATCTTAAACACAGTCGGAGTATGGTAGAGAAGTAGTCCTTTAGAGATCAGTACATATCTCACTACTCTCCAGAAGTCATATCTCTCCCCATAATTTCATTAGTGACTATTTTTTTTTTCTATTTTCACATTACACATTCATATTCTATCTACTCTCCGACATTCTCTATTTTTCTATACTCGCGACAATTAGGCAGCCAAAGATAGTTTTCCTCATAGATTAGACAGCCTGTCAGAAACACTAATGAAAACCGGCAATAAAATCTACACATCAAAAGTACTACAAAAGGAGATGAAAAAACAATGCCAAAAAAGGAAGAAGCTAAATTCAATTTTAAGTGAAGACAAACAAGGGAACATACGGAGCGATAAATGCAATGATAAAAATTACTGGGTTAGACTCAGATACAACATAAGCATACTACTAACTGGTACATTACACGCTGTCAGTTTTTTCCTGGTGCTACTGTCGTGGTTATCAACCGGCAGTGCGTATACCTCATGAGTTACAGGCAGTACCTAGGGTGCTGCATCCAAAATGTCGGATTTTCGTGTGCTTAGATCTTAGTTAAATATTTATTAGCTAAGGGCTAAATCCTTTCGATTTTAAATAATACGTGAATATTTACGATATTCCAATTTTTATGGTTATGAGGAGAGAGGGTTAGAAGAAGTTTTAAAAACCCCGAAAAACAGCATTTTCTTAGTGTTCTACAATAAAGTTTGGAGGTTCCTGAGGACCTTTTTCATATCTTATTTACTTAGTCGTTCCTCTTTTACCCTGGGGTGTAGAGCTTTGCCCGAGCGTCACGGGTTGCCTCCCCTTAGCTCTGCAGTATTTGTGCAACAGTGGCCAAAACTTAAGAGTAACTAATGTAGGTATTCAAAGGTGTCTACCATCGCACAAGATTACTTTTGGCAGAGTTGTAGGTAGAAGGATAATGATGCTTTTTTTCAGTTATAAAAATGAATAATTCCTTATAGAAAAGTTATTATCACTGGATGATGTTATGGCGTTAAAAATTGGATCACTTGGCAGCTTTTATGTTTCTACTTAGCTGCCAATGACGCTAGTGAGTTTGTCTACTCTGTTCCAGCTGATGTTTGGTTCTTTGTAGATGGATGACTGATTCACACTCGTCACTGGTCAAGTTTGAAAGCTGTAGCACGTTCCAAGAAGTGTCACGAGTAACTACCAGCGGGTTCCGCGTCTCTAAGACCCGTCTGATGATGGTGTCTTGCGTCGACTTCAGGCCACTTATACCCTCACTTGTTCCAGAGATAGTACTCTCAACTGGTACCACCAACTAGTGTCACAAAAGAAGACAACAAATACCCTCTTGAGGATTGCGTTTTCCTGATACACACTCATGTGCCCCCCTCTTTCATTTTCCCATCCCATCTATCTCAGAACTTTTACCCTCGCTGAGAATTAATATTAATCTCATTGAGTGGAAAACCATTCATTACATTTAGGTTGAATAGATTTATATTTACCTTTACATTGGTTGAAAAGGTTAAAAACTTTCATTACTTTTAGAGTTAATATGTTTACATTTACATCTACACTGGTTGAAAATGTAATAATATAATAACTATGTACATCATTTCTTTCATCATTCACTTCCTGCTCCAAATGGAACTTGGGACTACCTCTGCATTTAGTTCTCTATACGAAACTCGCATAAAGCAGTCACCAGCCCTTGCAGTGATGGTTCATGAAATCATCATTCTGTATGCTGAGGTTGTCAGCCTCGTATAACTTGGACATACACTAGCAGTTTTCACATATTAACATTCACATGTCAATATATCCATATTACTTCACGTGTTAATAATGCAAAATATAGAATTATAGATATACAACCTACCCCAAATTGACTTTGGAATCACAGACTGACTTCTGGCTCAGAGATAAAGTTAAGGCAACTTGTTGAAGATGCCTCTTACACGTGTTCTGCGGTAGTTATTTTATCAATAACTTAACACTTTTGACTCCGTTTTTCAGAAACCTCATATTCCGGTTTTCCTTGCTAATAATGGTAGATTTTTTCTGGGCTTTTAAGTCCCCAAGAGGTTCAAACATGTTCGGTCTGATAAATGAATTCTGATTCTATTCTTAACTCTGGCTGGTCTAGCTGTCTGGTACATTTGAACGAGTTGAATTTCACAGTACTCTAAACTGCAAAAGTGTCAAGTTATATTCCCCCTTTCGTTCCTGGCACGTGTTGTTTACCATTAGGCAAGGCTCCAAAAGGAATTGTTGTTATGCCTACATTCCGAATGCCCGCCAATAGTTTCAAATATGCTGTGGCAGGATGCGTTTATTCAAAACATTTCATCATAGGAGTGTTATAGAAAAGCTCACGTCTCCCAAATATGGAAGTGAGATTTCCGTACTATTTTCAAATACAACTCCTTATTTTTATCTAAAGTAATATTCGTAATGAGTCGTACAGGAAGCGATTATGTCATATCGAGTTTGCCAAATGCTTGCCAGCAGGTCGATAATTTATCGCCCGGCACTCCCAGGTAAACACAATTCGTCGTATTACCATCTGGACGAGAAAGTCACACTCGCTTTATCAACGATTAAATAAATTCGCTGGGCGATTTTTCATGTGAAACAGGCGGTCTGGTGTATGAGAATATTTATCACAGGATTGTAGATTAATGTTGCATCATCCGCCTACTCTTAACAAGGTCAAGTGGGCAAAAAAACATGACTGCTATTACTGAAAGGAGTGTAAGGTGATATGAAAATATCAAATATCTGCTCTATAGCAGTGAAAGAAATGTGCCAACCACGGAAATTTTACGTAATCAATACTCACAACAAATGTAACTGACTACTGTCGGAGAGGAGAAGAGATCGACCCAATAATTCCGTCACACCGAGAGAACGCCACACTATGTTTTCTCCTGGCCTGGTTCCAATCTAGTCCTAGGTCCTTCAGAGATTGTCTAATTTTGTCCTCCCAACGAACTCTGGGTCGTCCTGGTCATATAATAACAGAAGATGGCAGATGTGAAACAGAAATAAAGAAGAGAATAGGAATGGCTAAAGCTACATTCAAGAACATGAGACAAATACCGACACGTAAACAATTAACTCTCAAATTAAAACTGAGACTAATCAAATGTTACATATATTCGTTATTGTATGGTGTAGAAACATGGACAATGAACAAGCAATTGGAAGACAGAAGTGAGGCTTCTAATATGCGGATATATAGGATAATGGGGCGCGTCTGATGGTAAGCGAAGAAAACAAAGAAATATGTCGTAGAACACTTAGGAATGAAAAGTAATGAAGGAAATCAAACTTAGACAGCTAAAATATTTTGGCCTTATAAAAAGACAAAACACCTTACTGAAGACCATAACAGAAGGAAGAGTTGAAGGCAAACGTGCAAGAGGAAGACAGCTATAAATGGGAAGATAACATCAAGAGATGGACAGGAAAGAGTCTATCAGAGTGCACCACCAAGACGATACAGAAGACGTTGGAGATCCATTGCAGCCGACCTTCGTTGTAGAGATGGCAACTAATGATGATGAGGAGGAGGACAGGGCCAACTCTGCAGCTGGTTCATCAGGCAATACGATTGAGAACATCTGTACTGCTGCATTACACAGATTTCGACTAACAGAATCTCAAATGTCTCGCTGGCATAAACACCCGTCTTTAACTACACGGGCGCTCTGGAAAGGCTACATTGCTTAAACGAACATAGTTGCACTCGTTTCGTCTTTTAAAATTTATTTTAAAATGTATTTTTATAATTTTTAGATGGGCAAGTATGCATATCATTCCGCTTTTCGTATCTTGATGTCCTTGATTTAGGTTCTCTTTGATCCTAGATCGTCTTCTGTGTCTATACTGACACTATCTTTCGTGTCCATTAATTTCTTTAATTCCCATGCAAGTTGTGTAACACTGGATATTTTCAGTTCACGTGTGGCTCGTATTAGTTATTACTGGTTATATGATAAATATTCAGAATAGCTTTTATATTGGGGTTTGACTGGGCATTAGTTTCGCACACAATTTGATTTTATTTTTTAACAAACCCATTCAGTGTTTTGCATTAAATGTATGTTTTGATTTATCGCAGGCTATTTTTTATATACACAACGAGCTTACAGCTAGGGAACAAAAATCTCATCTTGTTAACTATTATGGTCGTCTTTACAAATCATCTATTCAAGTGCCTATAAAAGGCACATAAATTGAGACTTCTCAACGTGTCACAGGATCATTCCTCTTCAACGAGCACCTCAAACCACACAAGCTTGATACGTTCTTTTTAGGACGAGACACAGTGAAGACATCCTTAGAACTACACAAGTTATCAGATAAGTTGATATTTTTATCCATCCTCAGTGTTAGCGTATTGCAGTTAATTTTAGAAATTAAAATAATAGAAATTAAATAGCGCCACGTGGCAATTCTTTGAGTGAGATCAGGCAGCCATTTTGAAAGACATATTTAAGTGGTGAATAATTTATACTTTTGTTGATAGTATTAGAGTAGGCCTACTATAGTTAAGGTTAAGTATTAGGGGACTATTTAATTTAAGAATCGTAGTGGGGTAAAGATATATATAACAAAATAAACCAAAAGCCAAAGATTACATATAATATTCAATCATCAGAATATAATTCAAAGACAACAAATAGTAGCATACTAAAAGACAGGGAAAATAACCAATGGTAGTATTCACCAGAAAACAGTCCGAGGAAGGGAAAGCGATGGCCAAAACTCCAGAAAAAGACAAAACTTCAGAAAAAGACAAAACTTTAAACCGGACAGAAAGAAACAGGACCACGAACCCTGAAATCAGAAAAACAGAACTAAAGGACACGAGTAAAACAATAATGGAAAATCGGGAAGGAGGCGCGGAAGGAAAAACAACAAAAAGCAGAATCAACAAAGGAGAAAGATCAGGAACCAGCACAGCGAACGGAAAGAAAGGACCCAGGGAAAAGGATAATCAGGACAGCCAGGTAAACGCGGACAAAACAAGTCATGAAACCAGAGGGGATAAACTGAAAGGAGGCTCAGAAGTAAAAACAACAAAGGAAGGCAAAACGTGGGCAGAAGCAGTTAAAAACCAAGGTAGGGACACCAGACATGATAAACTAGAAGAAAATAATAACCCCCAAAAAAACAATGAAAGTACCAAAAAAGACTCAAGACATCTAGCAACCCTGGCAGATCCCAAAAATACAGATGTAGTAAACATATGTCGTTTAAAAATAACGCAAGTAGCTGGTGAGGCTGTCAAGATCAAGGCATTAGATGAAGACAAAATTATAAACATCCTTGATCCTATGTTAGGCAAAAAGGCGATAGCCAAAATTTCAAAAACCCATTTTGGCATAATAATTATCCCAAATCAGAGTGACAGAATAAAAGAGATGTTAGAGGAACTCAAAGTAGAAGCAAAAACAGTGACTCTTGCACACGACATAGAAGTAAGGATAGAGCTAGCAAAAGTGACCAGTAGATGTGTGTTAAAAGGGATAAACACTACCCTTTCAAGCGAGGAAGTTATGAACATCCTCGCAAAACATAACCCAGACATAAAGCTGGTACACGTGGACAGAATAATGGTGAAAGGGAGTATCGTTACCCCAGTGGTAGTGATAACAACAGAAGGTAGGGAACCCCCAAGACGGTACTATTTGGGGAAAAACACACAAAAAACACAGAAGCCTTCATTCCCCAGTGTTGCAGTGCTCCAACTGCATGAAGTTTGGTCATGGGGCCACACTTGCAGGGGGAAGGCAGTATGTTTTTGTGCGCGGGGGCACACCCTTTCACGCAATGCGAAAAGGCAAAAGTCAGACACTGACTATAAAAAGGATAATGCAAACAGAAAATGCATTAATTGCAAAGGGAACCACAGTGCCAGATTCCAGGGCTGCCCAGTATATCAGCAGACCAAAAAAGCATTGAGGGTAGCTATAACACCCCAAACCCCTTTCACAACGGTCATTAAAGAATTAAAAGAAAATGATACTTATACGAGCAATAAAGTTATAACAGAAATTAAGAGTGTGCAAGAAGATGTCAAAATGCTTAAAGTCACAGATGGCAAAAAAAAGTAAGAAACAAGTTAGAAAGTAATAAAAGAGTACCAAAAAAACACCAGTCAGATGATTCAACTACATCCTCGGATGACACAAGTGCACTGAAAAAGTACAGAGGGCATTGCTTCAAGAAGTGAAAGCCATACAGCACCAAATTTCCCCCAGGATATAGCTAAACTGACTGTACTGAAAGAAGAAAATGAAATGATACTAGTCAAACTGTCTGAACAAAAAGAAGAAAAAGTGAAATAATACTAAAAAGAATGGAAAGTGAAAAACAGGAGATTAACATAGGGAGAGAAGGGATGTAGCATTGGATGAAAAATAGGAAAGTGGTCAAAAAAAGAACAAAAGCAACCTAGAAGAAACTATCATATGAAACTATCAAAAAAAACGATTTGACGGGATTGTTACCACACTTAGCGGAAAGAAGTCAGGGAAATAATGACAAGTTTAAAATAAGGATTTTCATTGAGAACTTGATGGATAGTGGGTCCACAAGTACAGGAAATAAAGAATAATAGCAAAATTGATAGTTAACCAAAATAAAAGGCTATACTAGATGATGATAAAAAAATCAATTTAGAAAGATTTAGAATTATCCAGTGGAATTGTAGGGGTATTAAAAAAAATTTGCACCACCTACTATCAGAGACTGGAGGCAATAGTGATATATATGCTCTTCAAGAGACCCATTTAAACCCAAATAATAGATATAGTTGTAAGGGCTTTAAGATACTTAGACACTGGGGATCAAGGAAAGAAGGTAGAGGAGGAAGGTGTCGCAGATCTTAGTTAGCGAAAAATTTAAAATCATAGACTGGGAAGTATTTAATACAACCAATATAGAAGGTATACCAGGTTACTATAGCAGCTGAACCAAACAATCTAACAATTGTAAATGTATATGCTAAAGATGGCACAATTTAAGAATGAAGAAATACTAGCCATAAGCACCAGACTAGGCCCCAAAACAATCATAGTAGGAGATTTTAACTCCCATCATTGTGCTTGGGGAGAACAACATACAGATACTGCAGAAAACTGACTACTTGACTTCATAGAAAACAATGACCTACTAATACTAAATGATGGATCTGCAACAAGAATTAATCCACAAGCTAATAGGGCAGACAGGAAAATCAGCAATAGACATAAGTATAGCAACTAACAACCTAGCGAATGTAAATTGGGAAGTGTTACAAGACACAAACTCAGATCATCTGCCCATTGTAATAACCATGCATGAAAATGTCATTCCAAACCCAGAACCAGAGAAACCTACCTTCAAATATAAAAAAGCAAACTGGGAAGCTTTCCAATCAGAGCTGGAGGTGATGGAATATAAAGACATGGAATCAGATGATACTGACTTGTGGGCGGAAACACTGACCAATGAAATTCTGAAAATAGCAATAAAGTATATACCAAATAAAAATAAGCCACAACACCTTAAACCAAAAAATAACATTAATAAGAAAAGAGAAACTCAATGGAATAAAGAACCAGTTGCCTGGTGGAATAAAAGCTGTGCAGAAATTCATGAGAGAAGAAAAAGGGCCTTACAAAAAATATAGAAATAACAGAACAGAAGAAAACTATGATAAGTATAAACTTATTAGGAATGAATCTAACAGAATAAATAGTCAAAGCCAAAGAAACTAACTGGAAGGAGTTTTGTCAGTCACTTAAACCTAGCACTCAAATTAGAGAAGTATGGAAAAAGCTTAAGGCAATCAAAGGGAACAATAAGAAAACAATAATGCCAACAATCAAACTACCAAAGAGAGCAGAAACAGATAAAGAAAAAGCTAATGCCGTTGCCGAGTATTTCTATAAAGTCAGTGCAAAAAGTAGCCTTGGACAGGAAGAAAATGAGAGAAGAGAAAGACTTAGGATACAGTTTTTAAAAGAACTACCAGACCAGATAGATGAAACAAACTATTTAGATGCTGATATAACAGAGGAAGAAGTAACTAATGCAATAAAAGATAAATCTAATACTGCCTCAGGGCAAGATATACTTAGTTATGAAATCCTTAAGAAAGTACCCAAAAGAACTATAAACATAATAACTTCACTTTATAACAAAATCTGGAACTTAGGAAAGATACCAAAAGCATGGAAAGTAGCTATGATAGTACCCATTCTAAAACCCAATAAGGAAGCCCATGAAGTAAGTTCATATAGGCCTATCTCCTTAACATCACAACTAGGTAAAATACTGGAAACTGTTGTGAATAAAAGAGTTAAATTCTACCTGGAAAAAAAACCAGTTATATAGCCCAAACCAGTCAGGGTTTAGAGCAGACAGAAGTACAGTAGACCAGCTTGTAAGATTAGAACATGATGTAAAGCTAGGGTTCAAGAGGAAAGAGAAAACAGTGGCAGTCTTTCTAGATGTAGCTAGAGCATATGATGAATGCTGGCGCGATGGAGTTCTTTATAAAATGAAAAAGATTGGCATTACTGGTAAAACCTATAGGTATCTAGAAAACTTTTTACAGGACAGGTATTTTGCTGTACAGGTGAATAATGATAGGTCAGAAATATATGAACAACAGAATGGGATTCCTCAAGGATCAGTGATCTCTCCTTCAATTTTCACTATAGCTGTAAATGATTTAGCAGATGAATTTAATGACATAAAGAATGCAGTATCACAATTTGCAGATGACTGTGCCATTTGGCGATCTGGAAAAAACTTGGACCATGTTTACAAAAAACTTCAAAATCAAATAGACAAAGTTTCAGAGTGGATGAAAAGTTGGGGCTTCCAAATTAATGTAAACAAAACAGTAGGTATGATTTTCAGCAAAGGAAATTAAAAAAAAAAAATAACAAAATCAATATAACCATTAAAGGACAGAAAATATGTACCTCCTCAACAACTAGATTTCTGGGCATAACTTTAGATAAACAACTAAATTATAATAAACATATAGACAATTTGGTAGAAAGCTGTAGGGGACCCCTAAATATACTAAGGATTGTAAAAGGTAATGGATGGGGGGCCAGCAATAAAATAATGCTTATGTTCTACAAGGCCTTCATCAGGGGGAAACTGGATTATGCCAGCATAGTCTATGACTCAGCTGCAGCTTCTAACAAAGCAAAACTGGACAGGATTTAAAATGCAGCCATGAGAACTATTACAGGTGCATTTATATCGACACCAGTAGAAGCTCTAGAAGTAGCTCTCGGCATAACTCCCCTTGGTCTAAGACGGAAAGAACTGAGATTAAATTATTGGAGTAAAGTAGCACAAGAAGTGACCCACCCAGCACACAAAGCATTTGTCAAAAACCAACCAAGTGTATGGGACGTCCCCTTAAATAAAGATAGATATCCAACAGGATGGAGAACTATAGAAGACCTAATGCAGTTCAAAGAACTATCAAACACAATTGAAAATAGTAATAAATACAGAAGCAAAATACCACCCTGGGAACTAAAAACACCAATCATAGACTACTCACTTACTGAAAAGATCAAACAAAACATAGAAGATAAGGAAGCCAAAATGATAAGTAGAAAGTTCATAGAGCAACTAACTAAACAAAGTCTGGCCGTCTACACTGATGGATCCAAGGGTGATAGTGGGCAACTAGGTGCCGGAGTTGTAATACCACAATGGGGAATAAAAAAGAGCTACAGTATAACGGAAGGGGCATCGATTTTTACTGCAGAGATGGTAGCAATTCTTAAAAGTCTAGAAATAATCGAAGATAACCCACCAGAAGCTGTTACGATATTTACAGACTCACTATCATCACTACAAGCACTAGAACACCCAGGTAAATGTAGCCGGCCAGACATAAAGGAAGAAATTCTAGCAATTAATACATCACTAGAGAACAGAGGATGTAGTGTGAGGCTAGTGTGGGTTCCAGCACACATAGGTATAGCTGGCAACGAGTTGGCAGACCAGAATGCCAAGAAGGGAAGAAGGGAAGAACAAGTAAAAACAATATAAAAGCAGGACTGGGAAGGTCAGAGATCAAGAGCCAAGTGAAGGAAACTATAAACGAGGAATGGAAGACAACATGGAAGGAAAGTAGAAAAGGCAGACACGCGTTCAAACTGCTGAAAGAACCAACGAGGACATGCCAGGTCAGAGAAGAATTAAAGATACCATCGAACAAAAAACTGTGGCGTCTCCGACTCGGTGCAGCATACTTCATGGTAGAAGAACCACACTGCCAAGAATGTCAGGAAGAGAATGACATAGACCACTACCTGATCCACTGTAAAAAGTATGAACAACAAAGGCTTGAATTAAAAACTTACTATAGAAATCACAATATAGACTTAACAGGTGATAAGGTTTTAAGTATAGATGCCCCAAGAGATGCCCAATCAATACTTAAAAGATATATACATAAAACAAAGGAAAAAATATAAGGTTAGAACTTCAGAAAAATCGTCCAACTAAATAGAAATTAAGCAGCAAGAACTAACAAAGCATTAACAAAAAAAAAAAAAAATAACTACTCATAGGACAAGGAAAGACAAGGTACCGGTATTAAAAAAAAAGGGACAACAACTCAAAAAGAACAAATACTAATACAAATTAAAACCAAGTGTAAAGGACAATAGTTATCTAGAAACAATACAAAAGAGAAAATAAAATTGACAAATACTAATATAAATAAAAATCAGCACGTGCAAAAGACAACAGTTATTTAAATTGAATACAAAATTAGTAAATAAAATGACACTAAATACCCCAATTATAACCAACTTTCAGGTTGAACAGGGTAGACCAAGATGGAACGAGAAGAGGCAACAATGATCAGAGGCTGAGTGCCCGATCTCCACCCATCATTTCATCAAAACAACAACAACAACTTCTGCCATAAACGCAACGTGCTTCGTGCAGGCACGAGCGCTTGAATCTCTGCTTCCTCCCCCGCGTATTACCTTGCGCATGCCTTCACGCGCAACGAATCTCCCTCGTATCTTCCATCATTGGTCTGCGGTGAGCGTGACAATTTTATTTTACTAGATTTACTATGTTACGAGTAATAAATGGGAAGACGCCTTACTGTATGCGACACGTCATACCAGTTAACAAAGGGAATAAAGTTACTTACGCCAGATACATTTTGAAAAACTAAGACGAGAATCACGTGCTTTAACAACGATAAAAATCTACTACATTCTAAGTAGTACTTGTCTTAAGGCTTTATCTTCTAGTGCAGTAACATAACGTGAAGCTTTTGTTTACTGATTACAACATTCATCATAGAAATTTTCACCCCTAAAATGTTTGATTCATGGAATTTATAAACTTCTAAAGTGGTTCATGCATATGAGTATCAATTATGTTGAGAGTCCGATTTGCTAATTTATTACAGTGCTTGCCTCTAGCGAAAAAATTATCGGTTTCAGAGACCGAAACATAGTACTCACCTGTAAATGGGTACCTGACTCTGTTAAAGAGTTAGAGGAGGAAAAGGCAGCAAGGAAAGGAACTGGTCACTCTATCTCATCTCAGTATAGAGAAGTCTCTAACACGTTACTGCAACTACGGCTGTATCTGATTTGAGATCACGTTTACCTTTTATTATTATGTATTATTTTAATAGGAATTAAAAAAATAATTCGGTTTTTTTTTTTGCAGTGATTTTTAATAAATTTGTAACTTGTTAACTTCCGGTGGAACTCTGTAAAATAGAGACAGTTTTACTTGTCCTAACATTCATATTTTTCATACGAAAATATAACATGGAAACGACTATTGTTAACAAAAATAATCATCTGACTTAAACAAAGAGCACAATGCAAAATGGAGCACAACGAAACTGAACATTTCTCGGCCAGTGGTTTGTTTGAATAATTTAAATTGTTCAAGCCTGGGAACAATATAAAGATCGTCACAAAACAGCTTATCATCAATGAACTGTAACAATTGCTTTTCATAGAACATTGTTCTTCTGTCCTCCTAATTGTTCCAGTTGCATTCGTTACCTTATGTGCCACCAAGGTCCAACTTGATACTGTTTACGGGTAAGTAAAATTGTCATAATAAATGTTGTAACCGCTAACATCAATCACGTCATCGCAGTAGTACTGACATGACATAAATTATTACAACAAGAAAAAGTGTTCAGTTTCACCCTGTCAGGCAGGAAAGGCGACAAGCCGCTGCAAAACAAAGAGAAAAATAATTTTCTGAAATACAAGCTTTACGTTAGACAATACACTGTGCTGAATTGCATTGTATTACAGGTTCTCAACCTCTTACTCGAAACACTTGGGCTAGAAGTGCTTCGGATTTCGGAATTTTTCGGTTTTCTGAACAGTCGAACGGTACTTGTATCGTGTGTTACGCTAACTCTCTTGCGGAGTCTGTGGCAGTGTCCCGTCAGCAAACACATTCCTGATTCTAACAGTACATTATTCCTTTTGATAATTGAAATAATCGTCATTATTATCTGACACTGAAATAAAGTAAAAGTTTTAAAATTAATAAAACTATTTTTAACACTGAAAGTTTTTAATTTTGAAAAGTCATAAATGTTGAATTCTCTAAAATCGGTATTTACTAAATATTTGAAAATGTCATCCATTCATCATCATCATAATGTGACAACATAGACTCCGTAAAGTATGACTGTGTAGTAGTGTCTGGTTTAATGTATATTACAAAGGCTTATGTATAGCGGATTATACAAGTACATACCTTCCATATACATCTGATGTCTTGCACTTTCTTGGGTCACGTCGTAAAACCAAATCATGCTGTACGAAAAAAAAAAAACTTAGTTAGATAACAAGTTTAGAACTTGGAAACTGTATTGCACTGCATGAGACTCCGTTATACTCAGCTGTGAGTTCAAATGAGGCAATCTCGAATCTAATCAACTATTATTACAATTTATCCCAATATAATCAGCCAATACCCTTTAGCTCCCCAAGAAGCATAGGCCTTCAACAAACACATACCAAGTCCTAGTGTCAGGTGCCATCAGCTCAAGTTCTTTCCAAGTTTCCCTCATCATTTTCTCTCTTATCTCCTGTTCTCTTCTCCATGTGTTTTTAGTCTACCTCTGCCTCTCGTTCTTTGGGGATTCCAGAACAAGGACTGCCTTGTAATGCTATAAACAGGTTTCCTCAATGTGTGTCTATACATCGCCAGCGTCCTCTTCTCATCACTTGTTACACTGGCACTTGTCTGGTTCTTGTTCATCAGTTCCACACTGGTAACTTTATCATACCATTTTAATCGTTCTATTCTACGCAAGCACCCATTTTTGAATATCTAACTTTTTGGTTGTTATTTTGATATCTATGTTTCACAGCCATAATAGGACTGACTTGACATTTGAGATAAAGATTTTATCCACTATAGTCAAAACCCTAACTCTTATAAGGGTGACGATAAAGGGAGGCCCATAGCAGATAACTGCGGGATGAGTGAAATGTTAGAGACTTCGCTATACTATGTCCAGCTTTATGAAGTGCGGTGACCAGGTCACTTCCTCGCTGCCTTTGCTGTCCGTAATTCCAGAACAGCCAGACTCTTACAACCAAATTAAAATTAATGCAGACATTCGCCATCTTCGTAATTTTTTTGTTTGGTTTTTTGTTTGGCTGCGTGAAACTTAGTCAGTAAGCATTTAAAAAAAAAAAAAAAATTGTTTTGCCTAGTTTTGGTGAGGCGCTCCTCGTTCAACCTAGACACACACAAGGTCCGTCGGTTATATAAGGGTGCGTGTCCAACAATAAAAGAACTTGTGTTCTGGTGGTTTTGAATGTTAAGGTCAGTAAGTATTGAACTAGATCGAATATTACAAGGAAGGGAAACGAATTGCGTCAAACAGATTCTTTTAATATCATACATTAATTACGTCATAAATGATAGTTATCATCGCGCTCTTCACCCCCCTCCCCTTATACCAAACAACAACTGTCCCGTTTCAACATTTCCAGGCTCTCTAAATCTTCTTCATCTCTTTTATCTGTGTCTTCAGTTATCTTCTCCTTGTGGTTTTCGTGATAAATGACAAGGTGAATGAATGTTTAACCATCCACAAGACAGCAAGATTTATTACATTTGAACATGCGCCCTAACATAAAAGATGGACCCTGTATCTAGGTTGAACGGGGCGCACCTCGCCCAAAAAAAAAAAAAAAAAGTTAGTTGCTTATCCTTTACAGGACGTGGCAATCAACCCCAGCTTTTATTGGCTGTTTGTGATTTTTCTAGGCAATTTTTTTCATTCAGTAGTTTGCCATTGCTTTCTGAACGGTACGGCGCTTATACCATTGTTAAAAATCCACACAAAGCGATCTGCTACCAAACCGCCTGCAGCAGGTTTTGAACCTGGTATATCTGGATTATGAAATTGCGTTCATATCCATTAGGCCACAGACGCCGACAGACCTCGCCAAAACGATGCAAAATTCCTTTAAAAAAAAAAAGAATTTTACACCAGATTTCAAAATACTACGAATATCTTACTTAGTAGTTCCTCTTCTACCCTAGGGTGTAGAGGTTTGTCA
This sequence comes from Oreohelix idahoensis, assembly GCA_024509875.1. NCBI lineage: Eukaryota > Metazoa > Mollusca > Gastropoda > Stylommatophora > Oreohelicidae > Oreohelix > Oreohelix idahoensis. Next base: position 113,601 of record JAMPIV010007360.1, on the reverse strand, counting down.
GAGAGAGCGCCATACTACCCTTTCGGCCGTCTTCCTCCTAGCCTGGTCCCATTCTCGTTCTCGGTCTTTCAGAGATTGTCTAATGTTGTCCTGTCAGCGAATTCTGGGTCGTCCTGGCAGTCTGGCTCTTAGTTTCCAATATTTGCTATGAAGAAACGAGAAGTAAATACATTATTGTCTAGACGGGTGACCTAAATGCAAAGACAGGAATAGACAAATGCAGCTTAGAAGAAATCATGTGAGAACACGGACTTCGGACAATGAACTAATATAAATAAATATTAATACACTTGTGTCGTTCAAATCAACTTGTGATAGGAAGATGCATGCTTGCACATAATATCAAGCAATATCACTAGCTGACAGGACAGAAAATCAGACTGATGCACAAACTACAGGCTTAGATCATTACATGATGTAATAGTGTGTTGGAGTACAAACGTGTCATTAGATAACCATCTCTTCTGTGTAAAAATAAAGACGAAAACTCCGAAAATTCATACCAAAACACAGATACGGATAACAATTTAATGTAGGATATTTCATCAATCAAGAAAGAAAAGAAAATGTTAGGTTACATTATGAAACAAGTACCAAGCGCTTCAGGTAATGGAAGTAAAAATATAATTCAATGTGTGAAGGAATTCCTGAAAAACGAGAACGCCAGAACAAAGCACAGATCAATACGAAAAGCCCGTTCACTCAGAATCAAAATCAGCAAGTTCCAGGAATAGGGCTCAGGAACAATGAAGAGAAGCAAACAAAGAAATAAACAGTAGGAGAAAGACAAATAAAAGCTTTTGCGGCTGACATAAAGGAACCAGAGTTGGGGTACTGTACGAAGGATGGCCGCCGACCGAGCAAGGTGGAATCAATTTGTTGTTGCCCTACAAGACGCCACTAGGCGTGATGGCCACTGGCTGCTTTGACGGTCGGCGGCTAAGGATCAAAGAAGAAGAAGAAAAGAAAGACAGATATTGACAGATTGGAAAGAGAAACAGAGCAAACCGCAGCCAAAGATAATATGGAAAACCTGTCCCAACCGTGCAAAAACGCTAACAGGAAAATCTAAGAAATCAAACGGGCGTTTAAGTGGCAAGAATGCAAAATTGCTTAGTAACATAATGACGCAAATGGAGAGATGAATGGGGGGTATCGAGGAACGTCCCAATGGACCAGCCCCACAAAATTCCACATACATACAGTCGGCCGAAAAGGAGTTATACTTTAACTGTGAAAAACCAAACAAGGAAGAAATAAAGAAAGTCATATAGCATTTAAGAAATGGAAAATCTGCTGGTTCAGGTGGCATTCAAGCAGAAGCAACAAAAGAAACAATGACAAGCCAACATAAATATTATAGAAATTATTTGGACAAACTTGGTAGAAAAAAGAAATACCAGCAGACTGGAAGGAAGGATTTGTAGCAAATTGCCAAAGAAGGTTGGATTGACAGAGTGCACGAATTACAGTGGTATAATATTACTATTAATGTCCTAGAAATTATTAAACTGTATCATCTCTGAGAGATAACAGGGACATTAGATAAAAAACTGATGGAAGAAAAAGCAGGCTTTCAAGAAAACAGATCCTGCGTTACGAGTTTACACCGCGCAAAGAAGTTTAACAGAGCTTCAAAATTAGCTCATCATATTACATTGAATTAGAGGACTATGAAAGGCATTCGATATTTCTAACAGAGAATCTCTGTTGAAAATTAAAGAGGCTTATATATGAGAAAAGCATATGAAGTCATGAAATGTAGACTTCTCCATAAAGTACAGCTTACAGAGCTCGTTGAGAAACTATATGTCTCTTGCCACCATTTCTATTCTTACCTGCTGTAGGTTGGATTATGAAGACACTAGCATCAACCAACAGAAATGAAATTCATTGGACTCTGACAAACAGCTTGAAGTTCTAGATTTTGCCGAAGACTTGACTCTTCCGTCACGTAACTGTAATCAAATGCCAGAGCTTACTGAGAATACTTGATGAGAGGTCACACTAATTTGGTCTGAAAATACAAAGAGAAAAGCAAAGATAACGAGAGCACATGCGGTAAAGAACAGCCAAGAGTGCAATTGGAGAAGCGATCCTACAAGATGTTGACATATCTTCGCATCAGCATAGACAAAACTGGAGGATCATACAGTAATATCCAAATAAGAATACACAAAGCAAAAGAATCGTTCATTCAAGAATATAAAGGCAAGGTAAGCTTTCAGGCAAGTCCAACACAAAAATAGGAATCTTAAGTCAAAGGTCAAATATCAAGGCAGTCATTTTGTACAGCTCTGAAACATGAAGAATTACATGAGCAGCAACAAAGAAGCAGAGTTTCGTGGATGGGTGCATGAGTGGAGTAGAAAGATTTGAATTGTGTGACGAAATCATCGGCGAGGAGCTGATGATAGAGAGCCAGGTAAGGTGTCAGGGGGGTAGGAGCTGAGAGAAAGATGTGATGATGGATGGGACATGCATTGAAACAAAACCCGGTGATGGCTTTGCAGAGCGGTAGTTGTTCTGAAGTCCGTGGGATAGAAGATGTAGAAAAAGACTGAAAGGCACATAGAGGAAAGAACTGAAGACAGTGATGAAAGAGATAGAGGTCATGCCGGACCCTGAACGGACGTCGCAGAACAGAAGAGCTTGGCGTGAATCTGTTAACGGACAGTATCCTTTGGGGCGTGGAAGGGTAATGAATGAATGAAAAAAAAATTCTTGACTTTTATAAACGAATGTATGCGTAGGAAAGAAGGATTAGAAAGGTATTACAAGAGTATAAATGTGGAATTATGGAAAGAAGTAGGTAAATAACACACTATTTATCGATGAGGAATAAATACTGGAGCTAGGTAGGACACACACTGTGGAAATCAAATGATAACATCATAAGGCAGCCTTTGCTCTGGAACCTCTAGGTAAGATAAAGAGTGACAGAGAAACCAAATAGCACGTGAAGAAGAAAAATAGAGACAAACTTAAAAAGGTATAACAAAGACTTGGAAATATCTAGAACAGATGGCACAGCTTGGCTTGAACTTTTTGAAGGCCTAAAGTCCACGGGGAGCAGCTGAAGGGTAAGGACTTATTCTTATGTTGGTCACCTTTATGCCTTCATTTCGTTTGAATTAAAATCTGAAAAACCCATGCTCATGTCATGATAATGAAAAAGTAGATTTATCCAGTTCAACCCTTCCGCTTTCATTTTCCAGTTCTTCGGGTAAACAAGAAATTTAAACACTCATAGACATTGTCTTAACAACATTGAATTTCTTGCCCGACTCGGAGACTAAAAAAATCATACAAGAAAAACATATTTTCAGAATATTAAAAAACACTAAATAGCCCTTCATTGTTAATGGAAACGATAACATCTTGATGAAACGACGTGCACAGAGCGAGTAATAAATGATGAAGATCATTTGATGTCACAGAGATCTGGTTGCCAGAAGGAGATTGTTACGCACAAATAATTACTTTTTCCAAAGTCTTTGTATGATCATTTTTCGTATGTATGATCATTTTTTGACTGAAATGTGTATTATGTTTTTTACAGTCAAAGGGACATAACCCGAGTTATTGAGACTACAATTTTTTAGGAGTTTGCCTTCTCTTGTATAGAGACACGTTCGGTCTATAATTTCTTGAACGAAGCGTGACCATATCTCCTTATTTGGTAGTATCAGTCAACTGTTGTAGATGTCTGAAACCTGTCTTAACGCTTCTGTTCATGACCATAAAAGGCGCGACTGTGTAAGACTTTTATCTCGAATGTTCTTAGAACCGCTTTGTGTGAATTGATACTCACGTAGATGAGTTCTGCGCATGTCAAAAACTGGGAGTTCGTTCTGTGTGTTCCGCCCAGCTGGGGAGTCATAGAAATGGTAACTTCGCTTTAGTTTTATACCATTTATTGCACGCCACAAAACAGTCATGATATTTATGTCATCACCAGCATAGTATAACGAATGCAGCATTCAAAATCATATTAACTGATAGTCATGCAGGATTCAATACTCAATAGTTGTATTGTAAACAGTTATCATAAAGTTCAACGCCTCTACAATACACAGACAGTTGCAAGTGGTCGTCAATCTTATAACGGAGCTAACGTACCTGGCAATTTTCTGGCGCACCATTATCATTTCAGCTCAAATCCACCTTTATCATTTTTGGTGGCCATATGTTGGTTTACTCTGATACCAGCTATCAAGGGGGTCAACAAACCCAGACATCATCATCAAGCTTTCAACATTACAGTTTCAACTCATCACCTCAATGTTTGATGAAAGATTTTGAAAGTACCCGGCGTTGCTGAAAGTTGGAAATTGTTTCAAAATACCAGGCGTTGCTCGTCAAGTTGGCAGTTTTCCTGATCTGTTAAGAAGGACAAGTGCCGTAACAACTGTTCCGGTCTCAGAGGTACTGTTGCAGATTCAGAAGGTCAAGTGCTCAAGTCAATTTGTAGAATTCAGAAGGTCAAGTTCAGAAGCTGTTTCCTGTCAGAAGCTCATTTCCTTCGTCATGGCAGTTTACGAGAGCAGATATGGATCAACGTTGGATCATTGTCCTAAGAATGCTGATCACATCCTGTTCTGAACTGTGCTGACGTTGTGGATACATAGAAGTTAAGTGGCCTGTTTTGTTTGTGAACTGTGCCCTTATGTTCTAGCTGAGCCTTCTAAATTCTTTCACACTTTTTGCTATTTGTTACATGTTATATGTTATTTGTATTTGTATATTTATATGTTTATATTCAGCGGGTTTTTTCGGTTGGGCGGTGTCTTTCAGTGGAAGATACCACGTCACAGAGGTTCTACTGTTAGCGTTTCGTTAGGGACTGTGCGAATTTCCTACTGTGAAATTTGCTAGCGACAATCGTTGCTATATCTGTTTAGTTGTGACGAGTTGTGCTTTTTTTTCGTTTTTTTGTATATTTTTTTTCCTCTCTTTCTTTCTGTTTTTTAGTTTCGATTTCAATTGTTTGTATTTGTAGGTCTCCTCTTTTCTATTATTCAGTTCTTTACGTAAATTTTTGTGTATACACTGTAGCGTCATTTGTTTGTCATATCTTCGCATTTTGTCATCACATTCTTTGTGATATTTCTTTTTAGTTTCGCTGTTTATTTATTTGACTTATGCGAATGTTTTCGTATTGTTTGATCTTTGTTATTGTTTACATTGACTCTGATCTTTGTTATTGTTTACATTGACTTTGATCTTTGTTGTTGTTTACATTGACTCTGATCTTTGTTGTTGTTTACATTGACTTTGATCTTTGTTATTGTTTACATTGTTGGTGACCTTTGTTATTGTTTACATTGTCTTGTTATTGTTTGCATAGTTCTTGCATAGTTAGCTTTCACTATTGTTACATATATGCTCATGCACTATTGGTCTATAGTGCACTTATCATAACTAACTGGTGGTTTTTTTGCTTATGCACTATTGTAGTGCAGTTATGATAAATAACTGATGGTTATGCACTGATTTGGGTAGTGCACTGATAATTAAGAGGTGACTTGTGATATTATTATACATTTGATAATACAAGTTGGTGTCAAGTCTTGTTTCCCACAGAGATTGGAGTAAACATAGTGATTATACAAGCACTTTATTAAGTCTTGTTGCTATTAAGATTGAAATAAGATAATTAATTATTTCAGGTTCTGTACTCACATTTTAGACATCATGTCTACATTTGAGTACTTTATTGAGCAGGGTAAAGCCCTTGGGAAGACAGGTGATAAATTAGAAGAATTTGCGACTGTTCAATATGCCAAGGCATTGAAGTCGGAAGAAAAGAAAATGAAAGAACAAACTGAACAAAAGAGAATAGATGCTGAGATAGAACAAAAGAAACTGCAGATGCAGGTGGATGAGAAAAGATTACAAATGGAAATGGAAAAACAAAAAAGAGAAGCAGAATCTCAGGAGAAGAGACTTCAGGCTGAGGCTGAAAATAAGAGACTTGAAAAAGAGGCTGAAAATAAGAGACTTGAAAAAGAGGCTGAAAATAAGAGACTTGAAAAAGAGGCTGAAAATAAGAGACTTGAAATTGAGGCTGAAGAAAGAAAGTTACAGGCTCAGGCTGAAGAAAGAAAGTTACAGGCTCAGGCTGAAGAAAGAAAGTTACAGGCTGAGGCTGAAGAAAGAAGGTTACAAAGAGAAGCTGATGAGAGAAAAGCAAAAATGGAGCATGAAGAAAAACTCATAGCTTTAGAGTTAGAGAAGTTAAAGTTATTGAACGCTGGTAATGCTAATGATGCAAATAAGGTGTCAGATAAGACTAATGCTAAGGATTTCAAGCTTAATCTACCAGCATTTAATCCCTCAATCGATGATATAACATTTTATCTAGATAGATTTGAAAGTGCATGTAAGGTGCATAATATAGATAAAACATTATATGTTTATCATCTGTCCAAGATACTTAGAGGTGATGCTTTGACTTTGTTGAGTATGGTAGATGTGCCTGACAAAAACAACTATGAGGTTGTCAGGGCGGCATTGTTAAAGAAGTACCAACTTAACGAGGACGGATATCGTCTTAAATTTAAAAACATGTTACCAGAAACTGGAGTTGAATTCTCTGAATTCATCTCAAGCATACGTCTTACTTTTTTACGATGGATTGAGTTGTCTAAGACAGAAAGTACATTTGAAGCCCTCATGGACTTACTACTTAGAGACAAGGTCATGTCTTCTGTTAATGAAGCTTTTCTTTCTTTTCTTCATGAGCGTAAGCCTAAAAACATAAAAGAAATGGAAGAATACTGTAGCCAGTATGTTACTGCGCATCCGCACATAACCATTAGCAACTCTAAGGTGAAAGAAGGTCTGCCAGTTGCTTCGGCAGCACCTTATGGCCCAAATTTTATGCGTAAATTTCAGGGTAGCCAGCAAAATTTCAATAAAAAGAGTAACCGTAATTATGCCCAGAATCATAGTAATCAATTCCAGGGTGATTCTTCTTCCCAGAACTGGAGACATCCTAATACTACACGTTATTCTACTCCGGTTAACTTTAGAAATTTCCACAAAGGTAATCGGCATAGAGGGAAATATTTTTTGCAGAGACCTCAATACCAAGATAATAGAGGTTCTCAACAGCATAGAGATGGTAATGACAGTTATGGAAACTGGAACTCAAACCAGGATAAAAATTACAGTAGGGACTTTAATGATAATTGCAGAGGCAATAATGGTCGCGGTAGATCGCAACATAAGAGAAAAAAATATCAACAGACAAACGCTGTTCAACAAGAATCTCAGGGAGCAGATAAGCAGGTTAATAATGATAAAGACCATAATGCTATCGGATGCTCATCTTTTGATTTTGGTAGGGCAAATAAATGTATCCAATGCAGTACTTTATTTGATCCGAAGACCGTTAGTACTCTAAGCTGTGGTCATCCTTTGCCCGCTCTTCCTGCTAATGTTGCTCATGATGGGAGAGGTTCTCTTATATTACATAAGGGGCTTGTAAATAGTAATCCAGTCTCGGTGTTGTTTGATTCTGGATGTACTACTGTCGGCGTTAGGCAATCTCTTGTAGATCCATCCTTTGCTACAGGAAAGGTCATCAAATGTGTCACATTTGGTGGCACGGTGGAAAAATATCCTACTGCCATAATACATATTGCTACTCCTTTCTTCACGGGAGAGGTCCACGCGTGTCTACTTCCAAATCCTATTGCGGACCTTATTATTGGTCGTATTCACGGAGTTAGGGAATGTACCCCACAGCAGATTGCTGTTTGGGAAGAGCAAAACATTGAAGCTACCAATGCGGTGGTCACAAGAGCACATGCTCTGGATCCACCTCAAACTTCATTAACTAATAATGATGAAGTAAATGACCAAGATAGTCACTTGACTATTACACGTGACTCATTTATCAAATTGCAAGAAGAAGATCCGTCTTTACAAAAATTCTTCATTCTAGCAAAAAAAGGTGATCCTAATCAGGATACTAATAGAAAGTCTTGGATTTCTATGAAGAACGGCGTACTTGTACGTATAGTACAAGACTCGACTACGTCCACTCATTCACAAATTCTTGTGCCTAAGAGCATGAGAGTGCAAATATTGCAACATGCTCATGACTCGCAATGTGCTGGACATATGGGTTTTTCCCGTACAAAGTCGAGGGTTCTTGCGGCTTTCTTTTGGCCATTTGTGAGCAAGGACATACGAATGTACTGTCGCTCTTGCAAAGTATGTCAGGAGGTCAAATCTAAAGGACCACGACATGCTGCGCCTATCCAGGCTGCTGACATTCCTATTCGCCCTTTTCAAAAAATGGCAATAGATATTATCGGTCCTTTTAGAATTAAGTCAGCTAGAGGACATCAATTTATTCTTACATGTGTCGATATGTGCACACGTTGGCCAGAGGCAATACCTCTCAAGAGCATCTCAACTGCTGATATCGCAGACGCTCTTTGGCTGATATTTTCTCGCTTGGGTTTTCCCGGAGAAATATTGTCAGACCATGGCACTCAACTTATATCAGACACTATGTCACAGGTAATGTCTATGCTACACATTAAAAGGTCTCTCAGCAGTATCTATCACCCAATGTCTAATGGGTTGGTCGAACGTTTAAATAGGACTCTGAAAACTTTACTTGGTAAAATAACTGAGGATCATCCTCAGGATTGGGACAGGGTCTTACCCGCGGCTCTCTTTGCGTATAGAGAGGTCCCCAATGAACATACGGGGTTTTCCCCTTTTGAACTTGTCTTTGGCGCGCAACCGCGCGGCCCTATGTCTTTACTTCACGATCTAATCACTGCCGATAATATTAGCGATGAGACTCAATCTTCTTATGAGTACGTCATTGCTCTTAGGCAAAAGATCATCGAGGCATGCAAACTAGCAACTTCGTCTTCCGAATTTGCTAAAGAAAAGGCAAGGCAGTTTGCAAATAAGAATAGATGTCTACGACAACTTTGTCCAGGTGACAAAGCTCTCGTTCTACTTCCTTCAAGGGAGAACAGACTTCTAATTGCATGGAAAGGTCCATATGCAATAGTCTCCAAAATTTCTGATGTCGACTATGTTGTCGATATTGATGGAAAGCATAAAACTTTCCACATAAATATGCTCACGGAATTTTATGAAAGACCTGACTATTTGCAGCCTATTTTCCAGGCAACGGACAATTCTCAAGTACCTCATGGTCAGTACTCATCTCTGTCAGTTATACAGGATGAGGAAACTACTTTTTCTGATGTCAATCTTCCTCTTTCTATGGTCCCACTTTATTCTACGGAATCTTGGAAAAACGTGACCGTTTCTCCAAATCTTTCCGCTGAGGAACATCGACAAGTTTCTTCGATGTTGCAAACATTTCAGGATGTTCTTACAGACATCCCGGGACACACACATGTCATTGAACATGACATTGTGCTAACTGATCATAATCCTATCAGAGTCAGACCCTATCCAATACCTATCCATTTCCAGTCTCAAGTCGAAAAAGAATTGGATGAAATGATACGTTTGGAAATCATTGAACCATCCACTTCAGCATACTCTTCGTCTATGGTTATTGTTCGAAAGAAGGATAATAACATTCGCATTTGCGTAGATTATCGCAAATTGAACCAAGTTACGAAGTTCGATGCTGAACCTATGCCTTCATTAGAAGAGCTACTCAATAAACTTTCTAATTCTAGATTCTTTACCAAACTAGATTTGTCTAAAGGTTATTGGCAAGTCCCGCTAACTGAACGTGCCAAACCTTTTACAGCTTTTTCTACACCTAGGGGTTTATTCCAATGGAATTTCATGCCTTTCGGTCTTATGAACGCCCCTGCTACATTCGTACGCATGATGCGGCGAATTCTCGCATATCGTACAGATGTCATAGCATACCTAGATGATATCTGTCTATTCAGTGATTCCTGGGAAGATCACTATTTGGGTTTATACGAATTACTGTCTACTCTTCGCGAGTATAACTTGACTGCAAAACCCTCTAAAGCCTTTATAGGATTTAGTGAGATTTCTTTCCTAGGTCATCGTGTTGGTCGTGGTCTTTTAAAGACAGAGGACCACAATGTTTCAAAAATACTTAACATTTCGGTCCCTAAGACGAAGAAACAAGTAAGGAGTCTATTAGGTTTGATCCAATTCTACGGACGATTCATTCCGAATCTGTCCTCCATTATGGCACCGCTTTCTACTTTATTGAAGAAAGGGTCGCCTAATCTGATCCGCTGGTCTAAAGAATGTCAATCCTCATTGGACCAGGTTAAAGCCCTATTTTCATCTCCACCTATTCTTAGGTTACCTACTATTGAGAAGACTTTTGTTCTTCCAAGTGACGCCTCGTCAACTGGGATTGGGGCGGCACTAATGCAGGAGTATTCTGATACTCTGCATCCGGTGATGTATATCTCTAGGAAATTAAATGCTGCAGAAAAGAATTACTCGGTTTTAGGCCGTGAGTTATTGGCTATGGTATGGTCTATTCTGAAGTTACAAAGATTTCTTCTAGGCGCACACTTCATTGTGGAAACTGACCAGAAAGCGCTTACTGCTATTCAGAGCAAAAACTTGAAGAGCTCGAGGTCCACTCGTTATGCCATAGCTCTTCAACCATTTCATTTCTCGGTTCGAGCTATCCGTGGTTCGGACAATGTAATGGCAGACATTCTGTCCAGATGCCCACACGATTCCACATGATTCTTCTGTCATATATATATATTTCCTGATATACAGTCCAATATTATAATGACATGTTAGTAGATTTTTTCTCACTTTTTTTTGAGGGAAATTTATAACATTGTACCATGTAATTATCTAAGAAGGCTTAGTTAGTGATATACGGGCCAAAAGATCACTCGGCCACATTTACATAATATATTTGCATAATTGTATTAAGAGATTTACCAGTTGTCTTTAAGATTTGTGTTATTGATATTTTCGCAGCACATCATTGAAGTCTGCGAGATTATGTCCATTGTGGAACTTTGAGGATATCAAGTCCTGTCCTAGATTGGGAGCGGATGATGTCCACATCTTCTATTGCTTGTTTATGTCAACAAAGAACAACATTGTATTACTTATTAATTACTGATGCATTATATAATGTAATAAAATAGTGCGGTATATTAATATATTACACCGCTGTTTGCACAACACATTATATGATATCATAATAATATATTTAATTTCATATATTGGTATGAGAGTAATTTGACTTTTATTATGATGTTGCCATCATGGTGGCTTGTGTTGGTGGCACCTTCCTGGAATATATACGCGAATACTTAGATAAATTTTTTTCTCTAAGGACCTGGGATATGATCTCAGTTTCGCTCCAAGTGTTGAGCTATTTTGTTAGGTATATATCCGCGCATCATACGTGCGTTAGGAGCCTAGATTTTTCCGGCTCCAGGATTTTTAAAAAAAAAAAAAGTTTCATTTTTTTTTCCCGGGAGGGTGCGGTAATGTTACGCACAAATAATTACTTTTTCCAAAGTCTTTGTATGATCATTTTTCGTATGTATGATCATTTTTTGACTGAAATGTGTATTATGTTTTTTACAGTCAAAGGGACATAACCCGAGTTATTGAGACTACAATTTTTTTAGGAGTTTGCCTTCTCTTGTATAGAGACACGTTCGGTCTATAATTTCTTGAACGAAGCGTGACCATATCTCCTTATTTGGTAGTATCAGTCAACTGTTGTAGATGTCTGAAACCTGTCTTAACGCTTCTGTTCATGACCATAAAAGGCGCGACTGTGTAAGACTTTTATCTCGAATGTTCTTAGAACCGCTTTGTGTGAATTGATACTCACGTAGATGAGTTCTGCGCATGTCAAAAACTGGGAGTTCGTTCTGTGTGTTCCGCCCAGCTGGGGAGTTTAGAAATGGTCTGAGTAGCGAGCGGACGCAACCTGCGTCTTGTGATTTTCTGAGGGAAATACATTGTCTTTGTGAGTTAGTTAACTAACTAGACTATTTCCCAGTATTATTCAAGCCTGCCTGGAGGCATATGTTCGTGGTTGATTTCCGAAGAAAGGTAATTCCTCTTGTATCGAACTTTTTGCTATCATCTAGAAGTTCGTCATTTTTGTCGCTCCTTGCTCGCCTGTGTGATTTAATATGGAGAGGTACTTTGACTAGGTTTTTCGCCACCGGTATCTTTATACCTGAACTAGTTATATATATGGGTCGCTCTAGACCAACAAGACTATTGTCTGTGTTCCAGGATTCGTTATATCAGAGATCACGTCCAAGTCAGATGGTTAGACTTAGAAACGTTATAAAGGTCGGTTTGACCTGTATGCCCAGTATGCTATTCACGTGCAGACAGTAAACGGACTTATTGTATACATCTGATCTGCTAGCATCAGAAAGGGGAGCATTTATTATTGTCTATGAACATTGAAGATCTGCAGCTGACACTGTTGCAGAAGTTATATATATATTATTTATACAGTTTCACGAACCAGAACTTTATGATAACTGTTTACAATACAACTATTGAGTATTGAATCCTACATGACTATCAGTTAATATGATTTTGAATGCTGCATTCGTTATACTATGCTGGTGATGACATAAATATCATGACTGTTTTGTGGCGTGCAATAAATGGTATAAAACTAAAGCGAAGTTACCATTTCTATGACTCTGCACGTCATGTTGCCTGTGGTGTACCCTGTGAACTGTTCTACTGCAACACACACAGCAACATTCTAAATCAGAGAAGACACCTACATCTTGCACTTTAATACCAGGTGTCGATAGGGGTGGCAAGTTATCATTTCAGCTTAAATCCACCTTTATCAGAGATATTAATAAGGACAAAGAAAAATACAAATATTAATAGAGATTTCTTGAAAGAGAATACGTCACAGGTTGGGTGCTTTTTGAGAATAGAAAGTCTTGAATGACATCATCTCTCTTTTCCCCTTAACGCCTTATGGAGCATGGGTACGCCACTGGAGCTGGTCTCCTTGCAGGCTTGAGGTTGCAGTAGTTCTGTTCTTTGTCTTCACCCTGTAACTAAAGGGGGCAATATACAAATAAATATAACTATACTGTATAATAGCGGGGACAACAGAAATGATTGCGTTATTAATTAGGCTGTATCGCCCTAGGTACATATCCGGTGTTACGTGTTGAAATCGCGCTAATGACCCCTGTCATCGAAGCACTATTTTGTGATGCTTAGCTGGCAGGGAGGACAGTGTGATTAAGCTTCCTTAGCTAGGCGGTGGTGCCGATTGGAAGGTCCTGGGTTCGATTCTCCGGTAGGCCACTAACTTCCTGTTGTTTTTCTGCTGTCTAGTTTCCTACTTCATTATTTCTCACTGTCACGGATTGCCTCTCCTGCTTTGCAGTAGTCGTCCAACAGTGGTCAAAACTAAAGTATCTAAATGAGTCGTCAAAGGTGTCTACCTTCGCACAAGATTACTCTTGGCAGAGATATAGATAGAAGGGTAATGACGCTTCTACCTTAAGGGAGCTTTCGCAAGATATTTTCAGAAGTCAAGAACAATGTTGCATTGGGCTGAACAATTGTTAACGTATATCTGATCTGTCGCCTTTTGTGAAGGATTTAAGCAATGGTTTTTAGCCCGTTCAAGCCCCCAGCTGAGTTAATTCAGCAAATTTTCTCTTATAATGGTATAGCCCTGTTTAGAGGTAAATATATGTCTAGATGTATATATGTATATTAAATAGTCGTGCTCTTACGTTTGCTTTCATACATGTAATAACTGAATCAACTATGTTTGTTTAGTTTTGAAATAGCATGTAACAAATTTAATAGTGAATTAGTCTTTAACAGGTTAAAATAAATATGGAAAGATTGGTGAAATTTTAGATGAAAGCTTCTTCATAGAGACTTGATAGGGGAGTGATAAAAGTCTGTTTTGCTGATGCTCTTTTTACAAGAACTTAACTCTATGCGAGTCCTGTCGCCATGGTTTCTGTCACTTCTGTTTGATGATGAGTGTACTTCTTCACATAACTCGTCCAATGTAGGCAGTCAATGGTGATGATCTTCTCTCACACTAGCGGCGTAGTAACGTTAGTACTTAAAACCATCTGATAGCTTGTAACCACGAACTTTTTAGACAAAATAGAAAGAACAAATGCCTCTGCTAAGTACACTGAGTTGGAAGCTTAACATGCGCATCCTCTCGCTGTCCACCAGTGACGGTATTGTATCCCCTGCTTTGCAGTAGTGGTCCACCAGTGGCCAAAACTCAAGAGTATCTAATATAGGCTTCAAAGGTATCTACCTTCGCACAAGATTACTCTTGGCATCAGAAGGGAGATGACACTTCTATTACAAAGGGAGTCTTCTCAAGATATTCAGAATAAGCGAGAACAATACTGCTTTGGCCGAGTATGTTAACTCTGTAATTCTGCCGACGCTTTTGTGAAGGATTTAAAGACTTCTTAAGTTCAGCTCGTTTAAGCCCCCACCCCTGATTTAATCAGTGGAATTTTATTATTCTAGTATAGTTCTGTTTAGAGTGTGTGTAGTAAATTGCCTGAGATAAACATGCAGTAACTTTAAAATGATTAAATCGAATGTAAAATTGTAACATTACAAACAACAACATTTAATAATCACTTTAGGTTTTAACAGTTGGAAAATAATTTGAACAGTTATGGATCAAGATAAGTTATCATCACAGTCTTTATGGAATGTGAGATGTTACAAGAAGTTCAAGTGGCAGCATATATTTGAACTTAGCTGCCAATGATGGTTATGCTCCTTCTTATGGGTTGGTTCTTTTCACTCTGCTCACGCTCGTCTCTGATCAAGGCTGTCAGGGGTAGCTCGTTTCCCAGAAATGTCAAGGAGAGTCTACCACGTGGGTCCTTTGTCTTAAAGCTTAGGCCAATGTTCCCTTCTTATTCCAGAGATAGTACTTTCTGCTGGTACCACCAATAACTATGGTAAAAGAATAGAACGAAACGCTCTTCTGAGTATGGCGTTTTCCACCCCAAAGTTATGGGTTCATATCTTCTCATACCACCATCCCAATTACTCAGACTTTACCCTCGATGAGAATTAAATTTGAACCCTCGGGATAAAACTTTCTTTACATTTAAATAGAATAGCTTTCATAGTTACTTTATATTTAAACGAAAAGGTTAATAATACAGATAGAGTCTGTTTACATAAACATCTCCACTGATTGAAACGTGTTCACAATATAAATTGAACATGTTTTCCTTTATGTTTTACACTGATTGAAAAGTTTGAAACTTCCATTACTTTAAACTGAATATTTTCACATAAACATTTACACTGGTTTGAAGCTGTAAGTATTATACTTAGAATGTACATCATTTATTTCATCTGTCCCTCCCTGCTCCATAGGGAACATGGAACTACTTTATGCTTTTAGCTCTCTTTGCGAAACTAGCAATAAAGCAATCACCAGTCCGTGCAGTGGTGGTTCACGAATCATCATTCTGTACGCTGAGGTTGCCAGCCTCAAATGACTTTGACATCCAATAGCGAGTTTCATCTATTAAACTTCACATGGTAATATATACATATATATATATGTTAGTTCACATGTTAGTAATAAAATATGAAATGTAAATCACAACTTACGCCAATCCTGACTCACAGACGTTTTGCTCGGATGAATAAAAGAGACTTGAATCGGCTTCTTTCACGCGTCTGGGGTGTCGTTAATTTAATAAATTCCCTCTCTGACTTCGTGTGTGGTCCTCCGGTTTCCTCAGTCCCGGTTTCCTTATTTAAAATGTTAGCAATTTCCTGGGCTATATTGTAAGTCCTGATAAATTATCCAATAAAAGGTGTCCAGTATATTAAGAAGGAATTCTGAATTCTAATTTTTCACTGTAGCAGTCTGATGTCTGGGCGAGCGATTTCTCAAGTGAAATAGCTTGAGAAAATGATCAGATTATATTCCCTGCCTTCCCACGCCTTCGGTTGTTATGAGCTATCAAAAACTCCAATCATATTCAAACAGGTGGGTTATGGGGTAATTTCAAAATATTTCGACATCGGATAATTTTGAACGTAAGGCAGAGGTCATCTCTCCCATATATGGTAATACGATGTCCGATGCCCTTGTGTAAAACTTACAGACAGATCGGTAAACTCATACAACAACGTGTTCAAAATGTAACCATCATTACTTTATCAGAAAGTACTCCTGTCATAACAAGAAGAACAGGAAACGCTTATGTCATAAGTCTCCGCTGCGTACACGAGATCTTGTGCTAATCTTAGCCAAGCTGTGCCGCTCCCTCGCGACTGCGAGAAATTATCTCAGCAAATCTGGGTAGCGTCAAGCAAATGTGATTATTATCACATACAGGGAGTGTCGAATGATTTGATAAAATTAAATATCTGCTACCTAGCAGAAAAATAACGAAGAAAGGAAGAATGAAAGAGAGAAAAGTGCGACAATTGAGAGCAAATAATAAAACATCAGTACCACAAATGTACCGATACTGCCGGAGTGAAACAAAGATCGATAGGGGCCGCCCCGTTTTGTCACACCACCTACCAATGTTAATCTCTCAGACGAATTATATTCTTGAGTACACAGCGTAGCTCAAGGAAGATGATTAAAAAATCACAAGTACTCTTCAGGGTATCAAACTGGGCAAATGTGTCTGGACAGCGCGAATAATGGCGAGCCTGAATTACAATTAACAAAGTACATCTATTTCACGACATGATATGATTCACTTGATGCACACATGACGTAATCATCACTCATCACTGCTCAATTCGGTGTCTGGGGTCACCTCTGCTGTCGGTTTTCCGCACGACTAGCAAGAAACAATCACCATAGATTGCTGTAGGGGTTCATGAATATACTATGTTCATATGTTGAGGTTGCCAGCTTCATATATAACCACCAAGCAAGAAAAATATGTCAAATTCCCATTTGTAAAATAAATGTTATACTTACCCCAAAAATTTGGTAATATACAATCTCCTCGCACTGGTTAGAATGGACACGAGCAATTTAGGTTATATGCTCTCGAATCACGTGGCCTAGAAATTTTAGTAATTCCTCTTATGACGGGTGTTCTGCGAATCACTTGGTCTGGGAAACGTTCTAATTCCTCTTATGACGGGTGATCTGATTTCTTAGGTATCCAGACTTCGTATTTAAAATGCGGGTTTACTTTTTAAGTTTTAAGTTGCCCAAATACTTTATATCTGTCACTTTAAAGTTTATAATCCTTTGTCCGATCCTTCTCTTTCTGGCTTTTGGGAGTTGGTAGCTTGAAGTTTCGAAGCTGTCTGATCTGTGACTCCTCTTTCACTATATTATATTCTCAGTTTCCAGTTCAAATCTCGGATGGTACTTCCGCCTAATTTTCCAGTGAGATTCATTGTTTATTCCGACTTCTCAAATCAAACCAATGGTAAGCTTTTTAGCATTGGGTTGGGGTGTTTTAATTCAAAATATCCCCAACGTGTTTAAAATATTACATTTTAAAATTCCATCGCGTGACCTCTTTCAAATAATGCGGTAATATTTCCGCCAACTCATAAACAAATCTGGGAACTTATTTGATGTCCAGATGCTACCTTCAAATTTTATCTTCCCCAGACGGGCTATCGGTAATATTGATACCGGGACGGGCTCAGCAGAAACGATTATCTCATGATCCCCTGTGGGTGTGAATCCCCCAGATTTCTCAGACATCAAATCTGGTCTCTCGTTATGTCGATCGGGCGAGACCGTCTGGGGTAAACAGGCCCCGTTGCTATCAAAAGGTGGTCAGACTGGTTAAATAGATAAGCATATAATCCATTGACCAGTCTAATGAATGGATATTGTTACGATAATACCACAGTTCACCTGGCGAAACGTAAATAAGTCTAAGGAGTGGTCACAGCAAAAGAATGTAAGAGCAATAAAAATGCCAAATAATAGGACGATGAGTGAGAAAAATGAAGAAATGATGAGATACTACCGGAGTGAATGAGAGTTATAAAAATTTCACTACTGATTTCGTCACACTCACGAGTGCCTGAAACATACCT
Source organism: Oreohelix idahoensis (assembly GCA_024509875.1). Lineage (NCBI taxonomy): Eukaryota > Metazoa > Mollusca > Gastropoda > Stylommatophora > Oreohelicidae > Oreohelix > Oreohelix idahoensis. The sequence continues at coordinate 95,559 of JAMPIV010007360.1, read as the reverse complement.
TAATGTGTGTAATATTTATTTAAACGGAGCAATTCACATTATGAGAATAGATACAATTTGTGGAAAGAATATAGAAGACAACATTAGAAGAAAGACACTGGATAATCTATGTTTATATTATGGGGGGATGAAGCGTCAACAACAAAACTGACAGAGGACATCAGGGACCGGAAGACAAGGAAAGACATGATCGTTTGTCCCAGTTGGCGCATTACTTCATGAAATATTAAAGAGAACATAATCATTTGCTCTGTCTTCTTTCCACAACTTCCTGTCTCCAGTACTATTGATCAGTTCAGTTAATGACTTATTTCCACAACTTCCTGTCTCCAGTACTATTGATCATTTCAGTTAATGACTTATTTCCACAACTTCCTGTCTCCAGTACTATTGATCAGTTCAGTTAATGACTTATTTCCACAACTTCCTGTCTCCAGTACTATTGATCAGTTCAGTTAATGACTTATTTCCACAACTTCCTGTCTCCAGTACTATTGATCAGTTCAGTTAATGACTTATTTCCACAACTTCCTGTCTCCAGTACTATTGATCAGTTTAGTTAATGACTTATTTCCACAACTTCCTGTCTCCAGTAGTATTGATCAGTTCAGTTAATGACTTATTTCCACAACTTCCTGTCTCCAGTACTATTGATCAGTTCAGTTAATGACTTATTTCCACAACTTCCTGTCTCCAGTACTATTAATCAGTTCAGTTAGTGACCTATTTCCACAACTTCCTGTCTCCAGTACTATTGATCAGTTCAGTTAATGACTTATTTCCACAACTTCTTGTCTCCAGTACTATTGATCAGTTCAGTTAATGACTTATTTCCACAACTTCCTGTCTCCAGTACTATTAATCAGTTCAGTTAATGACTTATTTCCACAACTTCCTGTCTCCAGTACTATTGATCAGTTCAGTTAATGACTTATTTCCACAACTTCCTGTCTCCAGTACTATTGATCATTTCAGTTAATGACTTATTTCCACAACTTCCTGTCTCCAGTACTATTGATCAGTTCAGTTAATGACTTATTTCCACAACTTCCTGTCTCCAGTACTATTGATCAGTTCAGTTAATGACTTATTTCCACAACTTCCTGTCTCCAGTACTATTGATCAGTTTAGTTAATGACTTATTTCCACAACTTCCTGTCTCCAGTAGTATAGATCAGTTCAGTTAATGACTTATTCCCACAACTTCCTGTCTCCAGTACTATTGATCAGTTCAGTTAATGACTTATTTCCACAACTTCCTGTCTCCAGTACTATTGATCAGTTCAGTTAATGACTTATTTCCACAACTTCCTGTCTCCAGTACTATTAATCAGTTCAGTTAGTGACTTATTTCCACAACTTCCTGTCTCCAGTACTATTGATCAGTTCAGTTAATGACTTATTTCCACAACTTCCTGTCTCCAGTACTATTAATCAGTTCAGTTAATGACTTATTTCCACAACTTCCTGGCTCCAGTACTATTGATCAGTTCAGTTAATGACTTATTTCCACAACTTCCTGTCTCCAGTACTATTGATCAGTTCAGTTAATGACTTATTTCCACAACTTCCTGTCTCCAGTACTATTGATCAGTTCAGTTAATGACTTATTTCCACAACTTCCTGTCTCCAGTACTATTGATCAGTTCAGTTAATGACTTATTTCCACAACTTCCTGTCTCCAGTACTATTGATCAGTTCAGTTAATGACTTATTTCCACAACTTCCTGTCTCCAGTACTATTGATCAGTTTAGTTAATGACTTATTTCCACAACTTCCTGTCTCCAGTAGTATTGATCAGTTCAGTTAATGACTTATTCCCACAACTTCCTGTCTCCAGTACTATTGATCAGTTCAGTTAATGACTTATTTCCACAACTTCCTGTCTCCAGTGCTATTGATCAGTTCAGTTAATGACTTATTTCCACAACTTCCTGTCTCCAGTACTATTAATCAGTTCAGTTAGTGACTTATTTCCACAACTTCCTGTCTCCAGTACTATTGATCAGTTCAGTTAATGACTTATTTCCACAACTTCCTGTCTCCAGTACTATTGATCAGTTCAGTTAATGACTTATTTCCACAACTTCCTGTCTCCAGTACTATTAATCAGTTCAGTTAATGACTTATTTCCACAACTTCCTGTCTCCAGTACTATTGATCAGTTCAGTTAATGATTTATTTCCACAACTTCCTGGCTCCAGTACTATTGATCAGTTCAGTTAATGACTTATTTCCACAACTTCCTGGCTCCAGTACTATTGATCAGTTCAGTTAATGACTTATTTCCACAACTTCCTGTCTCCAGTACTATTGATCAGTTCAGTTAATGACTTATTTCCACAACTTCCTGTCTCCAGTACTATTGATCAGTTCAGTTAATGACTTATTTCCACAACTTCCTGTCTCCAGTACTATTGATCAGTTCAGTTAATGACTTATTTCCACAACGTCCTGTCTCCAGTACTATTAATCAGTTCAGTTAGTGACTTGTTTCCACAACTTCCTGTCTCCAGTACTATTGATCAGTTCAGTTAATGACTTATTTCCACAACTTCCTGTCTCCAGTACTATTGATCAGTTAAGTTAATGACTTATTTCCACAACTTCCTGTCTCCAGTACTATTAATCAGTTCAGTTAATGACTTATTTCCACAACTTCCTGTCTCCAGTACTATTGATCAGTTCAGTTAATGACTTATTTCCACAACTTCCTGTCTCCAGTACTATTGATCAGTTCAGTTAATGACTTATTTCCACAACTTCCTGTCTCCAGTACTATTGATCAGTTCAGTTAATGACTTATTTCCACAACTTCCTGTCTCCAGTACTATTGATCAGTTCAGTTAATGACTTATTTCCACAACTTCCTGTCTCCAGTACTATTGATCAGTTCAGTTAATGACTTATTTCCACGCCATGATGTCAAACTGTCCAGTATCTTTGTCGTTCTCTATCTGTTTTTCTATCTGGCTTTCCTGTTGCCACGAAAAATTCCACATTTCGTCTTCTCATAAGACGCCCGAAGAAAGTGGATTACTTCCTTGTAACAAAAGTAACAAGATTCCTTTGCGCATAGTCCTCTATCAGGACATCATCATTACTTTTTTAACTGTCCGTGGTATTTTTAAGATTCTCCTGCACATTTCTCATATATGAATGCATGTTATCGCGTTCGTCTGATCAGATTGTATCTCTCAATGTTTTTAAGAACCGCCGCGAGTGGCAGTCATTTATGAAAATATTTGTCCAGATGAATAAGCATATCTCTCCGCTACAGAAAGACGCGTTCCTTCGTGTAGACCAGTGCTTTCCAGCCTGGGGTCATCAAACAGGATCGGGTGGATACGCAATGAAGTGAAAAAATATTTTACAAAGTATTAAACGTAAAATCTTATACAATCGACCAGACAGCAACAACAAAGGCAAACGCCACATTTTCAGGTCTCGTCCATACGAAAAATTAATACAGGAACAGACTTAATGTGGCGCCAGAAGATAGAAATATCGTCTTTGGAACCAGAAATTCAGAAGCCTGTGCCTTCAAAGCAGCATCTACCATCGCATTGAAGTATTAACTGTTCTATGTGATTATTGAAAACTTTAAAAACGTTAAAACATAAAATTACCACTAAGCCACAGTATTTGTGACAGATTATGAAAATATCTTTCATATATCTACTTCTTTATCTACATTCTTCTTTATCTAGTTTTCACCTACGCCTGTTGGTTAACATAAACCATTCTATACACTCTGAGATCTGTCCCTTTTTCTAATTTAGCGCGTAATTTAATTTTCTTTTCGCTATTCCCTTTGATGAGAGTTTACCAGAGACCGATTAGCTAACGTGAGCTGTATTATTTTACACCAGCAACCGAAGATCGTTGTAATGGGATTAGACAGCGATCAAGGTGGGGATAATTTTGGAACTAAGGGAGACAAAATTTTTATTACTTCCCTTGTAAACTGGTCGCTAGAAAGTAATTAAACCACGGTGAGAACGAGCAGATCAAAAGACCTTGCTCGCTAGAAGACGAGCAGAGACGAAGAAAACTCACACTGATTAGCGAATTGCCGATGCCTGATCTAAAAATGAATAGGATTCTGGTTTTCAGCTTTTAATGTGAGAAAGATCTTTGATTTGCAAATCCGAACGTAGAATTCACCGTAGGTGTTAACATCTGGCAGAGAGTCTGTTTTCGGGTTATAGTTATAACATTTCCTTTGATTTCGGATATATATATATATATATATATATATATATATATATATATATATATATATATATATATATATATATATATATATATATATATATATATATATATATCCCAGCATTCTACATAAAATTTATCCAGTACCATCAGAATTGCAGAGAACATCTAGCTTTCGATTCTAAAGATCTCTTATAATAGAAGTATCACTTAGTTTTCGATTGGAGACCGTTTTACTTCTGGCTTGTGTTAATTATTATACTAGAAGTTTGAGTGAGTTTACTAGTTTAATCGTCAAATATATTTCTCTAAGTTTTACTGTGTTACATTGGATAGCAGAACAAATAATAATTTCTAGCTAAACTCTTCCAGATGTAAGATAAATTTAATTAACTGCTAGTAATCAGTCAGAGAATATTTTAACCAACTAAGTAAATGCACTGATTCATCATGAGTATTGACGAAATATGTATTTATTTCTAATTCATGATGACTGATTTTTTTAAAAATGACTAGAATTTATTTCGCGGAAGGTTTTAAACGATAAGACAAGCTCAGCTTGTAGTTTATAATTTAAAGTTAAATAACCGAAGTGGATAAATATATTCTATGTTACGCGGTGTAAGGACAGGATTGTGTATAATATATTATATCAAGTATTGGTGTGGTAAGTGAGAGGTTATTGATGTTACTACACTAAGGGTAAACAAAGTGAGGTCCAGCTGTGTAAGTTCCCTGAGTCTACTTGATGATTATGATGTTCTCAGGGTCCCTATCCGCTACCTCTCTAAGATCTCACTCTGTGTAAAATAATCTCTCTGATGTTATGTGGCAAGTGTCTAGGGTAATGTATCTATTGTGATGTATGAACAATGTCAAACATAACTTTAACTCAATAAAAGTGAAGTAAGTAAGACTGTTGGAAAAGTTATATTAATATATTACAATTTTTTATTTTCCTGTACCTGAATTCTTTTGGGACATGAATGTTTTCAAATCAAGAAAATTTTATTTACAACATGTAAATAAATAAAGAGGACCCTTTGTCCATAACTGGTATATTAAAGTGTCACTGTATGTGTATCCCACAGTCTGATTTAATAATTTCTATAACAAAGAGTCAATTTGGTGAGGGTCTGTTGGTATCATCACGCCCACAGGAATTTCTGTTCTGGTTGTGGAAATTGTTAAGATGAGATCGCATATGCCCATTTAAAGGGACTTGACCTGACAGCCTGTCTGAGGTGGATGACTGTAGACTATGCAAGGTCAACACAAGAGTTGTCTTCTGACCACAGATGCAGCATGCAGCTTTACTGAGGCTTCAATGTACACAAGGTCTGCCTGCACCAGGTTTCCTGCCACCACTAAGTAATAGGCAATATAACCCTGAGAAAGAAGGATATTCCCTCCCTTTTATATGCTGGCTTTAACAATTCCACAACTAATCAATACTAAGATTTTCTGGGATCAGTCACGTGTGCGAACCATTTGCACCAGACCCTATTTTCTTTGACTTCACAGCATCCTGTGTTTACATTCTTCTTCCCCTATGGCTGCAACGCCCCTGTCACCTTAAGCATTGATTGTCCTCCCTAAAATCAGCTGGGGTATACAATTTTCTTCTTGAGACCTGTTAAATCTTTTTTTCAAACATCCTAGGTATGTTTTCATGTGTCATTAGAACACTGTGGCACTGCAGAAGATTGCTAGTGGCCTCTGGACTTACAGTCGTAAGATTTTATGGCAATATTCAAACACAAATTTGTTTCACTTCCCTCTAAGTCTGCTTAGGCATTTCCTACTTAAGCTGCCGTAACCTCTTCCAACTGGCAATGTCGAACAACAAAATATGGCGCACAATCTGTGGCCAGTTACGTGCCAATAAAATACTAATACTTATGTATCTTACCGCAAGTAAAGAATAATCACACAATCACAGGATTGACTAGCAGTAAATGGCTCAATTCCAGAATGCTGTGTCGTCAAGACGGCAAAGGCATTTGTCACCAACGCTTTGCATCTGCTCTCAACCTTTCTGTGTTTAAGTTTTTCTCAAAATGGCAGACTTATCCAAGCAGGGTTAAAAGTTATCAATCCCAACCAGCCAATCAAAAGACGCGTCAAAAAAATTAACTAATTTTGGACCATAAACATTGAGCGTTGTTCAGTGTGTTCGCTCGTCTGATTTTATTTATATATTATATATCTCAGTTATTTATAGACCGATTTTTAATATCAAAATTGATTATTAAACGGCCAGCTGTCCTCTATACACCTATAGGTTTCCTTCCTTTATTTCTCCTCGTTTTTATCTGTGTAATTTTTAAGTAATTAATTGTGCGTTTTCCCGAACTGAAAATATTAATAAAATAAATGTTTCTACGTCAAGATAGTTTTATTAATGGGAAATCTTTATGGTATTATGTTAATCAATATCAGCGCTACAATTCCAGATATCTCTTTCCTTTTAATTCTCTTTAGTTTTTGAGGAATAAATTATTTAATTTTTGGTAAAAACACATATTAGACATTTTCTCACTCCAACCAAAAATTTTATCGCCACTATAAAACGAGGTAACAATCCGATTGGTTGTTAATTTTTACGCCGTTCGGTAATAAATATTGGGGGGGGGGGGGGTTTTTGGGGTAGTAACCTTTTTAACTTGGTGTAGTAGAAAAATTCAAATTCTTTAGTCAAATTGTTTGGCGGTTGATTTTACGTTGGCCTTGAGACAAATTTCAAATGCGGTAGTTATTAATAGATTTTACTAGTACGTTAGTTAATTTTCAAGCGGGGAAATTTGAGCGGGGTGTCACACAGATTTACTTTACTACAATTGGTATCTTTTTTCTTTATACAGTATTTGGGTCAAACCCTAAACCTTACCAGCAGCTTCCATATGAACTGAGAATAACTTTACAAAAGGAACATTCTGATATAAATATCGGGTTTTCCAAGGTGACCTGTCCGGCCTCGTGTGTTACACCCAGAAAGAGACAGAGTACCAACCCAAAGAATATTAAGAATAAATTGTAACTGGACTTATAGAATATCCAGATTTCTCTTCCCAAGTTCATATACATTCAGCCAGTTGTGACGATAAAATCAAATATTGACACTACCTGAATAACGACCACTGTGTTGTGTAGAAGATTTATCCTGAACAGATTTATTTACCTGACACTCGATTTAACAATTGAAGATTCCAAGCTACTGTACACTGTGAACATTAGATCTCTTAATTATTTCACTACCTGGACAAAAATTGAAGTGACATAATAACAATCTAGACCTAAGGGTCTTTTATATTTGGACATGCGCCCTAATATAACCGACTAGGTTGAACGGGACGCGCCTCGCCAAAACGAGGCAAAAGTTTTACATTAAAAAAAAAGTGACATAACCAGCATCTTACTACCAGTAGTGAATCAAGCGTTTCCCATCATTTGAATTAATTTGTCTTTGGAGAAACTGGGGTTTGATTCGCCAATAACCAACCCTGGATGGCCTGTGTGTACCTTACGATTGTTACAGATGTGTGAAAGCCCTATTAGGTAACAGTGAATGATTGTGATCACAGGTCTGTCAGAGCGAGAGAAAGCAGGGATAAATAATTCTTTCATTGTATAACCCGTGTACTAACTTTGTATGTTTTTATGCAAGTTTTGCCAATGCTGTCCCTTACAGAATAGATTAACGTATAAACTCTGTTCTTTTTTGTAGAGGGAAATCCTAGACCATAGCGTAAACACCTTTTGACTCTTTGGTGGTTAATAACTTCTTTTCAAACGAGATCTTGTCTCAACAGAGGGAGGGAGGATTACACCTATGAGTCAAACTCTTTTATTAATTCATTAACTTATGTTTATTTATATGTGATTTGATATTCAAAATATTGTGGTTGTGAAGTTTCTTTATAATAAATAAAATTTACATAAACTTTATTCACGTGTGTCGGTCAGCTTGTCCCAAAAGATCCCTATCCCATAGATATAGTTTTCACGTCTGTGCGTCTAACTGTCGTCACTTATGTGTGTATGTGAGTGGTGATATATATATATATATATATATATATATATATATATATATATATATATATATATATATATATATATATATATATATATATATATATATGGGAGCCGCGCTGGTGTAATGGCTTCGGCGTTGTACTGGCGACCAGGTGTTCATGGTTCAAACCCGGGCGTCGGCGTTTGAAGAAATGTTTACGGCCGGAAATTTGACTGAATAGCCTGAACGGCTCCTGTGATAAACCCTCTGTGGATGGGAAGGAGCGAAGCTCCTGACCGGGTTGGAAGGAAAGTCCTCAGGTTCCCCAGCCTCGCAATGACATGTCATTGGGCCGAAGGGCTGAAAGCCCAAGTGCTGCTGGTTAAGGAAAAAAAAAAAAAAAAAATATATATATATATATATATATATATATATATATATATATATATATATATATATATATATATATATATATATATATATATATATATATATATATATATATACGAGGGGCGTTCAGAAAGTAATGCACCACATCGTTTTTCTCAGCTAATAATGAAGATAGAAGCATGAAATTTTGCACACTTCAAATATGGCATATGCCAATTGTGTGCACCAAATTGCACTGCAACCGGCCAAATAATACGGCTGCCCTAAACCGTTGAAATGGAGCGTGTAGGCAACTTGCGTTATAAACAGCGAATTGTGATAGAATTTCTCGTTGCAGAGAAGCAAACTGTTGTGAATATTCACAAGCGTCTATGTGATGTGTATGGAAGTTTTGCAGTCGACAGGAGTACAGTCAGTCGCTGAGTTCAGAGAATCAAAGAATCAGGAAGTGGAGAGACGGAGCTGCTTGATCGGCCGCGCTGTGGACGTCCTGCCACAGCCACCAACGCAGAAATGTTGAAATGCGCTGAGGGCATTATTCTCACTGATAGGTGAATCACTACTCAACAATTGGCCTTACAGCTGTCAGTCAGCATTGGTAGTGCAAATGCAGTTATAAAAACTCTCGGATTTTCTAAGGTTTGCGCAAGATGGGTTCCTCGAAGTTTCACAAATGACCACCGATTGCAAAGGAAAGCAATTTCTTCTGAATTGTTGGAGCGTTTCAATGCTGAAGGAGAGAACTTTTTGGCTAAGATCATTACAGATGACGAAACCTGGGCACATCATTTTGAACCTGAGACAAAAAGACAGTCAATGGAGTGGCATCATCCGCAATCACCAAGAAGAAAGAAATTCAAGACAATTCCTTCAGCTGGAAAGGTCATGATCACTGTCTTTTGGGACATTGAATGTGTGATTCTTGTGGACGTTATGCCAAGAGGAGAGACAATCAATTCGCAAGCTTACATTAAGAAATTGAAAAAACTCAATCAGCGTTGTCGCAGAGTTCGGCCGCACAAGAATCCAGCAGACCTGCTTCTCCTTCACGACAATGCGCGCCCTCACACAAGTCTGGCAACACGGGAAGCAATCACCAAATTGGGTTGGACTGTACTACTCCATCCACCCTATAGTCCCGATTTAGCACCCTCTGATTTTCATCTATTTGGTTCACTTAAAGATGCACTCCGTGGGACAAGGTTTGAAGATGATGAAGGAGTGATTCATGCAGCGAAGAAATGGCTACATGATCATGACAAAATCTTGTACAGGCTAGGAATACATGCACTTGTTTCGCGCTGGCATAAAGCCATACAAGTTGATGGGGATTATTTTGAATAATACCGATGTTTACATGACATATCCATGTATATTGTGCATAAATTTCATGCTTTTTGAATAAACAGCTCCTGAGAAAAACGATGTGGTGCATTACTTTCTGAACGCCCCTCGTATATATATATATATATATATATATATATATCTATCTATATATCTCTATATATATATATATATATATATATATATATATATATATATATATATATATATATATATATATATATATATATATATATATATATATATATATATATATATATATATAGAGTGTGGTATCATCATCATCATCAGTTGCCATCTCCACAACGAAGGTTGGCTGTAATGGATCTCCAACGTTTCCTGTCTCTTGTCTTGGTGGTGCACTCTGATAGACTCTTTCCTGTCCATCTCTTGATGTTATCTTCCCACTTATAGCGCTGTCTTCCCCTTGCACGTCTGCCTTCAACTCTCCCTTCTGTTATGGTCTTCTGCAACGTGTTATGCCTTTTTATGTGGCCAAAGTATTTTAGCTGCCGAACTTTGACCTCCCTCATTAGTTCTCTTTTCATACCTAGATTTTCTAGGACCTCCTTATTTGTTTTCATCTCTTTCCATGAGATACGCCCCATTCTTCTATATATCCACATTTCATTCATTCATTCATAACCCTCCACTCCCAAAGGAGCATAGGTCTTCAACAAACACATGCCAAGTCCTCCTGTCACGTGCCATCATCTCAAGTTCTTTCCGTGTTCTCCTCATCATTTTCACCTCTGTTTCCAGCTCTCTTCTCCATGTGCTTCTTGGTCTACCTCTGCCTCTCTTGCCCTGGGGGTTCCAGAACAAGGACTGCCTTGTAATGCTATCAACAGGTTTCCTAAGTGTGTGTCCTATCCATCGCCATCGTCTTCTTCTCATCTCTTGTTCCACTGGCACTTGCCTGGTTCTTGTCATCAGTTCCACGTTGGTAACCATGTCATACCATTTTAATCCCTCTATTCTACGTAAGCACCCATTTATGAAAGTCTGTAGCTTATTGGTTGTTGTCCACATTTCAAGAGCCTCAGTTCTTTCTTCCAAATGCTTATTCATCGTCCATGTTTCTGCACCATACAGAAATGCAGAATGCATATAACACTTTATGATTCTCAGTTTTAATTTGTGAGATAACTGTTTGGATGTCAGTATATGTTTCATTTTGTTGAATGTGGCTTTGGCCATTCCTATTCTCTTTTTGATTTCTGTTTCACATCTGCCATCTTCTGTTATTATATGACCAAGATATACGTAGCTCTTGACTTATTCCAGGATTTTCCCATTTACGCTTATCTTTAATGTGGGTTTATCGTCTGTTTTGCTAATTATCATAGTTTTTGTTTTCTCAATATTAATGTCGAGTCCATATTCATGACTTATACTGTTCACTTGCTTCACTAGTTCTTGTAACTCCTGTTTTCTTTTAGCTAACAACACGGTATCATCTGCATATCTAAGGTTGTTTATTCACCTTCCACTGATGTTCAGTCCTGGTATTTCCTGTATCTGTTTGAAAATTTTTTCGGTGTATAAATTAAATAGGCAGGGGGACAGCACACAACCTTGTCTGACACCTCTTTTTATGTCAATGTATGATGAATAATTCCTTCCAGATCTTACTGTGGCAGTTTGCTCCCAATAAAGGTTACTGAGTATTCTTATATCTTTTCCATCAATTCCTATGTCTTCGAGGCATTCAATTATTTTCTCATGATGGACTCTGTCAAAAGCCTTCTTATAGTCAATGAAGCACATGTACATACTTTTTTGGACCTCTGTATATTTTTCTGCTAATATTCTTAGGCAAAATATTGCCTCTCTTGTTCCACTGTTCCGTCTGAAACCAAACTGTTTTTCTTGGATTTCGCTGTCTACTTTACTTTTTATTCTTTCCTGTATGATTTTGAGCAGTATCTTAATTGCATGACTCATCAGGCTGATTGTTCTAAAGTCTGAACATTCTGTTGCATTTGGTTTTTTGGGCAAGGTTATAAAAACTGATGTCTTTATGTCGTGTGGTATATATCCTGTATTGTATATATCGTTGCATAGATCTGTGATTGTATCTATACCAAAGCTCTTCAGAGCTTCTATCATTTCAATTTTTATGGTATCCATGCTTGCTGATTTTCCTTTTTGTATCATATGTATGGCATTCTCTACTTCTGATCTGAGAATGTTTGGGCCTTCATTAGAATCTGGTGATGGTTTTTTACCTCTGTTGTCCTCAAATAGTTCTTTTACGTGTTCTGCCCATCTGTTTGATATGTCTTTCTCATCAAGTAATATTACACCATTTTTGTTCTTGTTACAGCTTCCTCCTTGTGCAAACCGCGACCTATTTGATAATTTCTTTATTTCTTCATGCATATCTCTTGTCATGTGCTTTGCTTCCAAGTCTTGTATTTCCTTGCATTTTGTTTCTATCCACCGTTCTTTTGCTTGTCTACACATAGTACTTATGTCATTGTCTATTGTTTTATATTCTGGAGTGTTTTTTGCTTTCTTTCTTTCTGCCATTTTATTCAAGATGTCATCTGTCATCCAAATTTGATTTTTCTTAGACTCCTTTTTAGGAAAATTTGCATTTGCTGATTGTATGCTTGTTTTTAAGCATTCCCATTTTGCGGTTACTTTTTCTTCTGATTTTTCTCTTCTATACTGCTCCATGCTTTCTGTCAATAACTGTTGATATTTATTTTTGACGTCAATTAAATATTTCTGTTTTATATCTGGATGTTTCAGCGCTGATATTTCTATCTGTGGTTCCTCCTGTCTTCCGTTTCCTGCTCTTTTCAGCTCTATATTTACTTTGATGACGACTGGATTGTGATCTGAATTTATGTCGGTGCCAGGATGTGTCTTTGCACTTGTGACACTGTTCTTAAATCTGTGTTTCTACAGTATGGTATACTGTCTGACTAACAAAGTCTTGTTGTAGAGATAGGCTGAATGAGAGAAGTTTCTCGATTTCAGGGACAAACTCTACCTATTTTACACCATCTCACTCGTGAAAATCTATTTCTTCGCCTTATCTCCCTCTGAGCTATCACCTGCTCTAGTCCTATTCAGAAGGGACCAATCTATTTCTTAAATTCCTATCGAAAAATCTACGACAGTATTAGATGTCCTGACTTTCAATAAATATGCGTTATTTTATATATCTGTAATCATTATACAGTAAACACGATGTAAAACGGAGCCTGAAAAATATATTTATCCGTATGGGGGCCACACATGTCTAGCATGGATGTTAAGGGGGCCTTGGTCTACAAAAGTTTGGAAACCGCTGGTGTAAGCCAATTTGGGATTGCTGGGAGATCATTCACGTGAAAAAAAACGAAGATGGCAATCAGCAGTAATAAGATAACAAATAATGACCCAATTAATTATTAACGCGCGGACCGGTCTCTGGTGATCCAGTGATTCGTGAAAACAAACATGATCGGGGTTATTAAAAGTTCACCTGTGGTTAATTCAAATTTTCCTGCCGCTCAAACATGAGAGCAGTGATGCTTAAAGAAATGTTGGTTTTTTGAACTATCAGTGGAGCGCATTATTTTTTAGTAGCATCATTAACATCGTCATCATTGTCACGGGTTGCCTCCCCTGCTTTGCAGTAGTGGTCCAACAGTGGCCAAAACTCAAGAGTATCTAAAGTGGGTCGTCAAAGGTGTCTACCTTCGCACAAGATTACTCTTGGCAGAGATGTAGATTGAAGGGTAATGACACATCTATCTCACGGGAGTGGCCACAAGACATTCAGAAAAGCGAAAACAATGCTGCATTGGCTGAGAACGTTAATTCTATGATCTGCAGACACCTTTCGTGCAGGATTAAGCAATTATTAATTTTAGCTCGTCAAGCCCCCACCTCTGATTAACTCAGTGGAATTTTTATTATTCTGGTATAGCTCTGTTTAGAGTGTTTTGTAAATTGACTGACACAAACATGCAGTACATTTAAAATGATGGTATGGAAGTTGAATTTGTATAATTGCAAATAACAGATTTAACAATCATTTAAGTTAAACATGGTTTGAGAAAATTTGGTTTTCTGGATGTATGTTGCTGTGGTTCAAAGTTCGTCAAGGCTCCCAAACAGCTTTGTATGGATGTGCGTCTCCGTGAGCCAATGTTCAGTCCGCAATTGACTAAGAATGTGGCAGTCTTGCAGGATAAGCAAAACGTTTTCATCACGGTTGTGATGGGAAGTTAATTTTAAAGGAAGTCAATTGGTAGCTTATAGGGCTACTTAACTTCCAATGGTATGTTCTGCTCCCGCTAGTGGGTTGGTTCTGTGAAGATAGGTCACTGGAGTTCTCGCGTCTCTGATCAAGATTAAAGGTGCAGCACGTTCCCAGAAATGTCAAGGAGTAACTGCCAAGCTGGTCTCGCGTTTCTACGTCAGTCCACTTCTGCCCTCACTTTGTTCCAGAGATTAGTACGCTCCTGGTACCACCAACAACTATGGTAAAAGAATAGAAACGAAACGCGTTCATCAGTATCGCGTTTTCCAACCCATGGTTATGGGTCCCCTTTCCTTCTGTTCCACCATCCCATTTAACTCAGAATTTACCTTCGATGATAATTAAACTTAATCCGTCGAGAGATAACTTTCTTTACACTTAAATAGAATAGCTTGTAAATTTACATTACATTTAAATGAAAAGGTTAAAAGTACAGATATAATATGTTTACATTTACATTTCCACTAACTGAAAAGTCTTTCTTCTTTGATCCTTAGCCACCGACCGTCAAAGCAGTCAGAGGCCATCACGCCTGGTGGTGTCTTGCAGAGCAATAGCAAATTGATTCAACTTTGCTCGGTTTGTGGCCATTCTTCGTACAGTGCCCCAACTCTGGTTCATTCTTTGCATCTCAGCCTCCACAGTCCTCCGCCAAGTTGTTTTTGGTCGGCCTCTCTTTTCCTTCAGGGGTCCATAGCATAGCTGTTCTTGTGATGGCATCGGGATCTCTTCTGAGGACATGGCCAACCCAGCTCCAGCGTCTGCCAGCTATGATGGTGTGCATGTCCTCTTGCTTGCTCCGAGTAAGCAGATCTTGGTTGATGATGGTATTCGGCCAAAAGATTCGGATAATTTTTCTTAGGCATGTTGTGTGAAAAGAGGACAATTTCGACATTTCCTTCTCTGTAACACTCCAGCATTCCGCACCATAGAGAAGCACAGAGAGCACATAGCTCTGATATAATCTTAATTATGTGCTTGTGCTGTACTGAGAGGACTTCCAGATGTTGTTTAGACTAAAAATGCTGTTCTTGCTTTGTTCATTCTGTTGTTGATGTCTTTGCTTGCTCCACCGTCTGGTGTTACTATGCATCCTAGGTATGTGAAGGTGTCTGTCTGTTCCAGTTGCTGATTCCTTACTGATATGGGCTCAGTGTTGCTCACATTGAGCATCATGACCTCTGTCTTTTTTAGATTGATGTTCAAGCCCACCTGCTGGCTATATTTATTAAGTCTATCCGTTTTTTCCTGGATGTATTGATGTGAATGTGCTAGTAGTGCAATGTCATCTGCATATTCCAGATCTTCCAATGTAGAAAATGTAGTCCATCTTATTCCTCTTGGACTGCCCTCTGTTGTCTGGTGCATCACTCAGTCTTTGACTGTTAAAAATAGAGTGGTTGATAAGGGTCATCCCTGTCTTCACCTCAAAGTTTAGATTGCTCTGCCCAACGCTACACGTAAAGTTGGCATCATCATCATGTGACGTATTCTTTCCAGAACGTTGTCTCCATTACAGCTGCTCTGAACGCATCACGATTCTGGGCAAGTCGACCTGCATCACCCAAAGACAAGTTCAGACTCTCTGTGATGTCCTGGGTCCACCGTCGTCTAGGTCGACCCCTTCCCCTTTTTCCAGGTACCATGCCTTCCATCATTGTTTTTGCAGACTATTATGTCTTTTTATATGACCGAAAAATTTCAGCTTCCTTATTGCGATGGTATTTAGGAGCCAATGTTCCTGTACGTTTAGTGAGTGCAGTACTTCTCTGTTGGTCTTTTTTTCTGTCCAGGGCATTCTCAATATCCTTCTGTAGCATTTCATTTCGAATGATGTAATCTTTTTTGCAACTGTTTTATTGAGTGTCCAAGTCTCGCAGCCGTATGTTGCTACTGGGAATATACATGCTCTGATCAGTTGTAACTTTGTTTCTTTGCTTGTGCCTTGCCATAGGTTTTTCATCTGTATTAGTTTATGTGAAGCAATTGCAAGTCTTCTTTTAATTTCTACTGCACAGTCGCTAGAGCTGTTGATGATTGATCCTAAGTATTCGAATTCATTAACACTTTCCAGTTCTTCGTTATCAATTTCAATTTCTGGTTTGGTCTTTACTTTGTCTGTTGTCAATACTTTGGTCTTCTTGGTTCTTGGTGTTTAGGTATAGATTCTGGGCCTCGCTGTGTTTTTTGGTGGACAGAATTAATTGTTCAAGTCCTTCTGTGTTGAACGTTGGCATAGAGGCTTTTTACGATTGACACTATGCAGCTTGAAATTCCATAAGCCCTCAGTATTTTCAATAAACTGTCCCTATGTATACTGTCAAAAGCCTTTTCAAAATCAACGAAATTAATGTACAGCTGTCTTTGCCATTCTGAGCACTGCTCTACAATGTTCCTGAGGGTAAATATATGATGTACACATCTTCTGTTCTTTCTAAATTCTGCTTGTTCTTTCCTCAGTTTGTGGTCTACTGCTTTTGAAATTCTCTGTATAATTATCCTGCCTAGTATTTTGCTGGGAACTGAGAGAAGAGTGATTCCTCTCCAATTATTGCAGTCTGCAAGATCTCTCTTCTTGGGCAATTTGACAATTATTCATTTGTTCCACTTCTTTGGTGTTGTCCATGTTTTCCAGACTTGTGCAAATAGTGGTTCTAGTAGTTCTGCTGCTAGCTCAGGGTCTGTCTTTAATAGCTCTGCATTTAAGTTATCATGGCCAGGAGCTTTTCCATTCTTTAACCCTTTGATTGCTGTGATGATTTCTTCTTTTAGTGGAATGTCTGTATTATCGTCTAGATCATTTTCAGCCTCAGGAACATTCAATTGTATCTCTGGTGGTTCCTTGTTCAGAGTTTCTCTGAAATGCTCTGCCCATCTTGTTTCCTGTCCCTTTGCTGTCGTGATGAGATTTCCTTGCTTATCTCTTACTAATGTAATATTGTTTGCTGTAGAATGTGGTTGTTTGACAGGCCACTACTGTAAAGTCCACTGTAGTGTACTGAGTTGATGATACCAGGCATGCTCCAGTCTACCCAGCTGTAAATGGGTAACTCACTGTCCTGAGTTAGGGAAGGCAAAGACAGCAAGGCAGTGTCTGCTATGGGATTACCGACAACTAATCGTTCCCCAGGTGGTACTGGTAGTCATCATTGTAAAGGGTAGAGTATTCTTCCTGCTCGTTACACATGAGACAGGCAAGTACAACAAAGGTCAACTCAACCGACGCAGGATTGTATATGTATGGAGTGAGAGTGGAAAACACGCGAATGGTGTACTGTTCGATGTAGTTGACACTTGATACTATCTCACTCACACTCTTAGGCAAGTCAAAGATGTTAGGAACCGCTGTTGACGTTTTTATGCTTTTAATAATGACGCACACACTTGGACAGCACAGAATACAGTCATGAGTATGTTGACATAGCAAATCATTAGGTAGCAGAATAATAGTACAGTTCATGCAGCATTCAATATAATAAAGTCATTCAGTTTCTGGCGTACTATTGCCGTATCCCCTAACTGACTGAACGCATCAGTGGGCATGTGTGTGTAAACATACAAAGGGGTTCACTGGAGGAACCTTTTCCTTGGCTAAGTTCTCCAGCTGTATATGTCAAATATTTAAATAACAAAGTTAAACCACAGTAGGGGTTTTCATCTTAATGAGATCTCCGTGCCACTGTCTGAATAGTAAGATTCATGATCCGTTCTTTGGACAGTGATCCATAATGATGACAGGAATACAAAATGGCCTCCTTCCCTGAGTTTTCGCTCACTCGCCCAGCAGAAGGATAATCATAAGCCAGAGTTCATTCATAACTAGAATATATAGGATTTCCTATAGTTTCCATACAGTCCCTTAGTCAGAAGATTGCTTCATAAAGACATAAGCGCTGATGGAACCTGTCATCTTCATCAATCTATATTAAAGCGACCAACGATGCTCGAAAATACGATGTTTCATCTAGGTCTAACCATAAGGAGATCATCAAAGGAAAAAACGGGTCTGGCTTTACCTGGAGTCCGAATTCAAACATAATGAAATACATGAAAAGAGTCTCTGACATCACACACTTGCAGAGACATTCCTTCCTTATGGAAAAATCATCTATAACTCACTTTAAACCTTTAACAGGACCAGCCCTTACAAAATACACAACCGGCCATTACGACCGTCTTCTTCGGAACTCACTACCACTCTCTAGGACAACGGATACCTCCGCCAGAGTTCGATATAGTCCGACCTTAGCATACGAAGATATACAATATAAAACTGAATCTTCTTGTACTAGACAAGTAATACATATAAATTCAGGCCATTAACATCTTGAACAAGATCAATCTATTTTCTGGCCCTAACAAACGAGAACTGACATGACGTCAATATTCATACGCCGAATCAAACGTATAAATCAATCATGGATTATCTCGCTTTCCCCAAGGGAAGCATTTTCGTATACAAATAAATTATTAAATAGACATACTGTATCGTATTTTTGTAATCTGTGCATTCAAAAATATGTATGCAACATTTGCACATCGTTTTCCGCTGATGACTTTAGTTATTTTTGTGTACTGTGATTTGTTCACTTCTCAGTGCTGCCTCTTCTGCCTGTCTTGCAAGATCGTCTAGGAAATTCTTTTTGTAGGCTCGGGTTTGGCGTTTAACTTCCTTGTCCAGCTGACTGTACTGTTCGCTATATAGTTGCTTTAACCTGGGGGACTTCGCTTCTGTTTTCTTTCTTTTCATTTCCTTTCTCATCGTTATGGTGTTTAATGTTTTTGGTGTTATCCAGTCTTGCTTTTTCCTTTCCTGGAATCCCAACCATGATTTGCTGCTTTCCTTATATATTGTTAAAATGGTGTTGAATTTCTGGTCTATATCATCAGTCAATGTTTTATTCTTACTTTTGGCAAATTGATATCGCTTCTTTATATCAGCCGCAAAAGCTTTTCTTGTAAGGAGGTCCTTCAATTTGCTGATGTCAAACCTTTTCTGTTTAGTTACAGTTGGTCCAGCCGTTCTGAGTTTCACTTTTAGTTTTGCTACTACTAAATGGTGATCACTTCCCACATCCGCACTTCTTCTCACCTTCACAACTTGTAATGCATATCTCCATCTACCGCTAATCATAATGTGGTTTATCTGGTTTCTGTCCCGACCATTTGGTGATTCCCATGTTAATTGGTGAATATCTTTGTGTGGGAAAAGTGTTCCTCCAATGACCAGGTTGTTAATGCTAAATAAACTTATTAATTTATCCCCATTTTCGTTAACTGAAAAGTGTTCACCATATAAACTGAATATGTTTTCATTTACATTTGCACTGATTGAAACTTTAATTAATTTTAAAGTGAATATGTTTACATAGACACTTACACTGGTTTGAAATTGTAATTATTGTACTTAAAATGTACATCATTTCTTTCATCTTTTCCTCCCGGCTTCAGATGGAACTTGGGACTACCTTATGCCTTTAGTTCTCTTTAAGAAACTAGTGATAAAGCAGCCACAAGCCCTTGCAGTGATGGGTCATGAAATCTTCATTCTATACGCTGAGGTTGCCAGCCTCAAATGACTTGGACATCCACTAGCGATTTTCACATATTAATATTTACATGGTAAAATATACATATTATTTAACATGTTAGTAATTAAAAATAAAGAATGTTAAATAACAACTTACGCCAATCCTGGTTCACAGACATTTTGCTCAGATGAATGAAGTTAAGGCACTTGATTAGGTCTCTTACACGTGTTCTTGGGGGTCTTTACTATTATAAGATAATTCCCGTCCCGTTTTGTGTGTTCAGTTTCCTCAGACAGTGGCTTTCCTTATTAAATTGATAGAATTTCCTGGGCTGTTTTGTAAGTCCTTATGAATACTCCAATAAAAGGTGTCCGGTCTGAAAAGATGGAATCCTGACTCTAACTCCTGGCAAGTCTGGTGTTTTTGGCAGGCGATATTCACAGTGAAATAACATTGAAACGTGTCAGGTTACATGCCTGTCCTACCCCCGCATCTGTTTGTTATGCAGCTGCCCAGGGCTCCAATCATTTCAAACAAAAATGTTGGGTGGGGTAATTTCGAAGTATTCCGACATGGAATAATTTCTGCGTGATGTAGAGGTCACCCCTCCCATATATTGTATGAAAATATCCGATTGCCTGGCAGGCAAACTCACCAACACATCTGTAAACACATACAACAATGTGTTTCAGATGTAACAAATTATTACTATCTAAAGTAATCTTGTCATAACAAGTCGGACAGGAAGCGATTAGGTCATCCTTGTCTGTCTAAAATGTGTCACCCAGACAAGTACAAGATCTCTTATCTGTCTGTCACGGATTGCCTCCCCTGCTTTGCAATAGTGGTCCAACAATGTCCAGAAATCAAGAGTATCTATAATGGATCGTCAAAGGGTGTCTACCTTCGCACAAGATTACTCTTGGCAGTTTTAGATAGAAGGGTAAAGGCGCTTCTATCCCTAGTGTGCTTGAGCAAGGTATTTTCAGAAGTCAAGAACAATGTTGCTTAACGCTGAACATTTGTTAACTTATATCTGTCCGTCGCCTTTTGTGAAGGATTTAAGCAATGGATTTTAGCTCGTTCAAGCCCCTAACTGAGTTAATTCAGCAAATTTCTTCTTATAAAGGTATAGCTCTGTTTAGAGGTAAGTGTATATATATATATATATATATATATATATATATATATATATATATGTATATTTATATATATATATATATATATATATATATATATATATATATATATAATAAAAGCAATGTAACATGCTTCAACGGGCTGATCACCCGTTTGCCAGTCACTTCGATTACGGAAACAACAGCAAATGGATTGATTTGCCGTTGCCCTAAAGACGCCAATAGGCGTGATGGGAAACAATGGCAAAGAAAACCTATCTGCTGTTGCCCTAAGACGCCACTAGGCGTAATGGCCACTGACTGCTTTGACGGTCGGTGGCTAAGGACGGAAGAAGAAGAGAAGATATATATATATATATATATATATATATATATATATATATATATATATATATATATATATATATATATATATAATAGTAATGCTCATACGTTTGCTTTCATACATGAAGTAACTGAATTGACTATGTTTGTTTAGTTTTAAAATAATGTCGCAGAACGTCCTAATGTGCTCTTTTGTGTGATCTCTCATACCTTTAGCCATACGGCAGTATCATTTCCTTTTCTTAATTTTTCTCACCAATCGCTTTTATTTGGTATAAATCATGCCTTTTCATACTCTCTATGTTGGATCAGTAGGATGAAGTCTTTAACACTCTAATCACCTACGGACATATCTGCTTTACCCGTAGAATTGTTTACGCTCCGCAAGGTAAATGCGATAATACCAGGTACTTATACCGGTCATACCCTTATCTATTCTATCCGTCTGACCATCTTTTGAAACACATCGGTTCAACATTTGACCCCAGGTGTAAAGCTGGTGACAATACGGTCTCGTCCAATCGACATAAAAAGAACCCAAGATTGTCTGTCTGGGTTGCGGACGACGGTGTCTGTTTGTCTGGCACATTACACAGAGGAGATTATGAATTCCTAAAACTTTGGGGTAAGTGTAAGAATAATTTTAACCACTTAGCAAGACAAGACAAACATGTCAAATTCACATTTGTAATATAAATGTTACACTTACCCCAATTGGGTTATACACACTCTCCTTGCACAGTTTAGAATGGACACTAGCAATTTAGGTTATATGCTCTCAAATCACTTGGTCTGGAATTTTTGAATCCCTTTTTTGACGGCTGAATCTTCGAAACACTTGGTCTAGGAAAGGTTCTCTTATGACGGATGATCAAATTCTTTGGGTATCCAGTCCGAATATTTAAAGTCCTGGTCCTTTAAGTTTTTAGAGTTTGTTTTTCAACATGCGGATTTACTCTTAAGTTTTCAGAGTTGCCCAAATACTCGATCTGTCACTTATAAGTATGGAATTCTAGGTCCGATCCTTCTTGCTCTGGATTTTTGGAGTTGCTCGTTTGAAGTTACGAAGCTGTCTGTGTTCTGTGTCTCTGATTTCGCTAGATTATATCTCATTCTCTGTTCAAAACAAAGATATTACTTCCGCCGAAATTTCCAAATGAAATTCAATGTTTATTCCGGCTCTCACTTCAACCCAATCGTAAGCTCTTTTGCATTATGTGGGTAGGGGTGTTTATATTCATAATCTCCCCCGCGTGTTTAAAATATTACATTTAATATTCCAAAGCGTGACCTCTTTCAAATCATGCGGTAATATTTCCGCCAACTCACAACAAATCTGGAAACCTATTTGATGTCCAGAAGCGACCGTCAAATATTGACTCGCCAGACAGATTACCTGCAATAATCACAGACAGGGATGGTCCGGTGAAACGATTATCTCATTATCGTCTGTGATCGTGCGTTCTCCAGACAGTCAAACAAAAGGATCGCCGGCCGCTCAGACAAACAATATGGTTTCTTCAGACATACAGATCGCAACCCAGGTGTTAATTGCCTGATTGTCGCTGCCCCGGAAATGAGTTACGTCAAAGTCGCTATCTCTCTTCACGTTTGCCGTCTGTATAAAAAAGTGGCGAGCCGGCTTTTCATGATAAGAATATCGCTCGCTATCCGGTTCAATAAACGTGGTATTATCACGAGTCACCTGGCGTAACGTAGACAGTCTGGGAGTGGTCACAGAAAGAATGTAGGGCGTAAAATATGCCAAAAAATCCAAATAATTGGATGATCGATGAGGAAGATGAAGAAAAAAAGAGATGATACTGCCAGAGGGGCTGAAGGTGTGAGAGGGCACACAATTACATGCACAAACCGTAATGTGACACTGTCGCGCACCCTGGCTTTATCAGCATATAGACAAATACGCTGTCGATTTTAGTGTTAATCAGTAGCGGCAAAGGTTGGGTACGAGAGAATTTCCAACATGCCTGTCGTTTCAATATTGCATCACCTGTCTACTTTCTTCAACAGGGATGGTCCGATAAACAGACAAGACGAAATTTACTGGAAGGAGTGAAAGAATGTTGAAAATACAACATATATGCTACAGTGCAGAGAAAGAAAGAGGGTGCCGGTCACTAAAACACATAAATAATCAATATAACAAATGTCCAGAATACGGCCGTAGTGAACATCGTCATCATTATCACCCGTATCCTAGTAACCACCATCATAATCATCATTACTATTGCGAACAGCAACAGTATGACGAGAATAGTCGTTATCATTGGCTCATCATTTTCATAATGCTTGCTATTAATAGTATCATCAACCACTATCATCACATCCCTGTCACATTTACTACTGTCATTACTCATGAATTGAATGATGTTCGTCGTCATTATTATGAATCACCAACAAACGTTCTATCCCAACATCGTCAGTTTTTTTAATAACAATAATCATCATCATCAACATCGTGCTCGTGTTATGTTTGTGTTCTCTTGATTATGAAAATGGATTACATTTCTTTTCCCTTCTTTACTGTTATTGTTGTTCAGAATCGACGTCATTGCATTCAGTGCAAACCCTCAGCAAATGCCGAAGGATATGAATGCTGATTATTCCAATAGCACGCTGGTTACATAGACTGGTTATAAGGAGTCGCGGTAGCATTGTGGTTAGTGCACTGGCTTCCTAGCTGAGTGGTCTATGGTTCGATCCCCAGATGAGGTGGGATTTTTTTAGGCCGCAAACGGCTCCTGGGTCGACCCAGCCCCAAATGGGTACCACAGCAATTCTGGGAAGGTTAAGGCGGCCGGCGTAATGCTGGCCACATCACCCCTAGTGTGCCGACGGTCAAGATTAAATGGGCCTAACTCCCTATTCCCAATATGCCTCAATGGACGTGTAACGGGTTCCTTTACCTTTTTGTTTTACGCTGGTTATACATCTTCTCTTCCATCCTTAGCCACCAACCGGCAAAGCAGTATGTGGCCAGTACGCCTAGTGGCGTCTTAGGGCAACAACAAATTGATCGATCTATCGCTGTTTCCACCTCGCCTAGTGGCGTCTTTGTGGAACAGAAACAGACCAAACAATCTATCGTTGTTTCCGTAATCAGATTGGTTGGCAAGCAGGTGATCAGCCCACTGTGCGAAGTTTTTACGGGATGGGGTAAACAGCCCCATGCCCAACCCTCCTTAGTCGCTTTTTACGACATGCGTGGTAGGGTGCAATGTTACTATTCTTTGCTCCCCTTTCGGGCCCCGGCAACACACGGGTGCTGGTTATACATACGCCGGATATATCCTCTCATACGTTACTTACGCTGGTCTTACGTTTGATGCCAAATTTCAGCAGTCTAATCTGTGCTGGTTCATCGATTACAGTATCGTTCTCTGAGAGGCAATCAATAAATGGCTTTATAATTTCTCACTTATCCATATTCAATGTCCTCATTATGGGCGCTCTAGAGGATAGTGTGTCATCTCTCTCATTGCCGCGCATATCCGCATGACCAGGACAGTAAATCCACAGCAATTGCTGGAGGTTTAAAGTCTCTATGAATGGTCTCCATGATAGACATTCATTTTGGACCTTTCAGAAGCATACACTGAGAGTCTGACACAACAACTGTCCTGGTTAATAGAGTTTCAGACATTATTTTGGGTCAATCTCTGCTTCACTACGGCAGTAATCAATTACATTTGTTGTACTGAATAATTGTGTGCTTTTTAATGGTCTCTTACTTTCTCTGCTATGTAGCAGATATTTTGTATTTTCAAACACTCTTTCACTCCTTTCAGTAATAATGTATTCTTTTACCATACTGGCGGATGGTACCAATGAGGGTAATAATCTCTGGAATAAATGAGGGTAGAAGTGGTCTGACATCGAACTAGACACCATCATCAAAGGTTCTTAAAGACGCGGGACCAGCTTTGCATTTACTCCCTGATCTTACTTGGAACGTGCTGCGCCTTTAATCTTGACCAGAGACGCGAGAACTCCAGTGACCTATTTGCACAGAACCAAAAAACCCAGCGGGAGCAGAAACTACCATTTGCAGCTAAGTCAAACCTAAAAGCTGCCAAGTGACTTCTTACATAAAACATCTTACCATCACACGATGATGAGTATTTTCTGTTAAAGATTATTCAAATTTTTTTTTTTTAACTGTTAAAACTTAGTTCATTATTAAATTTGTTATTTGTAAATATACAAATTTAACGTCGATTTAATCATTTTAAATGTACTGCATGTTTGTCTCAGTCAGTTTACTGAATACTCTAAACAGAGCTATATCATAATAAGATGAATTCCACTGAGTAAATCATGGTGGGGGCTTGAACGAGCTGAAATTAATAATTGTTTATTTTTCATAAAAGGCGGCGGATCAGATAAAAGTTAACAATTGCCCTGCCAACGCAGCATTGTTCTTGACTTCTGAAATATCTTATGAACATTCCCTTGAGATAGAAGCATCATTATCCTGTTATCCCCAACTCTGCCAAGAGTAATCGTGTGCGAAAGTAGACACCTTTGAAGACCCATATTACATACTCTTGAGTTTTGACCACTGTTATACCACTACTGCAAAGCAGGGGAGCCAATTCCGTGAAACAGTCACTTAACGGATGCAGCAGCTAGCTGACTCTATCTCCATTCTAATGCTGGAGATTGTTGCCATGTAAGATCCACTCTGTTCAGCGACGAGCCCGATATTTACTCTCATTGCGAAGCTCTATCCTGATTTCTTTCTCAGCAGCAGGAATAGACCCATCAGTGTGTACCATTGCATCATTATTCCCAGTATGATCATTGATCAGTTGATTGATTTCCAGTTCTGTTAGCCCAAAGCACCAATCCATAAACTCCCTGCCAAAATATGACATCAGTGTTTCTCAACTTAGTTGCAATGATTCTAGTTTTCGTATCCGACAGTCTTCACCAAAGCGCCCACTCATGTGCAATTGCTGTGGTAGTTTTTGTAGCATAATCATCAATACCTTTCAGCTCACCATGGAATACAGGTCTTCAACTAGCACATGCCCAGGTCTCATATCCTGTGCCACCCGCCCGGGACTTTTACATTTCTTCATTGATGTTGTTGTTGAAATATTTGTGGCTTAAAGTTTCTACATGATGGGATAGTCAGCCCAAGGTCTAACCCTCCTTAGTGGCCTTTTACGACATGTGATTGCTACTAACCTTCTTCCCCCCCCCCCCCCCCGCTCCCTTGGGCCGCGGTAACTCACGTACAGGGTTTGCACCGTTCCTTTAAACCAGGATTGTGGAGTCGGCCAACAAATTATCCGACTTCGACAATTGTAGAAGTCCGATTCCAACTCACAACTCCGACTACAGTTTTTTTTACTAGTCATATGGGATAAAATTCGGAGTGGAAGTACGGACATGTTTTTAACAAACTTCGACTTCACTGAAAAACGACCGACTAAACGACTCAGACTCCACATCTGTGCTTTAAACAGTGAGACTATCAGCCTCATACACAAGACTATATCAGTCGCCTCTTCCAGTATGCCGGAGATAGCAGCGGTTCCATATTTTTCCTTGTCTGTCGTTAGAGACCCTTGGAAACCGCACGTCGGACCGTCCGAAAGCTCCAATGTAGATTATTTACAGCAACACGATGTTGTCATATCCAAGCAAAATATAGCCATGAACTGCAATAAACTGGCAATGATATAAAGGTCAATAAAACATGGGAGGAACAGACGAATGCAGGAATGAAGGTTATTTGATAAGACCAGATATCTTGCCTGCCGGGGAAAATGTGAGATTCTGGCGTTCCATAAAATTCAGTGAGGTTTTTTGTGTGTGCAGGAACATAATGAAAATAATAATGTTATTCGTTTTATGCCGATTTATATTTTCAGGTGGTGAATACTCACGCACTAACGTTGGTATCTGAATTTTGTGTTCCTGTAACATTGCTGCATGATCCATTCATACAAGTGTGATAGGGTGGGAGAAGATGTGGGTTAAGATAAAAGATCTCTGTTATTGACTTGCGGCCAGTTCACACGGTCACCAGACCCATACACTAATAAAACTTTTGAGTGTTAAGGCAGGGGTTGTATTTATTGATACACCCCGTTCAGTTACACAAGACCCCCAAGGAGCATCTGTCTTAACAAGGTTATGCCAAGTCAACCTGTCCCGTGCTATCAAGTCAAGGTCTTTCCATGTTTTCCTCATCCCTTTCACGTCTATCTTCTCCATGTGTTTTCTGTGTATCTCCCTGTACCTCTCTTACCGCGGGGGTTCCAGAACAAAAGCTACCTTTGAATGCTATTAACTCTATTACTCCGGAACAACGCTCAGAGCGTTGGTCAGATTTGACACCCTCGCCAAAACAACTCTCTGAGCGTTGTTTTTAGTCTATCACGAATTGAAATTACGGCACAGGGTGGGAAATAATTGCGGAGTCAAAGAGTTAACATGTTGAAATGCAATGGTATCGTAGTTATTGATAAATTAATATTGCATCTAAAATTAAAGTTCCTGTATTCTCTCGAATACTACTTATCTTTACGGTATTAGGTGTAGGAATTTGTAAGTTTCCATTAAAAAAAAAAAAAAACTCCTTCTAAAGCCAGATATATTTTCTTCCGCGTTTCCTCATTTTCCTATGCGCAGTGGTTCCGGTTCATTCATTCGTGTTCCTTTTTTTTTTATTCCTACGGAGCTCTGCTACACTAAAACAACTGGTCCTCCTAGCAGGATGTGTGGATTAAAGCGTTCATGCAGCTGGGATTTCTGTAGAAATGTATTTTATATCATCAGGTTTCTAGCCCCGTGCACATCCTCCTGCACGATATGCCCGAGAGAGCAGTGCTACTATTTTTGCTTTGTCTCCTCAGAGACTGCCGAGAATTACATGGAACTGATATTCCGGTTATTTTCATGTAATTTTATATCTCAACAGTTTGAAAACTGTCTCTGCGTCTTTTGTTGCGGGTTTCATAACACGAGTGATGCGTTCCTGCAGCATGTTTGTAAACAGAAGGACAAATCACTGTCAAATATAGATGTCATTTCTGTTTCTGTGATCCGTGTTTTTGTGGGACACTAATGAGTAAATATTTGTTTTCACATTCTAATGTTCAATATTTATTGATGAGATATTTATGTGCATGTGTGTCAAAATGTGTTCAGAATTCAATAGCAGTAGACCATAATTAAAATAATAAAAAAAAATAATGAATTTTTTTTTAATTCTGAGGAAAAAATATTCATTTATGAAAAGTTCCTGGAGAACTGGGAGGGAGGGAGGGAGAGAGAGAGAGAGAGAGAGAGAGAGAGAGAGAGAGAGAGAGAGAGAGAGAGAGAGAGAGAGAGAAAGACAGAGATAGCAAACTAACGAACAAACTTTATTTTAAAAGAGTCGAAAGTCTAACATTCTGCCCTTCCTTTCTCTTATCTTTTGTAGTGTATCCATTTATTCTCACATAAATTATAAATATTAATGGTTTTAAGAGAGAGAGAGAGAGAGAGAGAGAGAGAGAGAGGGAGAGAGAGAGGAAACACTATTTGTAACAGCATATTAGCAGTATATTTACACAGAGAGATAGAGAGAGGAAGAGATAGAGAGAGGAAGAGAGTGAGACAGAGAGAGGCACAGAAAGAGAGAGAGACACTTACAGAAATAAAAACAAAAAACGTGTGCATTTATGTGTAGAAAAGAACATAACAAGCACAGGTGATTGTTAGTAAAGCAGAGTTGCATGCCTTTAGAATGCCCACAACTTTCCTGTTGCAGCTTTGTGTCTCCTAACAGCAAATACAGGGGCATCGTGTTATCTTTATAACTTGGAATTCTTAATTTTCTTGTCCAATTTCTGCCCCTTAAAGTAAGAATTCTTAACCTTGTTTACACCTCACAATTCCCCTGAAAGTGAACTTAATGCTTCGTCCGTAAATTAATGAATGAACGAGTCATGACACAGTTAAGACGTTAATACGGGAATTTTTCAGCTAGTTTTTTTTTGTTTGTTTTTTAAATAACTTTTGCCTCGTTTTGGCGAGGCGCGTCCCGTTCAACCTAACCGGTTATATTAGGGCACATGTCCAAATATAAAAGACCTTTAAGTCTGGAGAATAAGTTGTTTACAGTCAGTCTATTCCTCACAAACACTGAAAAAAATGTAAAGATAAATAAATTACTTTCATAAGATGGTTGTTGCTACTTTCGGTCAGCAAGCACAGAAATGCGAGGGAGAGACGTGGACAATTCTACGCGAAGGTCATGCCTGGCATCCAGCCAATTTCTAGCAAGTGCTTCCACTGATCGCTGTTTAAAATCTAGATTCACAGAGATACTCGTAGATTGCAGCACGTGAGATTATGAATAAAAGTGCTAACTTACTTCACCATAACTGGGTAAGCAGCTATTTGAGAGTACCACAGTTCATCACAATTATGACTGGAGAATCTTTGTTTCAGCAAAGCTTTGTTCTAGAACTCGATGAGGTCGTCTTTTTGCATGTCAGCATCATAGATCGAGTCCAAATGAAAGGTGGAAGGAATTCGAATCCACTAGTCATGTTAGTTTTTTTTTTCAATTGTTCATGAACAAAGTAATTATAAAAAGGGTCAATGAGATTTTTTAAATGCCTCAAAATATCGCTCTGAATCCAGACAAAACCTAGCTGCGATTAATTTTGTGGGAAGCACCTCGCACATCAAATCTATCACTTCTGCACCTCCCCACAGGTGATAAGCCGTGCCTCAAAGAGTGTGAAGTCATCACTGTCAGTAAGCCTGCGTTCAATCACTTCAAGCAGTTCTTGGAGGTGGTGGTTGTTGTGGCAGTGTATTTAACATGATGAGGTTGCTAGCCTAATAAACACTCCGTCTTAGTCGACTCTAACGACTTGTTTGGTAAGATTCACTATCCCGGACTTGTGGATTCAGATGGATGAACACTGCACCATAGTTCTTCTGGTTGTCTCCAAGATTGGCAGCATTTCTTCTGCGTGTCCCCAAGTTTAACAGCATTTCTCCTGATTGTTTTCAATATTAACCGCATTCTACCTATGAGTGGCTTATTTTCACGTTGTCATTTTCTAATTAAAAAGCAATTCTAGAATGAGAAGGTTTGTAAAGTTCCTTCGTCTGTCTGCAGTTTACTCGTCTGCTGTCACTTAATATCTTCGCTGATTTTCAGTAAACAGGCTCAACATTGTACGTCGACATATATTTTAATTCCCACTATATTGTATATTTAATTCGAATTCGTGTTAAATTCCTGTTTCTCTTACCGCAAACCAATTTTCGCGATGATAATCATTTTATTTATTTGCTTGTGCTACTTAAAAAAAATTACTATAACTTTTTATCTCTGCAAATAAATTTATGAATTCAGCCAGATTGCAGTCACAGTTTTCTCTGGAATCTTCTACATTCACCATTACTCCGCATTCCTTCTACACCCAGCTCCTTTAGAATCATAAACCTTTAACAAATGTGGGCCTATACCATTAGCTCAACATCTTTCTATGTCTTCTTTCTAGCTTTCATTTCCCTAGTCCTCTGCTGCATGTTTTTCCGTCCCCCTCTACCTGGATAACGCTGGCCATTCCAGAACAAGCGCTGCATTATAATACTATCAGCAGGTTTTCTTAGTCTATTCTATCCATCACCAGTGCATTCTCCTCCTCCTCCTCCTCCTCCTCCTCCTCATCATCATCATCATCATCATCATCATCATCATCATCATCATCATCATCATCATCATCATCATCATCATCATTATCATCATCATCATCACCATCATTATCAGCATCATCGTCAGCATCAAACATTTCTGCACTGTTTTCTTAAATCTTCACATTTTCTACTGTACAACGGCGGGTGCCAGACCTAGATCTTGAATGGACGGCTATCGCGGGATGTTTTCCTTGCTCTGCAGTAGTGGTCCACTAATGGCCAACTTCGAGTAAAGGGAGGAGTTTTTTCAAAAGGTAGCAACCTTCGCTCAAGATTACTTTTGGCAGATATATAAAAAGGAGGTTTTATGTCCCTATTTTAGGAAGTCTCATGTAGACTTTAGAATGGCAAGTACAACACCTGCGTCTTCTAAGTTTGTTCTAAATTTTGTATTCTCCACCCACTTCTGTGAGAAATATATTTTTGACTCGTATTTAATGTCGTAAATTTATTTTGAGAGAAAAGAGTCGTAGAAATAGTGGTCCGGTTTAGAGTGGAAAATGATGATGGAAAGCTCAGTGATAGAAAATGTAGAGATTTAATAGTTGCTTCCCAGCGTGCTGGAGGAGAGTAAAGACAGACTTATTTACGACAAATCGTGTCTCTCAATCTTCTCTTTCACTCTCCTGGTCAAACAATTATTTGCCAGTTTTCCAGACTCGCATCTGCGCGCTCACCGATTTGGTGTTTTCAAACACACACACGACGTTGATACAAACTATATTAAACGAATAGGGGAAAAGTTGGGCTTTGGGTATATCCAACACACAGAACTAAATGAGTTTATGTGATTTTATTCACTTTAACATCAATCACTAAAAATATCAGATATTACATAAATTATCATAAGTACACAAATGCAAATAACAAGTTTGGGAGGGGGTGAAGAAGATTGGTATCGACTAAGCCCTTCCCGCTCATTAGACAAAGACAAACCCAGTCCAGAGATAGATAATATCAGGAACACGGGTACGTTAACCTAACCGTAAAGTTAATTACTCTGAAAGAGGTGTTACCAAGTTAGGTATAAGTGATAGAAAAAAAAACCTGTTCTTCCCAGCTGTTCTTCCCTTTACTAAGCAAATGGAAAGGAGGTGGTTTTAAACAGAGTTAACAAATTATCAACTATCCCACTTAAAGGAACAATGTAGGGTATACAGAAAAGATATATGTTACCAGGTAAGCAAGTTAACAAAATGGTCACACAAAAGAATTAATTTCCTGTCATTCATACACGCGCTAGCAAAGGCCTTCACTCATCTTGCTCTCACTTACCGATTGTGAAAAAATCTTGCACTCCATAGAATAACACAACAGCAGTTACACCTCAACTAAATGTATGAGTGTTTGTTCAAGTTCTAGCCCCAGATTATCGGGTAGGCGGTCAGCACATAAAAGGATCCCGTAATCGCTGGAAAATGAATCTGTAGTTGTGTCTCTTTTCTTAATAACAGTTTCTATGGGAGGGCACGGTCTCTGATACCGGGGTGAGGATGGTGTGGTCTATTTGGCTATGCCGCTGATAATAAAATTCTTACGCGTGCTGGTACACTTTATCCGTGAGGTATGGTTTAAGTCCAGTGAGAAAACTAAGTCACATCACTGTTCAGGAAATTATGAATTATCTCTCTGTGTCAGTAAACTAACAAAGCTCGGGCCAGTGTTCTTCTTCCCGTTACGACTTAAGTTGTTTGATGGTGCGTTAAATTTGTCTTTGGGTGTGCTTTCTTTGCTATAAGTTAGATAGCGGAATTCCAAACATAGAATCGCCTCAAAGATTAAAAATTTACACAGTCTCAACAAGTTCTGCGTCAGGGAAACTCTACACACTGTTTATGCTTTGCTTTGCTTAGATTGATTTCTTTATTGCTTTCTTAATGCTGGGATCGCACAGGTTACGATCACTCTGTATGAAAGAAAAAAAAGACATGTAATATACCGAAAACAAAAAACCTTCTAAAGCGCGATGAATTTCCCGTTAAGCCTATAATACACTCGAGTATTTAATTATGTATTTAATAAACACTGCGCAAATTCTAGTGGTTAAAAACCCACATCTATAAAACTAGGACTTAACTGAATTTATTAATTATAAATTCCTTCGCGACTTTAAAAGTTAATTTAAGCATCTATTATCTTTTGAAATAATATAATAGATAGATCATTATATTTAAAACTGGAACTCTTGAGATGGTTTAATTAAATAGATTTAAATTAACACAAAATCCCTTGAAATAGAATGACTAGACCACTGATCACTTTACACAATATATATTTTACCGCTTTGCACAGAATTAGAAATCACTGCAAATATATATAAAATCCAGGGGAAAATCTATAACAAGATTTCAATAAAGCTAGTGCTTCTGTAAAGGTCTGGCCAGCGAGTGATAACGTGTCTAGTTCTTCATGGTCTATTTAGCTAAAATGAAATGTAAGTTGAGTGGGACATGATAAACTTGACAACTTATTTGATCTCACGAACTTTTGGGGATCTGACCGCCAAATCAAGAGAAAAAGCCGCCCCCTGGTCTTCGTATCCGCTCGCTGCTGCCCGTTTCGCTTTCCCCCGTTCGCTCGGTTCCTCGATTGACACCGAGACGCGAAATTAGCGGCAAGCAACTGCGTCTCGTATCAGGGAAAACTACTGTCTTTGATAGCGCCGATAGTCTCCCCTAAGATCCCTCGGTCTGTCTCTTTGATCTCGTCGCTGTATCCTACATGAGTCCCGGTGGAATGCGTTCTGGCAAACGAAAAGTTACAACAAATGTTCAGGGGTTCTAATGTTATGAAAAGCTAAAGGTCCCTTTAAATCATCCATCATATCAGGGAAAATTCACTAGTCAAACTAGACGTACGTCACAATCGTCCCCACTTTTAGACATGAAACCATTTTTCATGTTTTCATTTTTGACAATGGAGGTGACCTGATTGGTGATTTTAGGATGAGTGGTATCTTCAGTTTGCTCTTCTTCCTCTGTAGACCAGTTTCTACTCAGAAAATCAGCCCCGACATTCTGTCTTCCCGGAATATATTCCACTTTGAAAGAATAAACGCTTAAAAGAAGCGCCCAACGCATGATCCTTGCGTTAAATTCTTTATTGGCACCAAGAAATGCTAACGGAGCGTGGTCTGTTTGCACCGTGAAAGATGTACCATAAAGAAACTCATGATGGCGTCTGATACCGTCAATCAGAGCAAGACATTCCCTTTCAACTACGCTGTAGTTCCGTTCCGCTTTATTTAATTTCCGACTGCCATAGGCAACTGGAAATAGCATGTTTTCAGGTCACTGTCATCGGCTTGAAGCAGTGTTGACCCGATGCCCTGACCTGACGCGTCGACTCTCAGTACAAAAGGTTTCTTGAGGTCAGGCAACCTCAAAATGGGGTATGCAGACAACTGTCCTTTCAAAGTGCTATACGCGTGTTCGCACTTTTGATCCCATATGACCTTATCAGGACAACCTTTCTTTGTGAGGTCAGTCAGAGGTGCCGTCAGTCCGTTGAAGTTCTGGATGTACTTCTGATAGTATGCACATAGCGATATGAAGGAACGTACGTCTTTCTTCGTTCGGGGTCTTTTTGCTGCCACTATTTTCT
Source organism: Oreohelix idahoensis (assembly GCA_024509875.1). Classification (NCBI taxonomy): domain Eukaryota; kingdom Metazoa; phylum Mollusca; class Gastropoda; order Stylommatophora; family Oreohelicidae; genus Oreohelix; species Oreohelix idahoensis. The sequence goes on along the minus strand of JAMPIV010007360.1, from coordinate 60,995 downwards.
CCACGTTCTTCTTAATAGGCCAACTGCATCCGTGAGAAATAGTGTGCCCAGGAAGTCTAACTGTTCAAACCCGATGAGACATTTGCTAGGTCTGGCTGTGAGACCCGTTTCCTGTAGTCTCCTGAGGAGCATAGCAACCGTAGCAATATGTTCTTCATAGGTTTCCGATGCAATTAAGATGTCATCCATGAAATTATGGATATGGGGACTTTGCAAAGGTTCTAGAAGCTTCCTCATCATCCTGGTGAACACTCCTGGTGCGTTATGCAAACCGAACGGCATCACATTAAATGCGTAATGTCCTTCACTAGTGCTGAAAGCTAACAAAGGTTTAATTTCCTCCTTGACTGGTATTTGATAATAACCTTTACTGAGGTCAATCTTGGAGAAGATCTTAGCTTTGCTGAGCTTGGTGAACAACTCAGAAACAGTTTGGAGAGGTTCGGGCTGGAATTCCGTTACAGCGTTTAGCAACCTGTAATCAATGCACAGCCGAACTTCCTTATTGGGCTTCTGCAACAGCACTACGCTCGAGCTGTAAGGAGATGTAGACTCACTGATAATTCCTGCCTGACGCAGCTTGTCTATTTCTCCGCGAAGTGCATCAGCTTTAGCGTACGGGATGGGGTAAACTCTGGTTTGAACAGGGGTCTCGTTTGTTAATTTCATATCAAATTCAATGAGATTTGTTCGACCAGGTACATCCGTTAAAACTGCACTGTACTGTTTTAGTAGAGCCCTAGTTTCTGTTTGTTGTTCTGGTGAGAGATTGTCGCCGAACTTGACATCTTTAAAGGATTCTGTGGGTTGCAGTGGATACTCCATGCAACCATCATCATCTTCCTCGTCTTCCGTTGCTATGGCGACAGCTAGGAGATGCTCGGAGGATGGCACCGGTCTTTCCAAATATTTCTTTAGCAGATTTATGTGGAAGACCTTCTCCTTTCCTTTGATGGAGATCTTGTAGTTGGTACGTGAGATCTTTTTAAGGACGGTAAACGGTCCTTGCCATCCGATGCGAAGTTTATTGCTTCCGGTTGGAAGTAGCAATAGGACTTTCTCCCCTGGTTGTAGTTCTCTCTCTTTTGCAGCTTTGTTGTATCTTTTAGTAATTTTAGCGCGGGCTTTCTTAAGGTTGGTAGTAGCTAGATCCCATCCTAGCTTTAGCCTTTCCTTAAGCTCAGATACATACTTGCTTGCAGAGACGACTGTCTCGTCAGCCTTCTGGTCAGTCAGGGACCGAAGTAAGGCTTCTAGTGGCCCCTTAATAGGTCTGCCAAATAAAAGTGTAGCTGGCGCAAAACCCGTAGACGCTTGGGGTACCTCTCGGTAGGCGAATAAGGCAGCCGATATATATTGGTCCCAGTCTTCCGGTTTCTCCTGACCCAGCTTACGTAACATCATGGTGAGGGTACCGTTAAAACGTTCCACGAGCCCATTTCCGGCCGGATGGTAGGGACTTATGTGGATATGTTTGGCCCTCAAGATCTTAAAGATCTCCTCCATTAACAGGCTACGGAATTGGGATCCATTGTCCGTCAAAACTTGTTGAGGGAATCCCAACCGTGTAAAAATTTGCACAAGGGCTTCTGCGACAGGCTTGGAATTAGTGCATGGTAGCGGTACGGCTTCGGCCCACATAGTGCAAGTGTCAACTAAGGTCAGGATGAACCTGTTCCTTCTTTTGGTCTTTTCCAGAGGACCAATAATGTCGACAGCAACCCGTTCAAATGGAGTCCCTACTATTGGCATTTGCCCCATAGGTACGGGGGGTGTCAAGTGCTTGGGTGCTACCCGTTGGCACTGGGCGCAGGATTTCACGTACCTGACAATGTCAGAGTTCATTCCTGGCCACCAATAGTGGTTTTTTATTCGCTGAATAGTGGCGTTTTGTCCCATGTGTCCGCTAAAGGGAAGAGAGTGCCCCATTTCTAAGATCTGGTTTCTGTACTGCGTCGGTACTAGGAGCTGGTTATTCCCCGTGTCCGGGTTGCCCGTTTTACGATACAATACACCATCCTTAGAAAAGATGTCTCCGTTGTGTCTGGGGTCCTTAGCCATGGGCAGTTTTTTAAAGCAGGGCGCCAGAGTAGGGTCCTTTTGTTGCGCCTCCTTCAGTTCATTCGGCAACAAGTTTGGCGCAGGCTCCCTCTCCTTCTTGGCTTGCCCTCTTGTGGTTACCGCTGCCACAATCGGCTCCTTAGGTCTCACAATGAACACATATCTACATCCCAGGATAACTGGGTAGATCGGATCATCCATTATGGCCGCTTTAATAACTCCTCTGACAAAGTCAGAGTGTATTTCTACCAGTGCGATAGGAAGCGTCCTGGGTGCATCACTCCTGAAAACTCCACTAAGTTTGACGGTTTCCTCTGTCTCCTGACCGGGTTTGACTAGGTGCCTAGCGACAATACAATCAAAACTTAATCCAGTGTCAAAAAGACAAGTAGTAGAGGTACCGTTCAAAATTACAGTTCCTCGAGTTGAGGGTCGGTCCCCCTCAGGTTGAGAATCACTGACATTGACTCTACCTTTCGAGGCTGTATGCAAACATCCAATGCGGTTTGCACCGGTTTGTTTGCCCTGATCAGACTTCCTGGTGTAGGGGTCTTCCCTTTTCCTTGACCTTGGTGGCCGCGCTGCCACGTAGGCTTGTTGGGTTGATCAGAATTGTTGTTGGGGGGGGGGGGGGGGGGGGCGGGTTTTGTAGAATTTCGATTTTTCCTGGGGAGGTTTCTGGGTATTGTTATCTCGTTGGTTATAATGTTGAGAGGAAGTGGAAGAATAGGATGCCTGTTCTAGATTCTGTTTTCGAGATGGCTCATCGGTGGGTTTACGTTTAGTGCTGGGAAGTTCGGCCATTGCATTGCTATAGCGTTCGGCTTTATTGAGTATGTCTTCAAGCCTGACTGCCCCCTGTTCAGCCAAAAATCTACGTGTTTCATTCGACAAAGTGGATTTTATCTGCTCCACAAGAACAAGTTCGAGGAGTGCCTCATATGAAAGAGGTAGGTCAGATAATTCAATGCACTTTGTCAGATAACCCGTGAGACGTGAAGAGAACTGTGGAAATGTTTCCGTGCTCTCTTTTCGGCTGTTTCTGAACAACTGCAGAAACTTTCGGGCAGTCATCTCAAACTGCTGTAGTAAGGCCTTTTTCAACATGTCGTAATCATGTTGATTCGGTCCCAGCTTTGTGTACACGTCATAAGCATTGCCTTTCAGTGACGTTGAAAGTTTGAGCGCCCAGCGGGTACTCTCTAACCCATAAAGATTCGCGAGTCTCTCGAATTTTTCTAGGTAGCTGTCAATTTTTTCGTTAGGGCTAGGAAAAGATTCTAAAGAAAACGACATAGCAGTTAATTGGGCAGATTGAGTACTGCGAGAGGTCCCGGGTTCAGATCCCGGACGAGCCCCCAAATATTGTCGTAAATTTATTTTGAGAGAAAAGAGTCGTAGAAATAGTGGTCCGGTTTAGAGTGGAAAATGATGATGGAAAGCTCAGTGATAGAAAATGTAGAGATTTAATAGTTGCTTCCCAGCGTGCTGGAGGAGAGTAAAGACAGACTTATTTACGACAAATCGTGTCTCTCAATCTTCTCTTTCACTCTCCTGGTCAAACAATTATTTGCCAGTTTTCCAGACTCGCATCTGCGCGCTCACCGATTTGGTGTTTTCAAACACACACACGACGTTGATACAAACTATATTAAACGAATAGGGGAAAAGTTGGGCTTTGGGTATATCCAACACACAGAACTAAATGAGTTTATGTGATTTTATTCACTTTAAACATCAATCACTAAAAAATATCAGATATTACATAAATTATCATAAGTACACAAATGCAAATAACAAGTTTGGGAGGGGGTGAAGAAGATTGGTATCGACTAAGCCCTTCCCGCTCATTAGACAAAGACAAACCCAGTCCAGAGATAGATAATATCAGGAACACGGGTACGTTAACCTAACCGTAAAGTTAATTACTCTGAAAGAGGTGTTACCAAGTTAGATATAAGTGATAGAAAAAAAATACCTGTTCTTCCCAGCTGTTCTTCCCTTTACTAAGCAAATGGAAAGGAGGTGGTTTTAAACAGAGTTAACAAATTATCAACTATCCCACTTAAAGGAACAATGTAGGGTATACAGAAAAGATATATGTTACCAGGTAAGCAAGTTAACAAAATGGTCACACAAAAGAATTAATTTCCTGTCATTCATACACGCGCTAGCAAAGGCCTTCATTCATCTTGCTCTCACTTACCGATTGTGAAAAATCTTGCACTCCATAGAATAACACAACAGCAGTTACACCTCAACTAAATGTATGAGTGTTTGTTCAAGTTCTAGCCCCAGATTATCGGGTAGGCGGTCAGAACATAAAAGGATCCCGTAATCGCTGGAAAATGAATCTGTAGTTGTGTCTCTTTTCTTAATAACAGTTTCTATGGGAGGGCACGGTCTCTGATACCGGGGTGAGGATGGTGTGGTCTATTTGGCTATGCCGCTGATAATAAAATTCTTACGCGTGCTGGTACACTTTATCCGTGAGGTATGGTTTAAGTCCAGTGAGAAAACTAAGTCACATCACTGTTCAGGAAATTATGAATTATCTCTCTGTGTCAGTAAACTAACAAAGCTCGGGCCAGTGTTCTTCTTCCCGTTACGACTTAAGTTGTTTGATGGTGCGTTAAATTTGTCTTTGGGTGTGCTTTCTTTGCTATAAGTTAGATAGCGGAATTCCAAACATAGAATCGCCTCAAAGATTAAAAATTTACACAGTCTCAACAAGTTCTGCGTCAGGGGAACTCTACACACTGTTTATGCTTTGCTTTGCTTAGATTGATTTCTTTATTGCTTTCTTAATGCTGGGATCGCACCGGTTACGATCACTCTGTATGAAAGAAAAAAAAGACATGTAATATACCGAAACCAAAAAACCTTCTAAAGCGCGATGAATTTCCCGTTAAGCCTATAATACACTCGAGTATTTAATTATGTATTTAATAAACACTGCGCGAATTCTAGTGGTTAAAAACCCACATCTATAAAACTAGGACTTAACTGAATTTATTAATTATAAATTCCTTCGCGACTTTAAAAGTTAATTTAAGCATCTATTATCTTTTGAAATAATATAATAGATAGATCATTATATTTAAAACTGGAACTCTTGAGATGGTTTAATTAAATAGATTTAAATTAACACAAAATCCCTTGAAATAGAATGACTAGACCACTGATCACTTTACACAATATATATTTTACCGCTTTGCACAGAATTAGAAATCACTGCAAATATATATAAAATCCAGGGGAAAATCTATAACAAGATTTCAATAAAGCTAGTGCTTCTGTAAAGGTCTGGCCAGCGAGTGATAACGTGTCTAGTTCTTCATGGTCTATTTAGCTAAAATGAAATGTAAGTTGAGTGGGACATGATAAACTTGACAACTTATTTGATCTCACGAACTTTTGGGGATCTGACCGCCAAATCAAGAGAAAAAAGCCGCCCCCTGGTCTTCGTATCCGCTCGCTGCTGCCCGTTTCGCTTTCCCCCGTTCGCTCGGTTCCTCGATTGACACCGAGACGCGAAATTAGCGGCAAGCAACTGCGTCTCGTATCAGGGAAAACTACTGTCTTTGATAGCGCCGATAGTCTCCCCTAAGATCCCTCGGTCTGTCTCTTTGATCTCGTCGCTGTATCCTACATGAGTCCCGGTGGAATGCGTTCTGGCAAACGAAAAGTTACAACAAATGTTCAGGGGTTCTAATGTTATGAAAAGCTAAAGGTCCCTTTAAATCATCCATCATATCAGGGAAAATTCACTAGTCAAACTAGACGTACGTCACATTTAATAAGCCCCCAGCTGAAGGTAATTCAACAAAGTATTAATTGTATATTTAGCTCGGTGTGTAAGTATTTTAAAAAAATAGTCATACGGGTGCAACCAGTAAATTTACTCAACTAAGTTATAAGCTTCAACTATGGATTTATATTTGCATAAATAACAAGAGATTCATTTATTAAAAAAATGATCAAAAAGGTTAAAATGAATAAACTGATTTGTCAAGAAAAATGGTTCATTAATGGTGTTTCCTCAATGGAAGATATTACTGTTTGGTGAAGTTTAAAAGAGTCCACTTGCTGTGGCAGTATTTTGAACATAACTGGCAATGTGTTGACAGTGGTTTGTCGTTGAATTCTGGTTCAGTCACTGCTGGTTCTCAGTCAAGTTCCGTCTCAAATCAGGAGTCGAGTGGCTTCTTGGAGCACGTTCGCTGCTGTGCAGGAGCAACTTCCAAAAAAGGTCGTCCTTCTAGTGTCTTTTAGACCCTACTCTTAAGGATAGTATCCAGCGTTGAATTTTGATAACTAGTAACAGAAACCTTTCTTTTTAGGAATGGGTTGTTAATATATCAAGACTTTGATGCACGAAATGGCCGTAATATGTCCTGCAGCTGTTTAAGATACAGTCTTTCCCCATATAGTTAAGGTTACTGGTTAATGTACACTCCAAATTTTAATGCTTGCGGAAGGTTTCCTCGGACTTTGGTTTTATGGATTATGTTAGTAATTTACGCTGTTAAATTCACAAGTTTCACCTTTATCCTCTCACGTCCTACAAGTGATACGGGGCATGCGGGTTTCGATATTTGTAGTTGTAGGCTTCTGCAGCTTACACTGGTTTTGAATATGATACACTTGTATCTTGTGGCTTGGCCTGTCTGGTAATATATTATGTGATTTATGATTTGAGGCCCGTTCAGTTCCAGCTCTCACACCGTACACTTGTCAAGAATAAGAACAGTCCAAATGCCTGATTGGACACTTCACAATATAATTTATTGGACATAAAACAGCTCCAGTAACACATCTGAGAGAGTATGTTCATGCATAGCAGGCATCAGTATGACGGTCTATATCGTCGAAGTACAGTCTCGTACTAATGAAACATGTCGAGGACATTTTCATACATTTTATTTAACAATAAGTCACTCACGTAATAATCAGCATCCTCTTTCAATCTTGCATAAAATAACTAGCATTGACGCACGGAGGCGTATGCGTAATCTAGTGATGGTACAACATAATGAAGATAGAGGGAAAAGCATATTCTCTCTGGAGCAGAAATTCACAAGCGTCTTACACCTTGAAAAGCCACACAGTCCACTGCCGGCAGGCATGCTTAACTGCCCGACTTACAAAGTTCACGTCTGCAGAAGTGGCCAGCAGACGTACTGACGTCACTTCCTGAAACCACGACAACGATCTCCAAACAAATCAACAAGGAAGTAAACATCGACATCCAATGTTATGAAATTTACACATAACATTTACAACTCCCTTCCATTAAATAATGAAAACGGAGTTTTCATTATTTACGAGGCGTGAGTTTAAAACATCACTGGAGTGAAAAGATGATACCACCAAATTTCACCGTTGGCATGAGTCATACAGCACCTAGGTCTGTGCTTCATAGTAGACAAATAAACACCTAGGGTGTGGAATTAAGTAATAAAATTACCAAACCCATTGCCTATATAGAATACAAATCTTTTGACACTAGTGTGAGGTCACTATAGTAAACATCAACCAACAGTGAAAATGACATCAATATATCAGTCCAGGCATTCAAACACCGCACACTGTCGAAAACGCCTAATTTCAAATCATGTAACATCAGTAACGTAGTGTCATAATGCAAGGCATAAACATAAAGTAATAGAGACAATAGATAATATGAGGCAGACAAACCAATTAATAATGGGTGACTGCGACAATATGTCAAATGAATAATCATTGTGTGTATTTCAGTAATATATGTCATGAATGAAACATGTAACTGTAAGCAATAACGATATTTTTCTCATGTGTTGTGAAAATAAATCACAGTATGGCGTATTAGCTCATTAATGTAATAAAGTCGAATGTGAGTGTAACGCACTTGTTGTGAAACAAAACTCACTAATGTGTAAATAATTGATGTTAATCAATAATCAATCTCAATCCTCGAAGTCCATTTCCTTGATCCAAAGACATTTTGAATAAAGAACTTTCAATATGAAGTTCATCGATGTATGTAGCCATTCATTCTTGCGAATGTCCATGATTGTTCACCATGTGATAAATTATTATGATGCATATCAATGGTAATTATTATAATGATCATCCGTGAAGTCAAATTCGAGAAGCAATTTCTTTGTTGTTTCCCCTTTTCAGTTTACGCGACAGTTTTCGTAGTTATTTCCCTTTTTTCTGGCTCTGTAAGTCAATTAATTGGGAAAATTATCATTTAGTCCAACCAATATATCTGGAAAGAATTTGAGTTGTAATCTTTTCTGAACGTAATGATTTTCAGTATGCCTGTATTATGTACGTACTGTCCTTGAAACACCATACGGGAGGTAACACACTGAGTTGAATGAGATATGAGTCCATTTTGAACATTCAGAAATGCAGCATCATCAGGTTGCTTGCCGGACTGCTTATCGTTTTGAGCAATGTTTCTGTAACTGAAGATGTAACTCAGTAGCTTAATTCGAAGCATCACTATCGTATTCACTGTCAGAATTGTTGGAATATATTCATTGTATTGATCATGTAACACTTCATATGACCAGGTCGTTGTATATGGATTTGTTTTTTGATACGGTCATCACGAAGTATGTCTGTGGATTACATGTAAACTTGTGAAACAGCTGTAGTATTCAAAGGCGCCATCGGATGTTTCATGCAGCGGGACAAAACATCGGCGACAATATTTTGGCTGCCCTTGATTGCCTTTATTTCGTAGTCGTAAGGCTGTAAGCCGAAGATGCTCTAGCGGCTCTTTCGTTCTTGAAACGAGCTGTTTTAAGGTAAGATAAGGCACGTTGATCCGTCTCCAGGGTAAATCGAGCTCCCAGGAGATACCGTTGCAATTTGGAGATGCAGAACACTACGGCTAACAGTTCCCTCTCAATGATAGGGTAGCGCTGCTCAGTGGGAGTGAGTTTTCTGCTTACATAGAGTGTTGGGTGCATGCAGCCTTCAAATTCCTGCATTAACGTCCAACCAATCGATGAATTCGAAGCATCGACCCTGAGGGTGAAAGATATAGTAGCGTCAGGTAATATCAAAATAGGCATCTTTGAAAATAAACATTTAAGAGCGTTTAAAGTTACATCACAAACTGAGTCCAGATGACTGTTTGGGGAATCTTTTTTCACCAATGCAGACAACACTGAAGTCATCTCTGCAAAATTAGGCAAAAACTTACCATAGAAATTTACTACACCAAGAAGACTGCGAACTTGCTTCTAAGATATTCGAGAAATATCAAGATTTAAGATCTTAGAAATAGTAGAGTTCTCAGGTTTTAGAAACCCACCTCCTACTTTATGGCCTAGAAAGGAAATGTCAGTAAATCCTACTCTAGTTTTGGAGGGTCTAGCAGAAAGATTATGTAGGCGTAAAGTATGTAACAAAGACTGAATACCTACAATATGTTCATCCCACGAGCGATGGAGTAAACATATATCATCTATATAGGTGATTAAATCATCTCGGTCTGAAAATAGTCTTCGCATCATGCGAACGAAGGTCGCAGGAGCGTTCACTAGACCAAAAGGCATAAAGTTGAATTGAAATAGACCAAGAGGCGTGGCGAAAGCAGTATAAGGCTAAGCTCTATCCGATAATAGAATCTGCCAATAGCCTTTTGATAGGTCAAATTTAGTGAAAAACTTAGCAGAAGTCAACTTATCTAACAAAGAATCTAATAACGGTAACGGTTCAGCGTCCTGAATGGTCAGGGAATTTAACAGCCTAAAATCTATGCAAATGCGAATAGATTTATCTTTTTTCCTAATTAACACCACAGGAAAACTGTAAGGTGACTGTGATGGAGTAATGATGTTTAATATCATCATTTGTTTTATTTCATCCTGAACTTGAGATTGTAAGTGAATAGGTATAGGATATGGTTTCAACTTCATAGGTTGAAAATCAGTAAGAACGATATCATGTTCAATGATATCCGTATGTCCTGGGACATCTGTAAGAACATCAGAGAAAGATACTAGTACATGAGAGATCTGTTCCCTCTGATGAGAAGATAGAGTTGGTGAAATGGAAACATCTTTCCAACTCTCAGTAGCTAATAGATGAACACTTGGTAACACTAAAAGTGATTCACCATGTGGCAAAATGGGATGTTATAAATATTTATAGGGGACTTAGTGTACTGACTGAGATCAGCTGTGAAGGTATCTGTATCTATTAAGTGTGGTGTATTACAGATGACCTTACTTGCTACCACATTTATACCTCAGTCAGAATTATTTTGGAATATTGTGATGACTACGTTAAATGTCTAGGGTTATGAAAATGATGAAGTGTAAGTCACAACAACAACAAACAGATAAACAATTTAATTTATTCCGCAACACTTTACAACACTGTGATACTCACACACATATAACAATCTATAAGACTATCTTAAATGAGTCAAGTGTTTAAGTTTAAAAAATATATGTATTAATTCTTGTCAATAATGGATATCCTGATTCAACTACACAGTGAACCAGGAATCACAATCAAATGTAATTACAAGTATTATGTACACAGTTTTATATATATGAACTTTGTATTGACATAGTTTATTATTATTATTCTATGTGTGTAATTTGTGCAGTAGTAATATGAGGTAATACTGGTTTTGTTCAAGCCTGGTTGTTGTTTTTCATCATGACTTCAAGTGTTTGATTATCGGGGAAATAGTATTGGGAAAAGTTCACAGTTCCTGTCATTTGAACCAATTAATTGTCCCTCTGTGTTTGATAAAATGTCAATTTTTGAGGGGGCACATAATGTTGAGCTACTCTGGCCACAGAAGCTTATCTTTCGTGATGGCGGCAGGAAAAGACTCCTCTGCTCGATTGCTTCCTGTGTTCTGGAGACACCTCACTGGTCGCTATCTGGACCAAGGAGTATGCTGACAGCCTCTGGATTCAGCAAAACTCAGACCAGGTGCTGCTTCAATAACGAGGACCACAGTCCCTGAAACAAGAAGGTAGTACCTCCTACTTCAGATCTAATTTATAATCTATTTCTCGACTGAACACAATACATAACAAACACTGAGTTCAGAGCGGTAGGCCAACTGCCAGCTTCATCTGAAACAATTTACACCAGTATTCTCCTCCTAAATGGTTACTACGCCTCTGCAATTCCAGCATTAGTTCCTTCTAGTCAATAAGATAGGTGTCAGTGTACTGTTTGGCAATTCCATGCAGTTTTACTTTTCTCCGACACCTCCTGTTCAGGTTGGAGCAATATTTAGGCCTTGCCTCATGTTTGCTACTGAACCACACACATATACAGACATAAATTATCAATTTACATTCAATTTTCATTAAAAAGATATTGAATATATCAAGCTTACCACAATTCATGGAAATAATACACAGATACGTTGACTGGCGATGAATAATGGCACAAATTCCGATCTGCCTCTGTCCCAGACTTTTATTTAGAAAAATATGATCTGGCTCTCAACGCACTGTTTCTTAGTAGGTTTATTTTAACATGTGGCACTGAACTGACGCTCCTAATTGCCTATATTGGCGGGTCTAACCAATCGAGCCATGTTTACACAAGCGTTTGAAAAAAAGTACCCTTCCTTCCGTCTCCCCTAACAACAACAAATAGTATTTGCAGACCGACTAATCCTGTTTAGTCTTACATATACTTTCCGCCAATCAAATAGGAGGTAACATGTTGGCCTATTTCCCGTACAATGGTGGTTTCAAAACCTGCCACTGCGCAATTCTGATTTTGGTGTTGTCTGACAGCACCACCATTTTATTTTGGCTATAATTTGTTAATTCCTAGACTATTTGCGTAACGTTTAACATATTCTTTGTCAGCAAGTCCTAAGGAACCCAATTATATAAATTTAAGGGAGCTAGGTGGCTGCGTTCAAAATGTGCATTTTCTTCTACCTCCTGTTCACTTCAATACGATGTGGTGTCTGGGTACTGTCAGGCTTTCAAACGTAAACCAGTATAATGTCATGTTTCCCAATAAGCATTTTTCATGCTTTTAAACCTAACTCTCGTATGGGTAGTGTTTTTTATCACTGTCCATTTGAAAAAAGTTAGTGCTTCTGGCCTTACGCGGGGGGAGAGGTGGCATTAATTGTATATCGCGAGACGCGTGTCAGCGTTGCATGCGTTCCTGCTTTCAGCCCTCCCTTCTCTCTATCCTAAGTTCATCTGTCTTTTCATCACGCCGTGTATAAAATGAAATTAATGGAAGTATTAATTTAGGTCATTACGCGGTGTGCCTAGCTCAAGGTTTTCTTAGAAATGCAGTACACGTTTTATTGTAGAAAGCGTGTAGTGATGCAGTAGGCTTTACTATCAACGTGAAAGCGTGAAAATATGCAGACGAAGCATAAAACAAGGGGGTTTTTTGTACGCCATTGTGACAGCACTGTACTTTTACCATTTCTCTTTCCTTGTATTGAATTTATGTGTTAGGCTTTACATTTACCTTTTAATTTATATATGTGGATTTAGAATGTTTCACGACACACCATCATCAGACAAGTCAGAACCTTCTTCCTGTATAACGGCCAAAGAAGAATGACGATTGACAGATTCGTCAATAACTTCAAAGACTAGTTTAAGATGTGGTGGACGTGTATGAAACTGATGCAACATATTAATATGAAATGTTTTCTCCTTTCCATTAATGGATACTATATAGTCCACATCTGACAGTTTATCAACAAAAATTATAAAAGGTCCTCTCCAAGACACAAGTAATTTGTTGTCTTTATTTGGCAATAGTACACATGCTTCATCACCCGGCCATAGGTAAAGGTAAAGGAACCCGTTGCACGCCCATTGAGGCATATTGGGAATATGGTGTTAGGCCCATATTATCTTGACCGTCGGCACACTAGGGGTGATGTGGTCGGCATCACGCCGGCCGCCTTAACCTTCCCAGAGTTGCTCTGGTACCCATTTGGGGCTGGGTCGACCCAGGAGCCGTTTGTGGCCTAAAAAATTCCCACCTCATCTGGGGATCGAACCATAGACCACTGCGCTAGGAAGCCAGTGCACTAACCACTATGCTACCGCGGCTCCCATCACCCGGCCATAATTGGCGTAATTTCCTATTTTGGTTGGCAAACAACCTAGCCTTTAGCTTTGCCTTTTCTGATGAATTTACTGCTATTTGGCATGCGTCGATTATCTTTTTTCTCAAATTAACAACGTATTGATATGAGGTTTGAACCTTTTCATTCATATCAGCTCCGATCAATAGTTGTTTTAAAATCGACATGGACCCTCTCGGTTTTGCCCCAAACACTAATTCAAAGGGAGCAAATCCAGTATGCTCGTTTTTAATCTCTCTATAAGCGAATAATATCGTTGGCAAAAGTCTGTCCCAATCCTGTGGATATTTAATGGTAACCTTACATAACATTTGCTTTAACGTTCTACTCAGGACTTTAATTTTACCATTTCATTGGGAATGATAGATCGAGCTAAGCGATCTTTCAGTTCCGAACATTTTCATGACCTGTTTCATTGCATCTGAAACCAATTGTGTTCCCCGGTCAGATAGAATATTTTCGGGAAAACCCAATCTAATAAAAATTAAAAATAACGCGTCTGCAACATCAACAGTTGTTTTGACTCTGATTACACTGACAAACAACATTTTTCTTTCTTATATAAGAATAAATGTTCTTAGATCAGTTTCTTGCGCTGATTTCAAATCTGAAATCCGTTTATCTCTATCACATCGGGTTCTTAAGATATTTGTGAATAAATATATTTTTGGGAAACCGTTATTTGCTCCGTTTCATTTTTACTATATAACTTATTAAAAATTAATAAAATGCAAAATAATTGTACTTTTTATACTGCTAAAAGATGCATGACATATGTTACGCTATTTTTCAAATAGTTACTGTATTTTGAAATAGTTCTGAGCGAAATATGGCTTCGAGAAGTTGTAGAAATTCGGCTGATCTGTTCTGTTACGTGTGCGGATATTTTACCGATCGTGTTCACCAGAAAAACTTTACACCATTACTAAAGAAAGCATACGAACTTTATTTCGATTCGAAAGTTGATGACGCAAATAAATCTTGGAAGCCAAATGCAGTTTGTTCGACTTGTGCAAATACATTGGCAGGTTGGTTACGAAAATTGCCGAAGCATAAGTCGATGCCTTTTGGAGTGCCAGTAATATGGCGTGAACCGACAAATCACGTTACTGATTGTTACTTCTGCTTGACAAATATCCATAGTTTCACTTTTAAAACTAAAAAGTCTGTGGTTTATCAAAATATTGAATCGGTTTCGAAACCATTGCCTCATGATCCAATCACGTGTCCGATCCCAGTTCCACCAGAAAAATATTCGTTGGACATGAATGAACCATCAGAAAGTGATAGTTTACCTGCTTTAGAAACTAATTCTGACTCGGATTATATACCGGTGAATGATGGTGTTCACTTAATTAACCATTCAGAACTTTCAGATCTAATACGTGATCTCGCTCTTACCAAAGGACAAGCGGAATTACTCGGTTCGCGACTCAAAGAATAGAATCTTTTAGCGCCCAATACTCCTATTTCTAAATTTCGTCATAGACACAGAGAACTTGTTCAATACTTTGAGATGGATGATGACATTTGCTATTGCAAAGATGTAAACGGTCTAATGGTGCACCTCGGTCATGAGCACATAGTCAACGAATGGCGACTTTTCATCGACTCTTCCAAGACTAGTCTAAAAGCCGTGTTATTGCATAACGGAAATTTATTTTCATCAATTCCAGTCGCCTACTCTGTTCATATGAAAGAAACTTATGACAATATGGCTATACTTTTGGCAAAAATAAAGTACAATGACTAACAATGGCGGATTTGTGGAGACCTAAAGATCATTGCAATTCTCACGGGCATGCAGACTGGGTATACTAAATTTTGTTGCTTCCTACGTGAATGGAACAGACCCAACAGACAGGAACATTATGCAAGAAAGGTGTGGCCTATCAGGGATCGTATGCAGCTCGGGCATAAAAATATAATACACGAGCCATTAGTTAACAAAGACAGCATCATTTACCACCGTTACATATAAAGTTGGGGCTCATGAAGAATTTCGTAAAAGCGTTAGATAAAACGAGCAAAGCTTTCACTTATCTTCGAGAAAAGTTTCCCCAAGTTAGCGATGCAAAGATAAAGGAAGGTATCTTTGTAGGACCTCAGATTAGAAAAGTTATTGCAGACAAACAATTCGAGAACTTGTTACATGATAGTGAACTTCGCGCATGGATGGCATTCAAATCGATCGTCGATAACTTTCTGGGAAATCACAAATCTGTCGACTATGTGCATATTGTTAAGCAGTGCACAGATGCATACAGAATTATGGGCTGTAACATGTCCCTCAAAATCCATTTGCTCGATTCGCATCTTGACTTTTTCCCTGACAACCTTGGCGAAGTCAGCGATGAACATGGAGAACGATTCCATCAAGATATCGCCGTAATGGAGTCACGTTATCAAGGACAGTGGAGTGTGACCATGCTTGCTGATTATTGTTGGATGCTTCATCGCGATGTACCACATGCCATTCACCGACGAAAGTCGACTGCAAAGAAATTCAAGCCTACATAACTGTTATACTTCTTGTACGAATGATGTAATACTGTATGCGTTGTTAAAAAACGTCAATTGCGTATTTCTAGAGATCCCGACCTGATAGAGAAAACCGGTTTGCAGATTTAAAAACAGCGCATTAAAATTGACCAGAAAAACATAGAAATGTTAGAGAAAGAAAAAAAAATTTTTTTTTTGTTAGCCAGTGTTATTGTCAATATTATGGACAACAGCATTTGTGCGTTCAGGGTTTCTCGACTGCCTGACATTGTTATTCTTATAAGAACCTCTGTTGTTACCATAATGATCATTACCTCTATGGAAAGATCTTTGTCCTCTGCCTGATTTAGGATTATATCCTCCTCTATTGTGCCATTCCTTAGACCTGAATGATGACTGGATTGTAATATCCTTCTTCGTATGAGTTATAATTCCTTTGAGGTTGTTGAAATTTCTTTTTAAAAATATATCTACCTCTGTTATTGCCAAAGTTATGTGTCTGATTGACTCTATAGTTTTTGTCAATACTATTAGATATCTTCTTAGGTGTATTATAATTAACAAATCTGGCAGATGCAGATGGCAGTGATTCCTTAATGTTATTTCTACTAAGAATTCTATTTGGATGTGCCACTTGATATTGACGACCAAGGTTTTCCAGCTTAGTTAAATTCTCTGGTTTCCTCTCCTGTAAAAATGACAAAAATGCTCCACTAACAGAAGACAATACATTGTCTCTCAAAATCAAATCAGATAGTCCTTCAAAAGTCTTTTCAATTTTGGATACGTCAATCCATCTAGAAAAGTAATGTTTACAAGCTGAAATGAATTCAGTCAAATCTTTACCTGAATCTGGCAATAATGACTTAAATTTTAACCTGTAACCATGTTCATCTAATTTATAATTTTTAAGTAGCAAAATTTTTACAGCCTCATAATCTTGTCGAGTCTGTTCGTCAACGGTACAGACTGCAGTAAGTGCTTCACCGATTAATAGGTTCATGAGCCTACTAGACCAGGTAGTTTTATCAATATTAAATTCCTGACAATAGGTCTCGTATCTATTGAGAAAGCACGAAATATCGTCTATGGACGAGTTAAATTTAGGCAAATTCATCTTAAAACCAGTAGTATGATCTTTATTTCTACCCTCACCCATCATAGGATTAACCTGTCGTTGTTGTAGTTTTAATCTTTCAAGTTCGAATTCTGCGAATCTCAGTTCCTGTTGAGACTTTATCTCATCCTGAGCTCTAGCATAAGCTAATTTTTCTCTTTCAAGAGCCATCTCTTCTGCTCTTCTTCTCAGACAATTCCTCTTGTTTTCTTTTTTCAGACAATTCTTTTTCTCTTAATTCTTCCTGTCTTTTTATTTCATTGTCCACATAGGTTTGCAAGGCTCCACCTTCCAGACCAAAATCTTTTCCAATCTTCACCAAATCTTTTAATGAAGTCATGATTTATAATTATTGTGATTACCAATATAAACACAATAATATAACTTTTATGTATATGAATATGTCAGCAATATATTCATTACTTATTCCACCACTCTCGAATCACTCTCTGTATGCCATGACATATATAAAAGTAGATGTTAAATATAGAGCAAATAAAAAGAAAAGCACAAAGGTACAGACAAGATAACTGGATACAATGACAAGAGCTAACTTAAGAAAATTCAAATAGTCAACCAAGGGAGAAATATATATATAAATTGTGGACCAAATAAATACAAGGTTGCTCTATTACATTTAGAACTAGACAAGTACAAATTTACAACATTTATGACATCTATTTAATAAATGATAGTAAGATTAGACAAACAGTATCACAAACAATAATGGAATAAAATGAAGAAAAAATTACATTGAACTTTACTACAAGAACAAACTTTACACTTAACAATACTTCACAACTAGACAAATAATGAATCTGTTTACTTCAATCAAGGCAGTAACACACAGCTATGTTCGCCGGCCCCCTCAATTTGAACCAAACAGATGCAAAACTAAAGAACGCCCATGACTTCATCGACCAGCCGAAGCGGTATAAACAAAGACATGAGTCCCTCCTACCACCCACTATGCACACAACAAATAGACATGCATAAAATCACATATGGTGAAAAAAAACTCTGGCAAACTGATATCATCAGCACACAAGCTGTATGTAACTATAAATACACTTATCTGTTCCGCCAGTACGATTTCCTTCTTGATTCCACTTCACTCCAAGCAAGGAACGTTGAAAATCTTTCAGCATAGACCAGGTTAGGCCTAGCAGTAGAAACAGCTGACATCAAACGACACCGCTCTGGTCCAGCATTCACGTAACAAATTCGACCTGTTCAGCATACAGCGTAGAATTTGCATTTTAAATTCATGAAGGAACGTCTCTTTCTGACTAGTAGACGACCTTGAGGCACAATTGAATATATTTATTCATGGAAAGTCCCTTCCACTCTTCATTTCAGTGCGCAGACGCTGATTGATGCCATTTTGAAATACTTCGTCTTTCTTACTTTCACTGGAAAAGTACAATTTTTCCGTTGGCTTTGGCCCCCATTGATACGGGGCTTGCGGGTTTCGATATTTGTAGTTGTAGGCTTCTGCAGCTTACACTGGTTTTGAATATGATACACTTGTATCTTGTGGCTTTGCCTGTCTAGTAATATATTATGTGATTTATGATTTGAGGCCCGTTCAGTTCCCCGCTCTCACACCGTACACTTGTCAAGAATAAGAACAGTCCAAATGCCTGATTGGACACTTCACAATATAATTTATTGGACATAAAACAGCTCCAGTAACACATCTGAGAGAGTATGTTCATGCATATCAGGCATCAGTATGACGGTCTATATCGTCGAAGTACAGTCTCGTACTAATGAAACATGTCGAGGACATTTTCATACATTTTATTTAACAATAAGTCACTCACGTAATAATCAGCATCCTATTTCAATCTTGCATAAAATAACTAGCATTGACGCACGGAGGTGTATGCGTAGTCTAGTGATGGTACAGCATAATGAAGATAGCGGGAAAAGCATATTCTCTCTGGAGCAGAAATTCACAAGCGTCTTACACCTTGAAAAGCCACACAGTCCACTGCCGGCAGGGCACGCTTAGTTGCCCGACTTACAAAGTTCACGTCTGCAGAAGTGGCCAGCAGACGTACTGATGTCACTTCCTGAAACCACGACAACGGTCTCCAAACAAATCAACAAGGAAGTAAACATCGGTATCCAATGTTATGAAATTTACACATAACAATAAGGAAAACCTATTACTAACTCCTCTTCAGGCGTCTGACGTCTGATCTCCTTGACGATGATGGAAAATTCAGTGGGGAACCTTCAAAACGCTCTTGGTTTTACAGTTAAAATTTTGCCCACGCACAAGCTCACCCTTGGGATGTTCTCTTGAGGGGAACCCAATCACAATTTAGTTTTGTTTTATTTTCTAATTTTAAGCCAACCACAAGGTAAGGCGTCTTATTTCCAGTAAAATTGCCTGTACCCATCATCATGATTATTGGCATAACCATATAAGTTAATGCAATTAACTGTTATTTACATCAATGGAAACCAGTATGTCATCTCGCCTGTCCTAATACTACGAGGTTGCACGCTACTTTCCCATCCCTGTTTATTGCGCTAATATCTCGAGGGAACTGATTATGCGATGTCTTCCGGTGTCAGACATAAGGGTTGGCAACATTAGACACATGTAGTCTTAAACGGCCATCCCTTTCTCATTTCTTTCATTTGGTTTTATTACGGACATTAAATGTTGTCACATCTGCCGGTCGCTTCTTCAGATAATTACCAAATCTAAATGTGGTGTCCAGATATTAGTTGCTGATAATAGTACTCGCAGACTATCGTCTAAGTTTATCTAATACTCATCCCAGCATTGACGGAAGTAATATGAGATTATCTCAATAGCCCGTCTGTCTAAGCAATATGCCGGCGACAAACGGTAAACCAGTGCTGATTTCATCGAATTGTCCCACCTGGCAAATCGTTTACTGTCCACAATCAAAGGATAACGTGTTACGTGTGGTCACGCATAGAACGTGGGTGTTTACCAGGTGTGCCATTCCGACGATAATTATCGGTCAGCGAAGAAAAATGAATAGAGGTATGTAGCGTAGACGTCACAGGAAACATTAACGAATAATTTGGCTGACGTCACAGGCAGGCTTGACATTTGTTAAGGAAGGAAAGTGCTTATGCCAGTAATGTTTGAATTTAGCAAATGTGATATTACGTTAACTGTGGTCGCTATCAGAGAGACATGCAATGATTTAATCCATACTTTCAGGCGTCAAGGTCTTTTTACATTTGGACATGTGCCCTAATATAACTGACGAACATTCAGTCTAGGGTGTAGGGAGTGCGCCTTGCCAAAACTAGGCAATATTTTATATTTAAAAAGGACATAAAGTTATTTGAACACCTCATATTAGAAGACAACTACTATCATTACTTGAAGTCAACAGAAGATTTTTGTCAATATTGTGGCGAAGCAAGTTCCTGTCAACTTAGACAGAAGTCATTCGGTTTTATTGGAGCGCAATTGATATTAAAAAGTAAGCGAAATCTGGTAACTCAAGTGGAGCGTTGATAAACATTAAGCCCTGAAAATGACAGTTTAAGTTAGGGCTCGGCGAATTGTGTTACAGACGGGTCGAGACATAAATATTTTAGGTCTTGCGGGCCTAAAACTTGGAAAAATCAAGTATATTTACAAGTTCACAACAAATAATTATTTATTTTTATATTTTTTAATTTTCAGTATACGTGTATTGTAGAATAGTACAATCTGGTTTTTGGGAGGAATTCGTAAGAGGCATTGTTTTGGATACACAATTATCCTTAATTGACTACAGAGTTAAAAAAAATATAAAAAACATTGGAATATTAACTCTTTTTCCCTGTTAGTTGTGAATTAAAAGAAATGAACAATCGATTCAAAAGTTGGCGGGCCGGAAAAATTAATCCACGGGGCACATTAAGCCCTAGGCCCGTTGTTTGCCGAATCCTGATTTAAATCAGTGAACATGGTGAAGCCCTGTGTGGCGGAATTATTGGGTCGATCTCTTCTCCTCTCCGGCAGTAGTCAGTTACATTCGTTGTGCGTACTGATTACGTCAAATTTCCGTGGTCGGCACATTTCTTTCTCTGCTATCAAGCAAATATTAACTATTTTCTAATCACCTTACACTCCTTTCAGTAATAATTCGTCTTGTCTCTTTACCTGACCATCCCTGCTGAGAGAGTAGACAGGTGATGCAATATTGACCGACAGGTGTTAAAATTCCCGTGTACCAAACCTTGGCCGCGCCGGTTTAGCACTACGTACGCCCAGCCAGTTTATTTAGCGCTGAAATGGCGATTGGGATTCCCTAATAACTGTCGTGAAGAGTCACAGCCCAGATGGTTACATGAGGGTCGGTGTTTGCACAAGGACTGAAGATAAATTACCCGTCTGCGGACATATTACAGACATGCACCAGGAAGACGGAATGAGGTAATAGCATTCCGATAGAAGTATTACGAAGATATTACTTGAGATAAAAGTAAGAAGTTATTTGTAATCACTGACGAGAATATTCGGAGGTTTCATGTCCGTATTTGGGAGACATGACATTTTAAATTAATTGCAGAATTTTCATATGACATTTTTTTTTTGAATTTACGCCATCAAACAACGCATGATTGTAGCTATTGGCCGGCATTCGAGATGTGCGAGTAAAGACGTTTCTGATTTGTGGCCTGGTCTAATAGAAAACAACACGTGCCAGGAACGAAAGGGGCAATTTAACCTGACACTTTAGTCGGTTGAAAGCATTCAACTCGTCAAGAGACAACTAGACCTGCCAGAGTTAAGAATAGAATGAGATTTCATTTATCAGGACCGGACTTTGTTTGAGCATCTTGAGGAATTATCTCCCATTAAAACTCTACCTACATTAACCAGGCAAACCGGAATCTGAGGAAATTGTAACACAAAGTCAAAGTGGAAACTTATTGCTAAAATAACAACACCCCAGACCACGTGTAAGAGGCATCATCAAGCTGTCTTAAACTATTTCTCTGAGCCAGCAGTCTGTGAGCCTAAATATTGGCCTAAATTGTACATTTTGAATTCTGTTTGTTACATTATTAACATGTGAACTAATATGTATATATTGACAGGTGAATATTAATATGTAAAAATTGCTCGTAGATGTCCAAGTCATTTGAGGCTGGCAGCCTCAGCATATAGAATATTGATTTCATGAACCAGCACTGCCAGGGCTGGTGACTGCTTTATTGCGAGTTTCATACAGAGAACCAAAAGCAGCCGTAGTCCCAAGTTCCATATGGAGCAGGGAGTGAATGATGAAAGAAATGATGTACATAATCTATAATATTAACATTTTCAACCAGTGTAGATGTAATTGCATTTGGAACACGCAATACTTATAACGAAAGAGTAATGGGGAAATGCGGCAGTGGAACAGTAAATGAGAATGGGGACAAATTAATAAGCTTCTGCAGTATTAACAACCTGGTCATTGAAGGAACACTTTTTCCACACAAAGAAATGCACAAGTTAACGTGGGAATCACCAAACGGACGAGACAAAAACCAGATAGATCACATAATGATCGATGGCAGATAGAGACATGCATTACAAGACGTGAAAGTAAGAAGAGGCGCAGATGTGGGAAGTGATCATCACCTAGTAATAGCAAAACTGAAGGTGACACTCAGAGCTGCTGGACCAGTTCCAGTCAAACAGACAAGATATAACATCACGAAACTATAAGACCCCCTCACCAGAAAAGCTTTCGTGGTTGATGTAAAGAGACGATATCAGATTGCCAAAAGCCAGGAAAGAACAGCGACCGATGATGTCGACCAGAAATTCAACACCATCTCAACAGTATACAAGGAAAGCAGCGGGTCATGCTTGGGATTCCAGGAAAGACAGAGACAAGATTGGATAACACCAGAAACGTTATACACCATAGCGAAGAGAAAGGAAATGAAAAGAAATAAAACAGAAGCTATGTCTCCCAGGTTAACGGAAATATATAGCGACCGTTACAGTCAGCTGGACAAAGAAGTAAAACGTCAAACCCGTGCCAACAAAAGAACATTTCTGGATGACCTTGCAAGACTGGCAGAAGAGGCAGCACTGAGAAATGAACAAAGCACGGTTTATAAAATAACTAAAACTGTCAGTGGAAAACGAGGTGCAAACAATATAACGTTAGTAAGAAGGCAAGGAATTCTCATCACCACAGCACATCGACAGGAAACAAGGTGGGCAGAGCATTTCAGAGAAACTCTGAACAAGGAACCACCAGAGACACAGTTGAATGTTCCTGAGGTTGAAAATAATCTAGATGTCAATACAGACATTCCACGAAAGGAAGAAATCATCACGGCAATCAAAGGGTTAAAGAAGGGAAAAGCTGCTGGCCACGATAACTTAAATGCTGAGTTATTCAAAGTAAACCGTGAACTAGCAGCAGAACTATTAGAACCACTATTTGCACAAGTCTGGGAAACTGAGACAATACCAACAGAGTGGAGTAAAGGAATTATTGTCAAATTGCCCAAGAAGGGCGACCTTGCAGACTGCAACAAATGGAGAGGAATTACTCTCGTCTCAGTTCCCAGTAAAATACTAGGCAGGATAATCCTCCAGAGAATTTCAAAAGCAGTTGACAATAAACTGAGGAAAGAACAAGCGGGTTTTTAGATAGAAAGAACAGAAGATGTGCAGATCATATATTCACCCACATCTATACATTAACTTTGTTGATTTTGAAAAGGCTTTTGACAGCATACACAGGGACAGCCTATGGAAAATACTAAGGGCTTATGGAATTCCCAGCTGCATTGTTTCCATTATAAAAAGGCTGTATTCTAACTTTACATGCAGTGTTGGATTGAGTAATCTAACTTTCGAAGTGAAAACAGGAGTACGACAGGGATGCCCCTTATCAACAACATAATTTTTCACAGCCATAGATTGGATGATGCGATAGACAACAGAGGGCAGTCCAAGAGGAATTAGACGGACAACGTTTTCTACACTGGAAGACCTGGAATATGCAGATGACATTGCTCTACTCTCACATTCACATCAACACATCCAAGAAAAAAAACTGATAGATTGAATAAGTATAGCCAGCAGGATGGTCTGAACATCAATCTGAAGACGACAGAGGTCATGACACTCAGTGTGGGCAATCCTGAGCCAATAACAGTAAGGAACCAGAAGTTAGAACAGACAGACACATTTACTTACCTAGGATGCATAGTAACACCAGACGGCGGAACAAGCAAGGACATTAACAACAGAATGAATAAGGCGAGAACAGCCTTTACTAGTCTCAACAACATTTGGAAGTCTCCCCAGTACAGCACAAACACCAAATTAAGACTGTGTGACAGCTGTTACTTTCTGTGCCTCTCTATGGTGCGGAATGCTGGAGATTAACAGAGAATGAAATGACGAAACTGTCCTCCATCCACACAATCTGCCTAAGGAAAATTCTCCGAATCTTTTGACCGAATACTATCAGCAACCAAGAACTGCTTATTCGGAGTAACCAGGAGGACATGCACACGATCATAGCTGGCAGACGCTGGAGTTGGGTTTGCCACGTCCTCAGAAGGGACCCTGATACCATTACAAAAACAGCTATGCTATGGACCCCCGAAGGAAAGTGAAAGAGAGGCCGACCAAAAACAACCTGGCGGAGAACTGTGGAAGCCGAGATGCAAAGAATGAACCAGAGCTGGGGCACTGTACGAAGGATGGCCGCCGACCGAACAAAGTGGAATCAATTTGTTGCTGTCCTACAAGACGCCACCAGGCGTGATGGCCATTGACTGCTTTGATGGTCGGCGGATATGGATCAAAGAAGAAGAAGATGTAATTGTAAACAAATTCAATCTATATTGTTAACATTTTCAAACGTGGTAGATAAGAGTTGTGATACATTGGATCCCTTCTCACTGCAACATCCCTGGAAATGAAGAGGCTGACAGATTGGCAAAGAAAGGGGGAAAACTTCCTCAGCTGGACACAAATATAACCTATGAGGAGTCCAAGAGTTTTATCAAGCGCAGATACAGGCACAAGTGGGAAGAAGAGCATCCAGGCCACACAAAAAATGATCCGTATTACCAGCTCAGCAGAAGTGAACAAGTGGTAATCTTTAAACTTCGCACTGGTCATAACAGATTGAGATACCATCTGTTCAACAAATTAAAGATAGGAACTACGGATGAGTGTGACTGTGGCACTGGTAAAATGACTGCCGAACACCTGCTTCAAATGTGCCCAACATATGAGGAACAGAGAAGACGCATAAGGCCATCACCAGTACCATTCTTGGAGAAAATCTACGGAGATATCAACAGCCTCAGGCTGACCACTGCTTTCTTTGAACTTATTCAAGTTGACATCTGAGAGTGAACGAAGAAGAAGAAGAAGAAACGTGATAGATGTAAAGGGAAACATTTTCAATTTATATTATTAACCTTGTCAACCAATGTAAAAGTAAATATAAATCTATTCAACCTTAATTTAATGAATGTTTTTCCGCTCAATGGGATTAATATTAATTCTCAGCGAGGGTAAAAGTTCTGAGGCAGATGGGATGGTGAAAGGAAAAGAGGGGGGCACTTGAGTGTATGTCAGGAAAACACAATACTCAAGAGGGTACTTGTTTTCATCTTTTGTGACACTAGCTGGGGATACCAATTAAGGGTACTATCTCTGGAACAAGTGAATGTATAAATGGCCTGAAGTCGACGCTAGACACCATCATCAGACGGGTCTTAGAGACGCGGGTCCAGCTTAGTAGTTACTCCCTGACACCTCTTGGAACGTGCTACAACTTTAAAACTTGACCAGTGACGAGTGTGATCCATTCATCAATCTGCACAGATCCAAACATCAGCTGCTGAAACTCATTGGCAGTTAGGTAGAAACATAAAAGCTGCTAAGTGAACTATCCAATTTTTAACTCCATAACATCACTCGATGATGACTATTGTTTGTTAAAGAATTATTCATTTTTATAACTGTTAAAACATAATTGATTATTACATTTGTTAGTTGTATAAAGACAAATCTAACGTTGATTTAATCATTTTGAATGTACTCGTACTACAACCGTACGTCTCAGACAATTTCTTAAATACACTTAAATAGAGCTATAAAATAATAATTAAGATTTCGCTTAATTAACTCAGCTGGGGGCTTGAAAGAGCTAACGAATTATAAGATAACCCTATCCGTCACAAAAGTTGACGGCAACTTTTTAGAGTTAACATTTGCTCAGCCTCACGCAACATTGTTCTCGCATTCTGAATATCTTGTGAATACGCCCTTGAGGTAGAACCATCATTATCCTTCTATCTACAACTCTCCAAGAGTAATCTTGTGCGAAGGTAGACACCTTTGAAGACCCACATCAGTTAATCTTGAGTTTTGGCCACTATCGGACCACTACTGCAGAGCAATGGGAAGGCAACCGGTGACACCCTGACAAGAGCTAGTCCTGAAAAGGACTGCTAGCACGTCACGAAGGGAACTATTGGCTAGCTTGATGCAAATGCTTTTACATGCTTCCTAAGGTGCATAAAATTGACAATCCTGGTCGATCCATTGTTTTAGTCTGCTCTTGTCCTACTAAACGTATCTCTGAATTCCTTGTTAGTATTTTGACACCCTTAGTGGCTAATCTACCTTCTTATTTGAAGGACACTACTCATGCTATTACTACCTTTGATTTGATTAGATTCACGCCTGACCATATTTACCGTCTTTTCCTTCTTGGTGTTTGCTCGCGTTATACCTCTATACCACATTCTGATGGTCTTTCTGGACCGACGTACTGATTTTACCATTAACACAGGTCCTCTTCTTCGCCTTGCGGAATTGGTTCTTACTCTCTACTCTTTTGAATGTAATGGTCAATTCTTTAACCAAATCAGTGGCACTAAAATGGGCCCTAGTTATGCTTGCCTTTTTATGGACCACTTTGAATATTTAGTCCTTCAAAGTTACGATTGGCCGACACCTGAGTTTTACCGTCGCTATATTGATGATGGGATTGGCGTTACTGACATGTCTGAGGTAAACCTCCGTCGATTTATTGACTATGTTGGTAATTTCAATCCTGCCATCAAATTCACTTCTCAGATTTCTACTACTTCAGTAAACTTTCTTGACCTTACTGTCAAAATTAGTCCTGCTGGCTTTAAAACTTCTATCTTCTATAAACCTACTGAGGCTCGTGGTTTTCTTCTTTACACTTCCTCTCATCCTCTCAGCTGTAAAAATTCAATTCCATTTTCTCAACTTCTACGCTTACGTCGAATATGTCATGATGATGATGATTTCCGTGAAGGAGCTTAAGAGATGCTCGAATTTTTTCCCTGACGTCTTTATCCTGAAAAAGTTTTATCTGATGCTCTTAATCGCATCTTGCACGTTACTCGTCTGATGGCACTTACTGCCAAACCTACTACTACATCCAAGAGACTCAAAACTTGTCTTGACTTTCTACCCCCACTGTTTCTACCTCCCTAAATTTCACCAAGAGCTGACGGACAATGAGCTGGAAGTGAAAACAATTCTGTTTCGTCATCTGCCTATTCTCCACTCTGATCCTGCTACCAGAGAGTTTTTTCGAGATACGCCTTTAGTGGCATATCGTAGGGATAGGAATTTTAGGGATATTCTTGTACACAGCCGCTTGAGACATACTAGCCCTTCATACTTTGGTACTAAACCGTGCCAACGCCGTATATGTAAGAGCTGTCCGTTTGTACTCCAAACTCAGACAGTATCTTTTCCGAAAGGAACATTTGTCATTAGAGAGTCTTTCACGTGCGAATCCAGAAACCTGATTTATGCTATCATCGGCAAGAGGTGTGGCATGACCTATATTGGTGAAACTAGCAGACGTTTGGAAGACAGGTTTCGTGAGCACTTAAATGACATTTATCATGGCAAACCTCCACCGGTGGCTCTTCATTTTAATAGACCTGAATATTCAGGTAATTCTGATATTAATTTTACTGCCCTCCGTTCTTGCGTTGGGGATGACCGAACTCGCTTTACCTTGGAGAATCATCTCATTTTTCAAATGGGTTGTCTATCTCCCAATGGCCTAAATGTCCAGCATCATTTTGCATGAATTATAGTGGCTCTTCTTTATTTCTTCCGTTGTTTGATTTTGCGATCTATCGTTTTATAGTTTTTATTTGTTTCGTTTCGTATCCTTTTGTGTCTTTTTAATTGCCGCTATCTTATACGTCATTTCCATGTACGTTACTAGACCAGCGTTCTTCTCTTTTGTTCCACGGATATAGCTACTTAGATCAGGTCTGGTTTTAGCAGTTTTGTAAATTCATTTTGCGTTTCGTTGATTATTTACTTTCTTGTTTCGATATTTCTTTCTGGTTTTGCAATTTTCTTGCGTTATTATTATTATTTTTTCGCTTATCACTTGTGTTGTTTACTTTTTCATCTGCCTGTATTGCTCTTTTTTGTATATGTTTCTCATCATCGTATGTGTTTGTAGTATATTTCTTTGACCTGTATCTAATTATTGTCCTTGTCACCTGTTTGTAACTGTGACTGACGATGGGTGAAATCATAAACGTCCCGTGTTTCCTGTGTACCGTTAACTTGTAAAACTGATTTCATACCATTTTATTTTTTTACTTTATATATTTGTTTCCTTACCTCCTCATTTATTGTTATATACTATGCAAATGCGAACAAAATGTATCGAACATCGTAACACTAAGATCTGACTTCATAGTAACAGTTCGCCGAAGTGGAAGATAGGTAAATGGTGTTAGCGGAAGACATAGCAAACCTTATCTGACGCTAGCCAATGCAATGCATCATCCGCAAGAACTGAAGCCGCATCCTAATAAAAACTGCCCAAGGCAGAAGTGGAAAGAAGCAAACTCTAATCGCTTCTCCATTGATTGTCCAGGTTAAGCAATTAACGCACCCAATTGGCTGGACTAAAAGCAATTAGATTTAAAAAGTAATCCATCTGCATACAAAAATTATACATCGTAATAGCAATTGAACGATGATCGTCAGTGCCCAATGATATAACTGTGATCTTTCATTCTATACAAGAACTTGTTTTTATATCACTTTATTAATTTGATATTGAAATGAGCCATAATAAATTTCCATACCCGCCAATCATCTACGGAATGCAAGTAAGAAACTCACAATCTATAAGGATAGCTTTGTAAACTGTTTCCATGTGTCCTTGCACCACAGACGGCTCTAGGGATTTTTCGATGTGGTGGGAGTCTCGTGATAGCCCTCTCCCCCTTTTCCACTGCAGTAGTGTATGTACTCTTACAAGACTCAACTGATGAGTTGGATCTGGCTGTAATTTCCGCAAGTGTAGAATTTTACAAAAATATAATACATGTATGTTTTAAAATATTATTGCATTTTTTCTTCTTCATTCGTGTAGAATTCTAGATAGTTGCTTAAAGCGCTGTTTTTGAAAAAGCAGTAATATCGACATTTAGGAAAACGATCAGTTTAATATAAGAAAATAATTATTTCCTGTGAAATTTTGCGCTTCAATATTCGTCTTGTTTAAAAATTTTTAATGGTTTTTTTTTTTTTTTAAATGCGTTCCGACACTTCCCCCAAGTCGGTGTCCGGTTCGGCCGCACTGTTTGCGTTGCCCATGAGCCGGCACTGCTCTGCACTACACAGTAAGGTCATGTGATCTAACAGGCTCTCCGGCCACGAATATTTTGAGTAGTCCCATTTACACGTTAGAGATTGGGCTAGTTTCTGTCACCCTCTATTATAGTTTTATGATATTTGTACGGCAATTGTGTAAGTTGAAATCGATACACAACGTCATAAAATCGTTCAGCTAAGATGGCTGGGTTAAGATGTGCGAGAGAACAATAAAAGCGTGAGGCTGAGTATGAGAAGGTGAGGGAGAGATGAAGACTGTGTAAAGAGGAAGTGAAAAGTTCCATCTAATGAAAGCCCTGAAACAAAAGATGGATTGGAAAAAAAAATTATAAATGGATGTATGAGAATGAGAAACGCCCATTCAGAAATGAAAGAAAAGATTGCGCGTGCAAAATGAAAAAATAAAAAACCCTCAACACGGAGGAAAGAGAAGGCTATAAGGAGATAAAAGAAGA
Source organism: Oreohelix idahoensis (assembly GCA_024509875.1). Classification (NCBI taxonomy): domain Eukaryota; kingdom Metazoa; phylum Mollusca; class Gastropoda; order Stylommatophora; family Oreohelicidae; genus Oreohelix; species Oreohelix idahoensis. The sequence continues at coordinate 31,080 of JAMPIV010007360.1, read as the reverse complement.
AGCCCAAGAGGAAAAAAGCAGAATAAGGAGAACAAGCAAATGAGGAGTTCATTGCCGAAAAATTGTCAATTTTAAAACATCAAATAAAGGCTTAGTTACCTACTTTCATAATTCATTCATTCATAACTCTCCACTTCCAAAGGAGTATAGGCCTTCAACAAACACATGCCAAGTCCTCCTGTCACGTGCCATCATCTCAAGTTCTTTCCACGTTCTCCTCATCATTTTCATCTCTGTTTCCAGCTCTCTTCTCAATGTGCTTCTTGGTCTACCTCTGCCTCTCTTGCCCTCGGGGTTCCAGAAAAAGGACTGCCTTGTAATGCTATCAACAGGTTTCCTCAGTGTGTGTCCTATCCATCGCCATCGTCTTTTCTCATCTCTTGTTCCACTGGCACTTGTCTGGTTCTTGTAATCAGTTCCACGTCGGTAACCTTGTCATATCATTTTAATCCCTCTATTCTACGCAAGCACCCATTTATGAAAGTCTGTAGCTTTTTGGTAGTTGTCTTTGTTGTTCTCCATGTCTCAGAGCCATTCAATAGGACTGACTTCACATTTGAGTTGAAGATTCTTATTTTCGTGTTGGATCCGATTTCTCTTGATCTCCATATATTTCCCAATGCAATGAAAGCTCCTCTCGTTTTTTGTATTCTTAGTTTGATATCACTGTCTGTCCCTCCATCTTTGTCTATATTACTGCCAAGATATGTGTACGATTCTACATCTAGCAGTGGTGTTTCTTCAAGTTCAACCCTGTTATCATTACCTGCATTTATTCTCAATCTTTGTCTTTTCCCTGTGTATTTTCAGACCCAATGGCTGTGACCTCTCATCGAGTGTTTTCAATTTGTCCTGCATCTGATTACGGTTATGGGATAGAAGAGCTAAGTCATCAGCAAAATCCAGATCATCCAACTGCTTAGTCAGAGTCCACTGGATTCCATTTCTGTTTTATGTTGTCGATGTTCTCGTAACCCAGTCTATTGCTAGTAAGAAAGGAAATGGAGGCAAGAGGCATCCCTGTCGTACTCCTGTTCTTATCCCAAACGGTTCTGTAAGCTGTCCTTCATAAAGAACTCTGCATGTCATATGTTTTCTTTATTAAATTAATGATCTTCAGGGGAACTCCATAATGCCTCATCAATTTCCAAAGTGATTCTCTGTCTACACTGTCAAATGCCTTTTCGTAGTCCACAAATCCGAAGTATAGTGGCGAATTCCATTCCAGACTTTGTTCAACTATTATTCTCAAAGTGGCTATCTGGTCTGTACAGGATCTGTTTTGTCGAAAACCTGCTTGTTCATCTCTCAGTTTCTTGTCTATGGACTCTTTTAATCTTTCAAGGATAATCCTGTTTAATACTTTTCCTGGCACTGAAAGTAACATTATTCCTCTATAATTTGTGCACTCTTGTAAATTTCCCTTCTTAGGCAACTTAACCAGATATCATTCCTTCCACTCTGCTGGTATCTCTTCCTTTTCTCAGACTTTACCAAGTAATTTATATAACATCCCTGTAGCCGTGTCGATATCTGCTTTGATGGCCTCTGCTGGAATGCCATCAGGTCCAGACGCTTTTCCATCTCTTAGAAGCTTTATGTCTTTCTTTATTTCTTCCTTCGTTGGTCTTTCACCGTTAATTTGTAGCTCTTCATCTGCTGGCTGGATGTCCGGGGGGGGGGGGGGGGGGGGGGTGTTTGTAGAGCTGGTCTATTGAGAAGGTCCTCAAAATATTCTGTCCACCTCTTCCTTTGCTCTTGTATATTGCTGAGCAGTTTTCCATTCTTGTCTTTTAGGAAGCAACTTGTTTGCTTGTATTTCCCCGTTAGCTTATTTGTGCTTTTATACAGTTCTCTCATATTCCCTTTGGCTGCAGCATCTTCTGCCTCTCTTGCCAACTCCTCAATATACTTCCTCTTGTCTCTTTTGATACTTCTTTGTTTGCTTCTGTGTACACTTCTTGAGCCTTGGCTTTGGAACTTCTGGGTTTGCTTGGGTTTAAATCTGCTTTCTAGTTTTTTCTGTCTTTTACTTATTGATGGTTTCTGTTGTTATCCATGCTTTTTGTTGTCGTTCCCTCTTCCCCAGTATTTCTTCACATGTCTCATTACATATAATTTTGATTTGCTGCCAATAGTCTTCTGTATTCTCTACATCTTCCAGCTGTTGGAGCACTTGGAATTTGTTGGATATTGTGACCGCAAATTTGTCTTTTGTTGCTTGATTTCTTAGATGTTCTACATTAAATTGTTGTCTATAATTTTGCATTGTTGCATATCTCTTGAGTTTCATTTTTACTTTGGCTATCAGAAGGTGGTGATCTGATGCCACATATGCTCCTCTATATACCTTTACATCCTGCAATGATGATCTAAACTTCTTGTTTAAGCATATGTGATCAATCTGATTTTCTGTTTTATGGTCTGGCGATATCCATGTTGCCTTGTGTATTCTCTTATGTGGAAACATGCTTCCTGCTATAGCCAGTTTATTTGAAGCACAGAAGTTTGAGAATAGTTCCCCATTTTCATTCATTATTCCTAGCCCCTGTTTTCCCATGACTTCTTCAAAGCCGGTGTTGACTGTCCCTATCTTTGCATTCATGTCACCCATCAAAATTGTGATGTCTCTTCTTTTTACTTTATCCATAATTTCCTGTAGTCTAGTATAAAATGCTTCTTTCACAGACTCTTCTTTATCATTAGTTGGTGTATAACATTGGATGACATTTACATTTATTTTCTTTTTAGCTGTTTTAAAGTAGCTGTTATTATTCTGGGTCCAACGGCTTCCCATTCAATGAGTGCTTTCTGTGCTTCTTTAGATAACATAAGAGCTACCTCTTCACTGTGGTGTGAACTTTCGTCTTCATGTCCTGAGGACAGCACCAATTCACCTGTGATGAGTTTCTTCTTATCTACCCCCTTCCACTTTGTTTCGCACATTCCCAGAACCTCGATTTTATATTCCCTCATTTCTGCTGCCACTTGTGCCACTTTCCCTTGTTCGTTTAATGTCCGAGCATTCCAGGTGCCAAATCTGGAAGTTCTCCTAGAAGAAAGAAGGTTAGTCAGTAACACAGACTCCTTTCGGCTTTCTCTGTGTTGCATCATACGCCTCCTTGCGAGAAGACCTTTCCCTGTCTTGGAAGGCTGTGTTTTATTTTCCTTAATTGACTTGTCCATGTTTGTTGAAGTTTTTTGTGGTTTAAATTTTTTACAGGATGGGGTAACCAGTCCCATGCCCAACCCTCCTTAGTCGCTTTCTACGGCATGCATGGCAGGGAACAGTGTTACTATTCTTTGCTCCCCTTTCGGGCCCCGGTAACTGTTACGGTATATGTTATTAACGCCGTCTGCTAAAGGTTAGCAGACGTGCAATTGTAAAGGTTAAGACATTTAATATATTGCGATAGATGTTTCAATTATTGAACGCTCCATACACGATCGATTATGACGTGTCTAGCGTTGTTTGGGTCACAGTCGGTAACTAGGAGACGCTACCCTTTGTTACTTTGACCGTCAAGCTGAATAGCTGCGTTTTTCTAGCCTTCCAAATTAATGGCATGATATAGCCATTTATATGTGTATTTATGCAGGACCAGGGTCAGTCCTAGAACTCTACGAGAGAGGAAACTTATGGAGGTTAGTGATTAACTAAATCCTTGGAAGGAGAAAGATAATCGTCTACTTTATACGAAGTAATTAGACTCACAGTCTCACTGTCGGCAGGTAGCCATTCTATCTGCGCGTGCATATAGCTGTGATGTTCTGACGACAATTACTGCATTGTATCCTTAAACGGACATTGACACGTAAAACAGCAGTCTACGCTATTGATTGATTGATGCATGTACCTCATGTGTGAATTGAACTGTTTATGTATGTGTGTAATCCATATTAAATTGTGAAGGACTCGAACCGGAGGCATTATTCGTTGAATCACGTTACACCATTCAACCTTATGAATTACGTATTTTATTTCAAGTTGCTGAGTTAATAAGATGAACAGTTGTTTACATCTTGATGCCAAGTTCAGGCATTACGACAAACCGAAGGTGAGGTTCACCCCATTCGCGTAAGAACATTAGCACGATCAGAATTCAGGCAACACAACCAGTAACCCCACACGAAAGTCCTTCAACAAAACTGGCGGCCGATTGCGGGGATCGACAGAAGAGAAAAAAATTTTTTCTGTGTTCCACACGCCTCCACGATATTTACGTTTGAATGAAAATCACATGACCATTACGAAGCTGACGTGACGCACGTGATCATGAATAGCAACATGACGTCACTGTTGCATTGTCGCCGTGAAGAAGACATCTTTTCAACGCCTTTCTAGTTCGCTTCAAATTTATCAAGATGCACAAGATGGACTACCGTTGCCTGCCCATCAGGAGCAGACAGTCAAAGGCACAGGCCTAGCCGTCGACGGCAACGAGCATCAAGTGAAGCAGCAAATAAAGATAAGTTTAGCTCAATAACTATTGTCGTTAACGTGACAGTGCTAACTGAGTCCATGCCTTCTGCCTACATAGGCATGTTTTTACCTATGTTTAATGTACTTTTTGTTGTTTTAAGGTGTTGTTAACTAGTGGGCGGTAGGGAGGATGAACCGAAATTAGATTCTGTGGCTCTCACGATGCCTGAATTGATTTCGGTCGTTTCTTAGGGCAGTTAAACGATCGCACTTTTTGGGAGCTCCATCGAAGATTCTGCCGAATGGACTGCCTGTCCAAATCTGCTGTCGTTTGACGATTGTGTTAGCTGTACCGTTCCGTAGATAACTGGTGTATTTTATTTGTACTAAGTTCACATTTCTATTCAGTTTTGTATCATGTTCGTTAACTATTTCGTCCAGTCTACTCTTACTATCATTTATTTGATGATTGTTAAATGTTCGTCCGTTATGAGTCCTGTGATATCATCATTTTTTGCAGTCATTTTTTTTTTGTGTACTTTGCATATTCAGTTGACCTCGGGTCAATCTTTGACCCTTCGTTTTCCGTGTGACACTTCCGCTTGTTTTATTTAGTTCATAAATTCATTTTTAATTGTGAAAATGTCTTGTTTGCGTCTTGACATTGTTTGTACCCTTTAGTTGCATCATTGTTTTGTTTGTACTCATGATATATATTAAATACTACATTAATAATATGACATTATATTCAATAATACACTTGTAATTTAATTTAATTAATTTTTTTTCTGACATTTAAGGTTAATATGGGACATTGCATAATTATGCAGTGATAGTCCAAGAAATTAGCACTACAATTTATAAGAGATGCCTAGGGCATAATAATAATAATATAATATATATATATATTGACCAAATAAAATAATCTTATAGTCTACCTTTGAGGTGACAGACCCATTGTATATTATTTAATATACTTTTCTGGTACTAAGAGAGTGACTTAGTACATTGAACAATATAATTACTAGGAATCATACCCAACATTATTGGATATTAAGATTAATTGTGTGATGTAATTACATTATAGTTAACAGATATCATAACTATTTATGATATAGTTAGTACTTAGATACAATATTGTTACAAAATTTGTCTATTAGTTGAACTTAGACATAAGAGTTCAGTACTATTGTGATTATTTATATTGAATATTCCTAAGTTGAGTAAGTATAATAATTACTCTGAAGCTATTATTGACTATTTTAATCAGTAATTATCAATAATTACTTACAGATAAAAGTCAAAATGCTTACTATAGACCATTTCGTTAAAATTGGTAAAGAATATGGTTATAAATCCCAAGAACTTCGTCAGTTTGCTGAGGCAGAACTGGAAAAACATAAAGCAGAAATGGAGGAACAAAAGGCTGCATTAAAGAAAGAGGAAGCAGAACGTGAGATGAAGCAAATTGCCAAGGAAAATAGATTAAGAGAAATTGCTCAACAGGAAGAAGAGAATAAATTGAAACGAGAGGAAATTATTTTACAACAAGAAATGGAATTGGCGCATATTAAATTGGAGACAGCAAGATTACAAGCACAAAGTGCTGATGCAAACCAGAATAATAACGCACAAAATGGATCGTCATCCAGCCAAACTAAACATTTCTACAACTTTAAATTACCCACTTTCAACTTAAACGTGGACGACCTTTCATCGTTCCTGTCACGTTTTGAACAGACTTGCAAAACAAATCATTTGCCTGAAGAGTCATGGGTACTCAAGTTAAATGAATTCTTGGTTGGAGAACCATTGACGGCTTCTCAAAATGCTGACCCATCAATAGCAAATAACTACGGTGCTATTAAGTCCTTGCTTTTACGAAGGTTTCACCTGGACGAGAAACACTGTAGGTTGAAATTTAAGGGAATTTTACCTGAATCTCCAAAAGATTTTGCAGGATTCATTGCGAACATACGCAATACATTTAATAGATGGGTTGAACTGGCAGAAGTCAACAAATCGTACGACAAATTAGTTGATTTACTACTACGGGATAAGGTATTATCTTCGGTTAGCCAGCCATTTTTTGCATATTTGCAGGAGCGTAAACCAGGTACTATGGACGAGTTAGAAAAAATTTCTTTAAACTACTGTTCGGCACATCCGAATGCAACCATTTCTAACTCCTCATTAAGAGAACCTCTACCTGTGGCGTCTAATATGGCCTACAATCATAATAACAAACAAAGACATCACAGTGTAGACAGAAGTAGGTTCCAAAGAAATCACAATGTTAACTTTCAGAAGGAACATAATAATGATTTCAACAATAAAAATGAGTTCAACAGAGGTAGATCACGAGATAGAAATTATTCACCTCAAACAAACTACCACAATGGTCAACATAACACTAATTATAATCGATCACATACCCCGAAAAATAACAATAACTGGAATGGTAATAATCATGGCTCGAGACATCGAGATAATAGTTACTATAGAGGACGACGAGATAATTCTAACAATTATACTCGGAAACGATCTCATTCTCGGGGATCATCTCATTACAACCATAATACAGGGGCGGCAGTTACAAATAATACTACCCCTATAGCTCAGGTCCCACTTGACAATAATACAACACAGTCTTCTGCTGCATGTTTTGCTATTAATTATAATGTGGCAAATAGTTGCCAACAATGCAATCTTATTTTTCAGAAGGCGAAAGAAACAGTGCTTAACTGCGGACATATTACACCAGAGGTAGGTCTTGCAGTCAACGATGGAACAGGCTTACTAATTTTTAACAGGGGAATCGTTAATGGATCCGTCGTCTCAGTGCTGAGAGATTCAGGATCCACGACGATTGGTGTACGTCAGTCGCTGGTACATCCTAGCTGTGCGACAGGAGAATACGTCCGCTGCATGACATTTGGTGGAACTATTGAGTTTTACCCCACAGCTATTGTTCATATTAGAACACCCTTTTTCACAGGGAATGTAAAAGTATGTATGCTAAAAAAGCCTATTGCTGATCTGATGGTTGGTCGTATACACGGCAGTAAAGATTGTACTCCAGATGAGATCATAAAATGGGAGAAACATAACCTATGCACTGGAAACGCCGTGACGACTAGAGCGCAGACTCAACTCATGGAGAAAGTTGGTGATAATAAAATGGATGTAGACAACCAAGAGGAATTTGTAGTCAATTCACCTATTGACAGGGAAACATTTGCAACCAAACAAAAAGAGGATAAATCTTTAAAAAAATTTTTTAAGCTGGTTGATAAAGTTGACAATCTATCCTCAGGTAATAATAACAAACATTGGTTTGTTATTAAAAATGACCTATTGATTAGATGTTTTAATGACAAATCACAAATGAAACAACAAGTTATGGTCCCGTATACTTTTAGACGGTACATTCTTCAACATGCGCATGACTCACAGTGTGCTGGACATATGGAATATACTCGAACACGATCTCGAGTACTGTCTTCATTCTTTTGGCCAGGAGTGTCAAGAGATATTTCGCAGTATGTACGTTCCTGTACTACATGCCAAGAAGTGAAAGCACGTGGAGCTTTTCACACGGCGCCTATTCAGGCTTGCGATATCTCAGTAAGACCGTTTGACAAGATGGCCATAGATATTATTGGTCCATTGCTACCATCGGCCAGAGGACATAGATTCGTCCTTACGTGCATTGATTTGTGCACACGATGGCCAGAAGCTATCCCATTAAAGACCACCACTACCACAGATGTAGCTGATGCACTACATCTCATCTTTTCTAGAATAGGGTTTCCTAGAAAACTTTTATCAGACCATGGGTCACAGTTCATATCTGACACCATGAAGGAAGTCATGAAAACCTGGAACATTGATAGGAATTTAAGTAGTATTTATCATCCTATGAGTAATGGTGCAGTTGAAAGACTTAACCGTACACTTAAACAACTACTACATAAGGTTACTGTTAAGCACCCTCATGACTGGGACAGAGCACTCCCAGCTGTTCTATTTGCTTATCGGGAGGTACCGCATGAACAAACTGGCTTCTCTCCCTTTGAATTAGTTTTTGGTGCTCCCCCAAGAGGTCCTATGGGACTAATAAAAGACTTATTAATTGACGCGGAGATGACTCAGGACACTCAGTTATCTTACGAGTATGTGATTAATCTTCGGAAGAACATTATTGAGTCTTGCCAGTTGGCAACAGCGGCTGCAAAAGCTAAGGCTCGATCTCTACAAAATAGGTCTCGACGATTACGCCAATTATTCCCAGGCGATGAGGCTTATGTGTTACTTCCTCACAACAACAATAAATTATTGATATCTTGGAATGGTCCTTACAAAGTCATTGATAAAATTTCCGACGTTGATTACGTCTTAGATATCAAGGGACACAAAAAGATATTTCATATTAACATGCTCAAGCAATTTCATACACGTCCTGAACACTTACAGTCAATTTTCCATGAACTAGATGACAACAGAGTATCTACTTGTTATTATTCCAACTTATCCGTCATCCAGGAAGAAGAATCTTCTTTTCCTGAGGTACAGTTACCGTTACCGGTACCAGTAGTTCAACCTACTGAATCTTGGCGGGATGTAACCATCTCTTCAACGGTTACACCGCAACAGCGTCTACAGATTGCTAATCTCTTACAATCTTATCCAGATGTGTTGACCGACGTCCCGGGTCGCACATCGGCTATCAGTCATGACATTACTCTCAATGACGATACACCTATTCGTGTACATCCCTATTCTGTTCCTTTACATTTCCTTGCTAAAACTACTAAGGAACTTGAACAGATGTTGTCTCTGGGAATCATTGAGACTAGTAATTCGCCATTCTCTTCTCCATTAGTGATTGTCCGGAAGAAGGACAATAACATCAGACTATGTGTTGACTATAGAAAATTAAATGCTAAGACTATAGTTGACAGCGAACCACATCCACTTATCGACGACTTACTGCCACGTCTATCCAACGCAACTATATTTAGTAAGATAGACTTAACTAAAGGTTATTGGCAGATACCACTGACCGAAAAGGCTAAGTACTACACCGCATTTTCCACTCCACAAGGTCTATACCAGTGAAATGTGATGCCTTTTGGGCTTGTTAATGCGCCAGCTACCTTCATTCGCCTGATGCGACAAATTTTATCAGGTAGATTAGACGTTATTACGTATATTGACGACATATGCTTGTTTAGTTCGTCGTTTGAGGAACATGTTTCGGGACTTAGATATGTTTTCGACACTCTAAGGAATTATCATCTAACTGCTAAACCTACAAAGGTGCAGATCGCGTGTAATGAGATAACCTTTTTGGGACATATCATTGGAGCGGGATATATCCAAACGTTACCTAGTACGGTCTCCAAAATTCTAAACATAGCAGTTCCTCAGACGAAGAAACAGGTCAGGAGTTTGTTAGGACTTGTTCAATATTACAGTAGATTCATACCAAACTTGTCATCCATCACGGCTGTATTGTCTTCATTGTTAAAAAAAGACATGCCGGTGAAGGTGACATGGACTGGTATATGCAATGAAACTTTCAACAAAATTATAAATTTGTTTTCGCATGAACCAATTTTAAGACTTCCCGATGCTTCCAAAAGATTTTTCTTACGAACAGATGCTAGTAACTACGGCATCGGTGCATGCCTGCTCCAGAACCATGATGGCGTTCTACATCCTACATTATATATTTCAAGAAAGCTAAAGCCGGCAGAAACAAAGTATTCCACAGTGGACAAGGAACTTTTGTCAGTTATATGGGCAATCACAAAACTGGAAAAGTTCTTGCTTGGTGCTCCATTCACCATTCAGACTGACCAGCGTGCTGTAGCATCTTTGCGTAGATCAAACCACAAAAGCCCAAAACTCGCCAGATACGCGATCATCCTGCAGCCATTTGAATTCTCCATTGAACATATTCCTGGCACTGAAAACATTGTGGCGGATGCGTTGTCACGTAATCCTATTGACGACGAATAATCAACATTGACATTCCTAAACTACGTCAATCATCACTACATTGGATAGAACGAAGTATCAACTATAAGGGAACTAACCTTGACTTCAATTTAATAATTATAAACACTATATGCATCACAGAATTGAACTAAAGACAATCAAGGTATACATATTGACATTGAAACTTCGTCTAACGTCCATACACAATATATGAATATTCGTTCAACAATCATGGAACAATATCTGACGACAAGTCGAACTTATTATCCTATGTGCACTTAATTCTTGGATCCTAGGATAATTGACATTTCTGTCCGACGTAAATGCTTCAACACTTTGTCTAAAAGAATTCATCAGGATCAGGACTACGGATGGATCATCATATCCTATACTAATTAATTAGTTAACTTAACTTCTTAATTGAATTAATATCAATAAAATGAAATGTGAGAAAAAAATGAAATGAAAAAAACAAAAAAGAGAACGAAATATAAAAAGAAGAAATTATGAAAAGAGAAAATAAATCTCACACAAGTATTAGATTAATATTTTTTTTTTAATGTACCTATACGTTATTTAGTTAGTTAAATTAGATAGTTATTATTCACTAACACTTAACACACACAATTAAGTTAAACTTATATTCGAATTTCTTTCTATTTCTTCTCACTTATTTGTCTTTTCTTCTCTCATAACATCGTGTTACATTAGAATCTTAATAATTTAACTCTTAGTTTAATTAATTAATTTAATTTTAATTAGTCAAATTAATTCCTATATGACATACTAATACGACAGACCTTACTTTAATTTAATTCTATCATTCACTATTGACATTACACATTTTATTTAGTTGATATAATAATATGCATAATATTGATATATAATATGATTAATGTTAGATGACTATGACAAATAGTTAGTTGACATGACCGCGACACGGTTCTACTCAGAACATCGTCCGCCATATGTCACAATTGTGTTAAATTTTTTGAAAAATTGTTAAGTCGGATAGATCTTGAAAAAAAAAATCTATCGATTTTTTTTTCCCCGGTGTACAGGGAATTGTTACGGTATATGTTATTAACGCCGTCTGCTAAAGGTTAGCAGACGTGCAATTGTAAAGGTTAAGACATTTAATATATTGCGATAGATGTTTCAATTATTGAACGCTCCATACACGATCGATTATGACGTGTCTAGCGTTGTTTGGGTCACAGTCGGTAACTAGGAGACGCTACCCTTTGTTACTTAACCGTCAAGCTGAATAGCTGCGTTTTTTCTAGCCTTCCAAATTAATGGCATGATATAGCCATTTATATGTGTATTTATGCAGGACCAGGGTCAGTCCTAGAACTCTACGAGAGAGGAAACTTATGGAGGTTAGTGATTAACTAAATCCTTGGAAGGAGAAAGATAATCGTCTACTTTATACGAAGTAATTAGACTCACAGTCTCACTGTCGGCAGGTAGCCATTCTATCTGCGCGTGCATATAGCTGTGATGTTCTGACGACAATTACTGCATTGTATCCTTAAACGGACATTGACACGTAAAACAGCAGTCTACGCTATTGATTGATTGATGCATGTACCTCATGTGTGAATTGAACTGTTTATGTATGTGTGTAATCCATATTAAATTGTGAAGGACTCGAACCGGAGGCATTATTCGTTGAATCACGTTACACCATTCAACCTTATGAATTACGTATTTTATGTCAAGTTGCTGAGTTAATAAGATGAACAGTTGTTTACATCTTGATGCCAAGTTCAGGCATTACGACAAACCGAAGGTGAGGTTCACCCCATTCGCTAAGAACATTAGCACGATCAGAATTCAGGCAACACAACCAGTAACCCCACACGAAAGTCCTTCAACAGTAACACACGGGTGTTACCTACTTTGTCCCATTATTAACTTCAGCAACCCCCGCTTAGCGCTGTTCTTTCTTAAAAAATCGACCGTTAACTGAAAATGCGCTAAACGAAAATGAATTTCCCATAAGAAGTAATAGAAATCAAATGAATTCGTTACCGAGGTCATTAAAGATGTAGTAAATTAAGTAAAAAGTGACTTAAAAAACAAAAACTACAGAGTTAAGAACATTTATTAACTACCTATAATTATAAAAAATATCAAAGGAAACATTATGAATGAACTGTACGATAATGGCTACATTTGTTACGGCGGAGCTGTCATCATCATCAGACGACTGGTTGGTTAACAGAAGGTTTTGTAGGTGTTGAACAAGTTTTTCTGGCTCCAGATGTCGAAGGCACGGTTACTTGGTTAATGGGGGCAGAAGACATTGCAGGAGAATAAAAAAAAAAAAAAATCCAGCTTGCTTTGTTTTGTCACCTTTTTTTTCTCTTCAAGGAGCACATTGTAGCAATTAAGATCTTGTTTTATGTTATGGATTACCGCAGAACTGCAATCCATTTTGGGGTCATGCTTCATTTTGCGAATAATAACAATGATTCTTGGCTATCACACCACCCTGAATGAACTTGATGAGCATTTGCAAGTTATATTCCTGCCTCTTATGGAAGTTAGCGCACAGTGTAAGTGTTACGGTGTTATTTTAAATGACGGCGTCTGCTGGGGTTTACCCATGCGCAACGTTTAGGGGTCATTAATATTTATAGAATATGTCGATATTTCACAGGTAACGTGAAGGTATGCATGCTGAAAAAGCCAATAGCAGACCTTATGGTGGGTCGCATACACGGCAGCAAGGATTGTTCACCAGAAGATATTATTGAATGGGAGAGACACAATCTATGCACTGGAAACGCCGTGACAACTAGAGCTCAGACTATGCTCATGGAGAGTGTCAATGATAATAAGATGGATGCAGAAAAACAGGAGGATATTGAGGTCAATTCACCTATTGACAGGGAATCATTTGCTAACAAACAAAAAAATGACAAATCTCTAAATAAATTTTTTAACCTAGTTAATAAGGTTGATAATTTAACTTCAGGTAATAAGAACAAACATTGGTTTATTATGAAAAATGATATACTAATTAGAAGTTTTAGTGATAAATCACTGTTAAAACAACAAGTGATGGTACCGGCTGCTTTTAGACGGTACATTCTTCAACACGCGCATGACTCGCAGTGTGCAGGACATATGGGATATACTCGAACACGATCTCGAGTATTATCTTCATTCTTTTGGCCAGGAGTGTCACGTGATATTTCGCAGTATGTACGTTCTTGTACTACGTGCCAGGAAGTGAAAGCACGTGGGGCTTTTCACACGGCGCCTATTCAGGCTTGCGATATCTCAGTACGACCTTTTGACAAGATGGCCATAGATATAATTGGTCCACTTCTACCATCTGCGAGAGGACATAGATTTGTTCTCACGTGCATTGATTTATGCACACGATGGCCAGAAGCCATTCCATTGAAGACAACCACTACCACAGATGTAGCTGATGCATTACATCTAATTTTCTCTAGAATAGGGTTTCCTAGAAAATTATTATCTGATCATGGGTCGCAGTTTATATCCGATACCATGAAGGAGGTAATGAAAACCTGGAACATTGATAGGAATTTGAGTAGTATTTATCATCCCATGAGTAACGGTGCAGTTGAAAGACTTAACCGTACGCTTAAGCAACTTTTACATAAGGTTACTGTTAAACACCCTCAGGACTGGGACAGAGCACTCCCAGCTGTCCTATTTGCTTATCGGGAGGTACCGCATGAACAAACTGGCTTCTCTCCCTTTGAGTTAGTTTTTGGTGCCCCTCCGAGAGGTCCTATGGGACTGATAAAAGATTTATTAATTGATGCAGAGATGACTCAGGACACTCAGTCATCTTATGAGTATGTGATTAATCTTCGAAATAATATTATTGAGTCTTGCCAATTGGCAACAGCTTCTTCTGAAGCTGCAAAAGCTAAGGCTCGATCTATACAAAACCGATCTAGACGATTACGTCAATTATTCCCAGGCGATGAGGCTTATGTATTACTCCCTCACAATAACAATAAGTTATTGATCTCATGGACTGGTCCTTATAAGGTTACTGATAAAATTTCAGACGTTGATTACGTCTTAGATATCAAGGGGCACAGAAAGATATTCCATATTAATATGCTCAAGCAATTTCATACACGTCCTATACACTTACAGTCAATTTTTCATGAATTAGATGACAATACTGTATCCACTTGTCATTATTCTAATCTATCTGTTATACAGGAGGAAGAATCTTCTTTTCCTGAAGAGCAGATGCCTTTACCTGTACTTACTGTCCAATCTACTGAATCTTGGCGTGATGTGACCATTTCTTCTACGGTTACACCGCAACAGCATCAACGCGTTGCTGATCTTCTACAATCTTTCCCAGATGTGTTAACTGATGTACCGGGTTGCACATCTATAATTAGTCACGATATTATTCTGAACGATGATACACCAATTCGTGTTCATCCTTATTCTGTACCTCTACATTTTCTGAGTAAGACATCTCAGGAACTCGAACAGATGATATCATTAGGTATTATTGAGACTAGTACATCTCCATTTTCTTCCCCTTTAGTCATTGTCCGGAAAAAGGACAACAACATACGTTTATGTGTTGACTATAGGAAACTTAATGCGCAGACAGTACCGGATAGCGAACCACATCCTATCCTTGACGATTTACTTCCTCGTCTATCCAATGCTACACTTTTCACTAAAATTGACTTAACTAAAGGTTATTGGCAGATTCCACTAACCGAAAGAGCCAAATACTACACAGCATTCTCAACTCCACAAGGTCTTTACCAGTGTAACGTGATGCCTTTTGGGCTAATGAATGCTCCAGCTACCTTTATTCGCATGATGCGAAACATTTTAGCAGGTAGATCAGATATAATTACCTATATTGACGACATATGTTTGTTTAGTTCATCATTTGAGGAACATTTTTTGGGTCTTGAATCAGTTTTGGAAATATTGCGGGATAACAATTTAACCGCTAAACCAACTAAAATTCAAATAGCATGTAATGAGATAACATTCCTGGGGCACATTATTGGATCGGGACGTATCCAAACAATTCCCAGTACAGTTTCTAAAATATTAAATTTATCTGTTCCTCAAACGAAGAAACAGGTTAGGAGTCTGTTAGGTTTAATCCAATACTATAGCAGATTTGTACCTCACCTATCATCCATCACGGCTGTCCTGTCTTCGTTACTAAAGAAGAACATGCCTTTAAGGATAAATTGGACCGACGAATGTGACAAAACTTTTCGCGCTATCTTAAAAATATTTTCATGCCCACCTGTTTTAAGATTACCAGATGCTTCTAAAAAGTTTGTTCTACGTACAGATGCGAGTAATTACGGACTCGGGGCATGTCTACTGCAATATCATGATGATGTCCTTCACCCTGTAATGTATATCTCACGCAAACTGAAACCTCCGGAGACGAAATATTCCACTGTGGACCGAGAATTGCTCTCCGTAATCTGGGCAATTACCAAGTTGGAAAAGTTTTTGCTGGGATCTCCATTCCTGATCCAGACTGATCAGAAATCAGTGGCAGCATTACGTCGCTCAAACCATAAAAGTGCTAAACTTGCACGATTTGCTATTACGTTGCAACCCTACGAGTTCGAGATACAGTCGATACCTGGAACTGAAAACGTCATAGCCGACACGTTGTCCAGACATCCTACGGATTCTGAATGAATATTACAATTTCAAGAAAATTTTCTGACTAGTCAAGCATTACATTTGCAATAAACGTTATTGATATCAAGTCAGAATATACAACAATTCAGTTGGACTTCCTACCTAAATAAGGACATTTCGAAATAAACTATTGTGATCAAAAATATCAAGTTTTACGGATCGTTTGAAAATTTGAACTTCAATTCCACTTTGAGTATCACTCATTTCGATTGAAAACTGTTAAAAAGGAACAATCTCTGATGAAGAAGGGACAGATACGCTGATGACTTAGTCAATTTACTTTCAAAAGTTTAATAAAGGAACTAACGATGAATGGATAATCAAATCATAATTTGATAATATGAACCTTGTGTCTTAATGAACTTTCATACAATTCAACAGGAGGTAACTACGATTGGATCTTCATGTCCAATATTATTAAATTTTCTAGTTATTAAATTAATATATAATATATAATAAAGTCAAAGTGTGATGAAATAAAAAAATAAGATATACTAAGAAAAGATGAAACAAAGGAATATCACACCAATTAAACCTTTTAATTAGTGTAATTATTAAGGTAATGGATATTACATTATGACATTTCATATATATATTTAAAATGTATGAATTTTTTTTTCTCTGCTCTTTTCTTCTGATTGCGTTAATTTAATTAGGTATCTATCCTTACACTTCATTTTCACACGCATGCTAATTTAATGTATACTTTAATATTTGGTTTCAATTGTCCGTACTTCTCAATTTTTATTTCTTTTACTCTCTTATACTATTTCTCATTTTCCTCTATTAGATATTAATTAGCTAGTACCATACGTACATATTATAATTAATTATTTTAATTTTAGTTAGTTAGAATAATTTTAATAACACCTCACATTATTAGTTAGTCTATACATACAACAAATTAATTAGTTAATTAGTTAGTGACAGTGACATTTCCTTGTTTAATATAAGGTATATGTATGATATGACGTTGATTTTATTATAATATATTACTGACATGACCGCGACACTGTTCTAGATAGAACATCGTAGGTCATACGTCGGGTTTTGTTAAATTTTTGATAATTTGATTAATATTGTTCAAAAAAAATCTATTTAATAGATTTTTTTTGCCCCCGTCTGACAGGAAATCTGTTACGGTGTTATTTTAAATGACGGCGTTTGCTGGGGTTTACCCATGCGCAACGTTTAGGGGTCATTAATATTTATAGAATATAGCCACGATGTTCATCTGACATATTGTTTTGACACGGACGGATACTTACTGATATTATTTGGAATTCAATTGTTACGCTGAATTGTACATGAAACCTTTGTGAATGTCGATTATCGTTTTTGTATGAATCTCAATACATGTGGACTCAAAGCAGAAGGCTTGATCCTTTATTTACGTTTCGGGTTCGGTTCTACAGCTGTTGGTGTTTACCTTTGTCAGCACGATAACTCTCCCACAAGGGAAATCAAATACTATATACTGTGCAAATCAGAACGTCGAAGGGATGTTCTGATGCCCAGAGCTAACCATTTATAACCAACATTGATACGTCTAAAGAGTGACTTTACTATTCAATAAATAATACCTTAACCAAGGAATCGCAACACAAACCACACCACCACCACCGACCCGTCACAGTAAGATCGAATTTTTAAAGCGTATAACGGGCACATGGCATAAAATAGATAATAAATTAGTAAATAAAAAAAATAAAGGTAATTAACAGGTACTCGTTGGACATAAAGGATGACACTAGACAACAGAAAAGAAAATAAAAGTGATTGGCTTACCGGGAATCCAATCTATGACCAACCGAACAGCGCCATTACCTTGCTGTGACAGTGCATCGTGAAAGGACGCTAAGCCAATTTTGCATCCCATTATTCATAAAATAGTAAAATCGTTATAATGAAAAACGCTAATCGATCAGCGTAAGACCGGGGGATTGCTGTATATAGTCTTGTCTATTCCACACATGACGTTATTAGTTCATTCAGTTTCCTTTGCTCTCCTTACGAAGCATGGAGCCACATGTGCAGCTGGATCCCTTGCAGGAAACCTGCACCACACAGTCACATGCTCTTGCAGCGACAGTTTCTGTGGCATTTAGTTTTACATTATAAGGTTGCCAGCCCAGTACGCAAACTCATATTAGTCGCATTGTAAGACGAGCCAGAGGGTTCAGTAGACATATTCTTTCTTGCGTCATAGGAATAGGGTCTGAAAGTTCATAGAGAAAAGACAAAGAGTATGAGAATAAGTGCCGCAAGTGATTGCCCGACTTCACTTGCAGATGTCCCCGTAAACTTTGCTGATTCGTGCATCTATTTTACTGAAATGTGGACCAAAAAAAAAAAGGCTTTCGTTGCATTGAGAAATTACGCCCAATACAAACGTAAGACTTTTTAACAAAAATGTCAAGGCAATCATATTTTGTGGAAAGGAAAATAGAGAAAAACAAAAACTACAACTAAGAAGTTCAAAGACATTTAAAGCTGTATGACGAGGTCATTAATTTGGAGCTGATGGAAAGAACTAAACCATTGTCACTTTCTCTCCCGCCAGGGACTTTAAAGTACTTTAAACATAGTCTGGGAAACCAGACCGGGGCTCTGATGATAAGCAGTCTTACTCAGTTGACATTGATTATACCCTTGCCAGGCTCACTCGACCATGCTTTCCATCAATACGATGGCCACAGTAGTAATCTAAGGTTAGTTCCTCGCAGTAGATTACGATCAACACCTTCGCTACACTTCTAAAGACAAAACAAGTACTAACAGACTAAGTGTTCTGGAATATCAATCTGTAGAAGTGTAAAGGGTTGTTTGGTGTGTGTATTTATGTGTGAATGTAAGTCTCCACAGACTTACCCTTAATGTGCTATCAACCAATCATGATGCGTGTAAAGTTTCTGCTTCTGGCGTGTTCGTCTTCCATGTTCCGCAGTAATGGTCCAACAAAGGTCAAATTTCGAGTATACAAAAGAGGGTAGACCAAGAAGCACATGGAGAAGAGAGCTGGAAACAGAGGTGAAAATGATGAGGAGAACGTGGAAAGAACTTGAGATGATGGCACGTGACAAGAGGACTTGGCATGTGTTTGTTGAAGGTCTATGCTCCTTTGGGAGTGGAGGGTTATGATGATGATGAAAGGTTTCAGCCTTCGCTTAAGATTACTCTTGGCAGAGATATAAACAGAAGAATGATGCTTCTATTTAAAGGCGGGTGGCTCATAGGATGTTAAAGAATAACAAGCACATCAGTTGAGAGCGTCTAAGCTGTCATGAACTTTTAATATTCTCCCGCCCCTTCTATGCGGTAATATTTGCTCGTGTTTTTTCAACCCCCAGTAGAAGCTGAAACAGCAACTATTAATTGTATAGCTCTCTTAGTTTATGTATTTAACACAATATGAGTCATACGGGTGCAGGCGTATAATTCGCTCAATAGCGATTAATCCAATTACAGCTTTAAAGTTACAGATCAACAGGTTTAATAATCACTTATGAGTTTAACAAGATTTAAAATAAATAAGGGTGCTGATAAAAGGAAGAGATGAAATGGATCATCATCGAATGATATAAACTTGTGGTGAATTTATTGAAAAGATTTGTAAGGTGCCTTGGTTGATCCAATATGATACTTAACTCACAGTATGGAGTCGGCTTTAATCGCTGTTGGTTCCCGCCGGTGCTTTGGACTGTACTTCTTCTCAATTGCCAAGTCTGGTGGCTGTGTTCATCTTATGCAACACGTATCAACCTGTACCACAAACTAAAGGATTAATAAATGGCTCTTTTGAATATTGGGTCATTGATATCAGTATCAGGTGCTCGCCGCTTCCATCCACTCCTTCCTTTTTTCCCATAAAAATGTAACCCCCCCCCCCCCCCCCGCGAGTGTTAATTGTAACCCCAGTTAGTCCGATAAAATTGCTTTTTGGATAGAGGAAGAAAACAATTGCAATATATATATATATATATATATATATATATATATATATATATATATATATATATATATATATATATATATATATATATATATATATATATATATATATATATATATACATATATATATATGTTGCAGTTGTTTGTTGTTGTCCTTGCATATTAACGTCCAACCTAATATTAATAAAGGGTATTCACTACCTCTGGCCATGTCTTGAATTTTTCTTGGTTCTCATTCATTCATTGAATTTCGTGCCTCCATTGCATATTACGCGAATGCTGAATAGAGCTGATTAACAATTGAATGATATCGACTTGAGAAGTCCAAGGTATTGTGAGTCCACAAGATACAATTTATTACGGAAAACATATGTGACGAAATCATGAGCATTGTTCATAGTGTAAACATCTTAATAAAATAACTTAATGAATTATTAATTAATTTCATATAATATCTATCGCATTCATAAATAAAATATTTAGAGTATTCAATTGTGTGATATTATTTTGTTTTCATCTTTTCTTTCTTTGAAACCTTTCATTTTTTTATTCTCACACTTCAACTTTATTTTATTCTTTATTCGTTTAATAAATATGAAACTTAATAATGTTGGGCATAAAGATCCAGCCGTCGATATTTCTTTTGCGAATTTACGGGAAGTTCCATTGGAGAAGAAAGTTAATAATGTTCAACTATGTTTCGTTCCTGAATGAATGTAAACTTTCATAGAGTTGAATTAGTCATTTCAATTTCTGTAGCATAACAGTATTTGTCCAGCCTGGATTCAGATACTCTTCCCGACTATATCGTAACGAATTGTAGAATGAATGGACACTAACCAAAGTCCAAACGTTAAAAACGAACCATCGAAATAAGTCTCTTGCTATAACCAATTTCTTTCGGAGAATGTACATATTGGTTGATTCACTGCACAGTATTCGAAGTGTCATTCATATGTAGGTAGTTCATATCATTTTCATCGTTGAAATACATCATAGTTCCAAAGTCATTCTTGTTCAGTATTACTTTTTGAAATTGTGGACAATTATTATTCGACTTCAGTAGGGTGTCTCGAAAGTACATCAGCCATTATATTTTCAGGTCCGTGTATGGCTTCGAAGACAAAGTCGTAAGCTTGTAACAGAAGAGCGAATCTGGCAAATTTGGGGCTTTTGTGATTAGAGCGACGTAACGATGCCATCGCCTTCTGATCCGTTTGTATCCCGAAGGTGCGCCCAACAGGAACTTTTCAAGTTTAGTGATCGCCCAAACCAGTGCCAGTAGCTCTTTGTCCACTGTCGAATATTTTGTTTCAGGCAACTTAAGTTTTCGTGATATATACAGAGTTGGATGAAGTATACCGTCGTGACATTGAAGCAAAGAAGCTCCGATACCGTAATTACTGGCATCTGTACGAAGAAGAAACTTTTTAGAAGCATCTGGTAACCTCAAAATTGGTGGATTTGAAAAGATTGTCAATATCCTGCGAAAAGTTTTGTCGCATTCGTCAGTCCATTTTACCGTCAGCGGCATGACTTTTTTTAACAATGATGACAAGACAGCCGTGATGGATGATAAGTTAGGTACAAATCTACTGTAGTATTGGACCAACCCTAATAAACTCCTAACCCGTTTCTTCGTTTGAGGAACCGATAAATTTAAAATTCTAGATACCGTACTGGGAACAGTTTGAATACGTCCAGCCCCAATAATATGTCACAGGAAGGTTATCTCCTGAAATGCTATTTGTATTTTCGTAGGTTTAGCGGTTAAGTGGTTTTCCCTTAATATTTCCAAAACACATCTAAGCCCCGAAAAATGTTCCTCAAATGACGAACTAAATAAACATATGTCGTCAATGTATGTAATAATGTCTGGTCTACCTGATAAAATTTTTCGCATCATGCGAATAAAGGTAGCCGGAGCGTTCATAAGCCCAAAAGGCATCACATTTCACTGGTAAAGACCTTGTGGAGTGGAAAACGCTGTGTAATATTTGGCCTTTTCGGTTAGTGGTATCTGCTAATAACCTTTAGTTAGGTCTATCTTTGTGAAAAATGTCGCAGTAGATAGGCGATATACGAAACTTATGCTGCATTGGCTGAGCATAGTTAGCATGATCAATCACGTTACTGTATATCGTAGGCATGGTAAAAACAAATAAAGACAAAAATACAAAGTGTTATCGTAGATAAGACAACACAAATGTCACCTATAGAAAACCTACAAGACCTAAGTCATATAAGAATAAATGACCCAGAAAGAACAGTAATGATGACTGAATATTCTGAGTCATCAAAGATGTGACGAACATTGTTACTGTAACCTGTTATCTGCGTGGCGCAGAATCAGGTACTAATTATAATTTTAGACAATGGTGGTGAAAGTAAGCACCATTATCACGCTCGATAACCATCCAAGCATCTCTGTTGTTACGAAATGTAACCACGGCTTCACCATACCTGTTGTTGGTAGGTGGCAACAGACGCACAAACTTAACGTCTGCCGTGTATTAAAGAAATTACTAAGTGCCTGCCATGTAGTATCTTGTGGCAGATTGCGCACTAACACGGTGCGAGAATATGCACTTTTACCCATGTAAGTAATATCATTGTCACGAAACTGTGAACACTGACGATTTGTATATCTGGCCTTATCCAGAGAATTAAATTTATCTTTATCCATAAACGTAATGATTTTATTTGATGAAGTATTATCATGACTGAGATTAGGACGATATCTATTAGTATTTAAGGCAGTACGTTTCCTGCATGTCGTAGACACTTCCTTGCTGTGCAAAGTAAAAACTTTGCCGACAGACTTATTAGTCTGAACTTTATCGTACAAGTTCATTCTAAACTCAATATTATTTCTCTTTTTAGTGAAGTCATTCCCATCGTAACCCAATTCAGTATTTTTCTTAGAATCAATTTCAATATGATTCTGTCGCCAAGATTTATTAATTGAATTGGCGATATTATCATGTCAAGGGAAGATGTACCTGCCTCGAAATGATTTTCTCACATTCAATGGAGTTGTAATATTGACCTTGGTCGAAGTATGTACCGGGACATCATAAGATGTATGCATCACCTTGTCAACTTGAGTGACAATTGGTGTGCATGTAGTGTCAATATTAACTTTGATATTATCCTTATTATTATTTTGATGGAGAGTCTCATCATTCTCTTCTTTTTCATAAATAGTACAAAGACTAAAATTTGAAACTGATGTGCCACATGTATTAAGATTCTTGGCACGTACTGTAGCCATTTCAATGACGGCGTTAGCATTGCCATAAAATTGCAAATTTTTCCTTTCCCATTCAATAATATCTTCTGGGGTGCAATCTCTACTGCCGTGAATACGACCCACCATAAGATCTGCAATTGGATTCTTTAACATACAGACCTTAACATTTCCTGAAAAGAAAGGCGTATTAATATGAATTATAGCAGTGGGGTAGTACTCGATTGTACCACCAAAGGTCATACACCTAACATATTCGTTAGTAGCACAACTTGGATGGATCAGTGACTGTCGGACTCCATATGTATTATTATTTTTATAATAGTCAGTGTGGTCATTATTCCTTCTGTGTAAATAATTCCTATCCATGCTATAAGTTCTCGATCTATCCTTACCCTGGAATGCCATATTGGAAGCCACAGGTAGAGCATGAGATGCGGCTTGCATCCTGAACGCTCCTACGTCATCTGGCTTGTTTGGTAACAAGCGCGCCCGCAGATTCGCATACACAAAATTGTGCATATACGTGCGCGATAAATGAACTATACATAAAATAACACCCACCTAAGTTTGTGCTTACTCACTTAACAAAAGTAGAACCTGATGAAGAGGTTCTCTTATTTGTGAGTTAGATATGCTCGCATTAGGATGTGCGGAACAATAATTTACTGCCATTTCTTCTAATGCAGGAATGGTAGATGGTTTTCGTTCTTGTAGAAAAGAAAAGAACGGTGGACTGATAGAGGATAAAACTTTATCCCTCAGTAACAAATCAACTAATTTATCATAAGATTTGTTAACACCTGCCAGTTCCACCCATCTATTAAAGGTATTGCGTATATTCGCAATAAACCCTGTAAAGTCTTTATTGGACTCAGGTAGAAGCGTTTTAAACCTAAGTCTACAGCCTTCCTCATTTAAATGGAACCTTTTTAACAATAAAGATTTTATCGCATCATAATCCCCTGCTATCGTAGGATCAGCATTCTCTGTTGCATTTAATGGTTCCCCATCTAAAAATTCATTTAGTTTCAGTGCCCATGCGTGTTTAGGTAAGTTATTTGTTTTGCATACCTGTTCAAACCGTGCTAGGTATGATGCTAGGTCGTCAAAGTTCAACTTAAAATGTGGTAATTTAAAGTTATAATAAATCTTGTTTTGATTGGATGGAGATCCATTATGTGCATCAGTATTATTATTTCCACCTGAAGCTACTTGAGCTTTTAAGTTTAATTCAGCCATACGCATCTGTATTAACTCTTTTTCTTGTTGTATTTTTCTTTCCTCTAATTCTTTTAATCTATTTTCTTTTTCAATTTCTTCTCTTTCCTCTCTAGCTTTTCTTCTTTCTTCTTCTTGTCTAAGTTCTTCTTTTTCCTGCTTCAATGCTGCTTTTCTTCTTTCTTCTTCTTGTATAAGTTCTTCTTTTTCCTGCTTCAATGCTGCTTTTCTTCTTTCTTCTTTTTCCTCCCGTTCTGCTTCTTCTTTCTTTAGTGCAGCTTTCTTATCAATCTCTTTTTGTTCAGCAATAGCCAGTTGCTCTTCTGCAAACTGCCGAAGTTCCTGTCCTTTGTAACCATAATCCTTCCCAATCTTAACAATGTTGTTAGGAGTAGCCATATTAATTCAGTAATATGCCTCCTCAGTTCAATATTAAATTATATGTATGTGTAATAATAGATTAATACTCAATATAATCAACTATAATAATCTTGTAATATAAGTTGTAAGTTCCACAACCATTTTGTTAATAAATAATTTATATCAATAATGCTTACTCATTACATTATACCAATGTATTATACATTTATTAATTTATGATGCTGAATTTATTCAATGCATCCACTAATCTCACTTATTACCTATGGGAATCTTCCCTCATTAACATCTTAATGTATTATATATTTATAATATCTAATAT
The DNA here is from genome assembly GCA_024509875.1 of Oreohelix idahoensis. Lineage (NCBI taxonomy): Eukaryota > Metazoa > Mollusca > Gastropoda > Stylommatophora > Oreohelicidae > Oreohelix > Oreohelix idahoensis. Next base: position 5,818 of record JAMPIV010007360.1, on the reverse strand, counting down.
AGTTTCCTAATGCATCACTTCTTCATGGAGTGATTACCAAGCATTTATTCACTAAAAATTATCTTACTTCAATAATTTATCATTATATTATGGCATCATGCCCTAGTCATAATGAATAATGAGTAGTGTCTTGGGCCAATAGTGCAAATCGATGACATCACCTAAGTCATCATGTAATTTAATAAAAATTAATTAAATTAATTTACTATCTTATACAGAATCAATTTATAGCAATATACTTACATTCTTAATTTATGAAATGAATAACTACAATACACACAATAACCAAAGATTTACAAAACAGAAGTACGATACAAAAGTGACAATTTCACAGACATAAATGATTTTATGAACTAAGTAAAAGAATCGGAAGTACTGAAGGGTCAAGGAAAAACTAAGTCAAGATTTACCTACATACACGTAAACTGATGACGTAGACATGGACTCATATAACGGTTCTTACAACATCTGTGAAATAAATGATAGAACGAATTAAGAATGGACGTGATAGATTACAAACGTGTAACGAAAATAAATAAAATGAAACTTAGTACAGCCAAATACAACAGTAATATTACAAAACCTCGCAACTAACACTTAAGGTCAAATACTTTTAAATGCAGACAAAGGTATCCATCGGCAGAATCTTCAATGGGGTTCTCTGCAAAATGAAAATATTTAACTGCCTACAGATCGATCAAAACCGATTCGGTCGTCCTAAGAGACATAAAATTAGTTTTGATTCGCCTCGCCAACCACCCGCTTAAACCAATAACAAACAGACGGTTGCAAACAAATATAACATGTACAAATGATAGTAATAAGATATGCCTGTATAAGGGCGAAATGGACTAATGTATGATTAGTTAACCGACAAAGGTTACAATGAAACTTATCTTTTTGTGCTCAGTTATCTACTCCGGTCAATGTCAGTATGCATCAACGGCATAGACAAGTGTCGTAAGTTGCCAATTCATTGCTTGAGAAAGTGTTTCTTTTCTTGTTTAATTCCGTTTGTCCACCTTGATTTAGTATTTTCGTTGAAGAGAACCGTGTTAACGGCTGCCAACTTGACTTTCAGCTTATACGCAAAGATTGATGACGTAGGTTTGACCTCTAGTCGTTATGCGTATTGGGTCATACTTTCGCACATCACGTGAGCATTTTGCAATTGTAAACAGTTCTTGGCAATATGAATGAGAAGTCGGTAACTTTGTTGAAGAAAAAATTTTCGATCCCCACACAATGGGCACCAGTTGTTGCAGTTGTTGGTGGTTGTCCTTGCATATTAACGTCCAACTTAATATTAATAAAGGGTATTCACAACCTCTGGCCGTGTCTTGAATTTTTCTTTGTTCTCATTCATTCATTGAATTTCGTGCCTGCATTGTATATTACGCGAATGCTGGGTAGAGCTGATTAACAATTGAATGATATCGACTTGAGAAGTCCAAGGTATTGTGAGTCCACAAGATACAATTTATTACGGAAAACATATGTGACGAAATCATGAGCATTGTTCATAGTACATACATACATTAATCTGCTTTCACTTGAATACATATTAGTATCAGTCCGTGTCCTAACGAATCAATGTCAACTGAACATCATGGCTATATGCGCGCGCTGTTGTGGTTACAACAGCCGGTAATGAGCGCATGTGTCTTGATGAATATATATTAAGACTGATTAACGATTCTTCCATAATTCAGGTTATCTACTAACCTTATAATTCCATCCTTTATAATATCAATCTGGACTGACCCTGTGTCCTTATATAAAATTCTATATATTGCGGCAATTATGAAGCCTAACATTGGAAGGATGTGAGACACGTCTTCACGGCTTGACGATCAACGTAAAAAAGGGTCCAGTATCTAAGTCACGAAGCGTGACCTTATCAACGCTAACACGTCACAATTTGACCGTGTAATTTGCGTTCACTAATCCGTGAAGTATTAGCATTAATCTATATTAATTCCATCAACCTAAAATTGCGCACTGCCAACTATAGCAGACGACATCAATAAAAAACACCGTAGCAATATATATATATATATATATATATATATATATATATATATATATATATATATATATATATATATATATATATATATATATATATATATATATATATATATATATATATATATATATATATATATTCCGTCTCATACGTTTGCTTTCCAACATATAAAAACTGGAGCGACTATGATTGTTTAGTTTTGAAACAACATGAAACAATTTTAATAATGAATTAGTCTTAAACAGTTAAAATAAATATGGAAAGATTACTGAAATTTAGATAAAAGTTTTCGTCACGGAGACGTAGGTGAGGATGTATCAAAAGTCCGTTGCTTTCGCCTATTTTACAAAATGCTTAACTCTAGCTGAGTCCTGCAGCTGTGGTTCATCAATTCTGTGATGACGAAAGCCTTCTCCACACTCTCTTCCACTGTAGGCGGTTAGGGTGGATGTTTTTCTCTCACACTAGCGTCGTTAGTACCACAAATCGTCTGATGGCTTATAACCACGAACTTTAGAAAAATAGAAAAACAAATGCCCTCAGCTAAGTACATTTGTTTGGAGCACTCTAACAGGCTCACGTTCCCGTTGTCCGCCCACCAATGTTAAACTCTCAGAAGAATTTAATTTTAGAGGACGCACAATGTAACTCCGAGAAGATTGTTAAAATTCACCACTATTACTCTGAGGAAATTACGGGTAAAATATGTCTGGACAGTGAGAAAATGATTTGTACCTGAACTAATATTAACGAGTTACATACATCTCAAAAATGATATGCTACGCTTGAGGCACACATGAGGTAATCATCACTCATTACTGCTCCAGTCGGAGTCCTGAGATCACCTCTGCTGTCGGGTTTCCGCACGACTAGTCAGAAACAATCATCAGCACTTGCAGTAGTGGTTCATGCATATACAGTGTTCATATGTTGAGGTTGCCAGCCTCATATATAACCACTTTGCAAGAAACCTGTAAAATTTACATTAGTAAATAAATTGTTTACACTTACCCCAACATTTTGGGAATACACAATCTCCTTGCACAGATTTAGACTGGACACAGCTCTGTATTAGATGCTTCGAAATCACTTGAGTCTAGAAATTAGAGTTAATTCCTCTGACGGCGGGTGTTCTGCAAAATCACTGGCCTGGGAAAACTTTTGTTTAATTCATCTATGACTTGGTCTGGGAAATTATAGTTAATTCCTCTGACGGCGGGTGTTCTGCGAAGTCACTGTCCTGGGAAAACTTTTGTTTAATTCCTCTATGACCTGTGATCAAATTCCTAAGTTTCCAGTCTTGAATTAAAAATGCGGGTTTACTTGTAAATTACTAAGTTGCCCAATACTCGATCTGTTATTTATAGTTGTGGAATTGTTAAGTCCTATGTCTCCTTTTTCTTTTTGGCTTTTAGGAGTCGCTAGTCTGAAGTTTGCGCTGCGGTGTGGGTACTGACTTTGATTTCATTACACTATATCTCACAATCCTCAGTTCAAATTCCAGCTGTGTTTCCGCCTAATGTTCCAATATAATTCATTGTATATTGTGGCCGCTCAAATCAACCTATCCAATCGAATCTCGTTCAGCACTACATGGGTAGGGATGTTTCAAATTCAAAAAATACCCTCACGTGTATCAAAATATTAAATTTAATATCCACGCGTGACCTCTTTATATCGTTGCGTCAGACTTCCGCCTGCATCTTGTGCTATCTTCACAAACAAATGTTGTGCACTGATACTGCCCCGATGCTATCGTCTGCAAATCTTGAGTTTCCAGACAGATTTATCTGTAATCTCGATACAGAACGTACATCGGAAGCGATTACCTCATTATCTCCCGTCTTTTGCAAACATAGGGATAGTGGCTGGCCACATGGAGTCCACAGACAGACTGTCACTCAAAGGGATCAATAGAGATGACCGTCTCTATCAAAAGTGGCAATACGAATGAAGCGAAAACTTATCAGTCGCTGATCGGTCAAATTACATGGCGTTATTACAGCTCTGTCTGAGATCGGCTCAAAGCAAACATGTGAAAATTAAAGATAGTCCTGTGGCCGATACTTCCGTAGGGGTGTGCAGTGTTAGAGACTTCATTCACCCTACTAGATCCAACGTAGAGAGCAAAATAATGAATGAAAGGGCAAAAAATATGCCAAATAATAATGATGAGTGAGAGGAAGAGAAAAATGAAGAAAAAAAAATGATACTGCCAGAGTGGACGTGAAATCGCACAACCGTATTGTCACACAGTGGTCCTTTTTGGGAACCATGCAATTGAAATAAAATCCTTGAGTTTATAACCCTCAGAACGTTTTGTTACCTGGTGTTCCTTTAGGAGTGTTCTTGTCTCTTCTGTTTGTTGTGAGAGTTTCTTTTGACCCAATCTGAGGTGGCGCCGTAGGGAGCACTGTTACTTGGTACAACAGGCAGCTTCATCCTCCCAGATTGCTGGATATATGTCAAGTTTCTTGTCTCTTTTGTACACGTCTTTGAATCTATCTATCTATCTATCTATCTATCTATCTATCTATCTATCTATCTATCTATCTATCTATCTATCTATCTATCTATCTATCTATCTATCTATCTATCTATCTATCCATCCATCCATCCATCCATCCATCCATCCATCCATCCATCCATCCATCCATCCATCCATCCATCCATCCATCTATCTATCTATCTATCTATCTATCTATCTATCTATCTATCTATCTATCTATCTATCTATCTATCTATCTATCTATCTATCTATCTGCCTGCCTGCCTGCCTGCCTGCCTGCCTGCCTGTCTGCCTGCCTGTCTGTCTGTCTGTCTACACTTACAAAGCCAAGGTTAATGACTCACCTACGTGACCCAATTCTTTACCTTTGACATCTAACGATGCATAAGGCATCTGGAACATTCTATGAGAATAATCTATTTCTTGACCAAGGTTTAAAAAAAATTTCCTTGTTCTCTGTCTAGTTGCTTCTGTGCGAGCAAAGATAACTTGAATTGTTACTCCCTCGAGGCGTGCTCCGTTATTTTAAAAAATTTAATTAGTGCTATCTTTATCTAAATATCTTTTTTAACTTCTTTCAACATGGTGTGAATTTGTTGTCCGCTGTGAGTTCGAGGATAAATGATGATACAGAATTTTCTTGCACACTGTTTGGGGAGTTTCAGGGATTACTTTTTTTTTTTTTTAACCTCCTTAAAATGAAAATCATCGTCATTGTCATTTATTTTCTTGTTTTTTTTTTCTCCCTATAGATCATATATATATATATATATAACTTACCCCCACTTTTATCTTTTATAAACGGGTGCTTTCGTAGAATAGAAGGACTGAAATGGTATGACAAAGTCACAAATGTGGAATTGATGACAAGAACCATACAAGTGCCAGGGGAACAAGAGTTGAGAAGAAGACGCTGGCGATGGATAGGACTCACATTGAAGAGACCTGTTGATAGCATTACAAGGAAGTCCTTGTTCTGGAATCCACAGAGAAAGAGAGGCAAAGGTAGACCAAAAAACACATGGAGAAGAGAACTGGATACAGAGGTGAAAATGATGAGGAACATGGAAAGAACTTTAGCGGATGGCACAGGACAGGAAGACTTAGCATGTGTTTGTTGAAGGCCTATGCTCCTCGGGGAGCTAAAGGGTATTGATTGATTGATTGATTGAGTCCAAAGCATTAGCATGCTCGTGCAGTAGTTGTTTATATAGCAATTATTTATTTGATGTAATGAAGTTGCCAAGCACATACACACGCTCATATTAAGCTCCGTATGT